>CM076092.1:26819554-27419554 GCA_038088585.1 Chrysina gloriosa
CTCTAATACACTAACAGAAGTCATTAGAATGTGTTTATTAAGGACTTTCGAATTCTCAGACTCATGTGTATATATATATGCATGTATATATGTATATATGTACATACATATTTAATTGTATTTACCTAAGATTTGCGTTATTAACTCTTCAACACTATATACTTTATATAGTTGAATCATATGAATGTTTAAGTGATCTCAGGTGTAATATGGTGCGAAGTATATCACGATCTTTGTAATCGTTTCGAATAAGGGTGTATATGTTTGAGTTCTTAGGGAAGAGTTTTGGGTTCTGAAATCCATATTCAGGCATTGCAACCCCAAACCACGAGCCGTATCCGATCCTACCATCAGCACCGCATTCCTACCCTACATTCAAGGTATCACAGATCGCATAGGCAAAGTTCTCCATAGGAACAAAATCAAAACCGTGTTCAGACCTCACACCAGAATCTCAGATGTCTTGCCCTCCGCCAAAGGCAAATTATCTCCGTTGCAAACCCAAGGGGTATACCGCATCCCGTGTTCGTGTGGCAGTGTCTATATCGGCGAAACAAAGCGGCCACTTAGCGTGCGTGTGTCAGAACATGAGCGGTGCACTAGGCTGCTAAGTATAGCTGGTTCGGCATTGGCAGAACACAAACATAATTCCGGTCATCAAATTCGGTTCAATGACACCAAACTTCTGTCATGTGAATCTCATTTTTTCCCTAGAAAATTCCGTGAATCTATCGAAATTTAAAACATCCACATAATCTAAACAGAGATGGGGGTTACTTGCTACATTCATCTTGGCATTCTCTTCTCCAGGGTAAAATTGAACCCCCTCCCACTCACGCCGTGTCATAAACTTCTGCTTCCACGCCGCGTCCTAACAGCGGTACGACCCCCCACCCTCCACCTTATATAAGTCACGCCACTCAGAGTCAGGGTCAGTCTTCAAGTGACAGCAATACGATCAACATCGGCAAGCAGCCCTGAAGATGTCCCTTGTAATAGTGGACGAAACGTCGGCACCCACGCCAAACCAGACGCCGTTCCAACCCGGAAACCAAGTTAGACAATGTTGAAGTGCTTTGGAATGAGGTTTCGAAAACGTTATTGTGACATTAGTGTTCAGTCTGACTAACAAGCATAAGTAGTTAAATGTAGAAGCAATTACATATACTTAATGCTTCTTCTTCGTTATGGAAAGTCTCTCTGTTCAACAAAATGCATTAATTCTAAATTAAACTATTATATAAAAAATCTTAAATACGGCCACTGATATTGCTGTGTGCAATTTTAATGATGGCCTGACAAATATTCTACGAATCTTAAAAGTATTGGAGATGGATATTGGCGTCCAATCATTAAATTTTTATGTTGAAGCCGATACTAAGCGAATCAAGCACACTGAGCTATCTTTGACAGATGTGAGAAAAGAGACGCGCTCTAGCATATAATCTTCGAGGAAAGAGAATGAGAAAGAATATTTGAACCTGGAAGGGCAGCTTTATGGTCGTGGGGTATCAGATTAATGGTAAAAATTATAAACGGTTGAATGTTTCATTTGTTTATGTCTATAACACATTTCAAAACTTTAAACGCGCTTTTCTCGAAACACGATTTTTCAAAACGGCACGCGCCATAACTACAACAATTTTTATTCTATTCATTCCAATTTTTGACTATATCTTTAGCATAGGAATATCTAGTGAAATACATATGGGATTTTCAATAAGTTAATTTAAACATTGGTTATTAACAAATGATTGCCCTTTTTTGGCCGAAAATTGAATGTTTTACTTCAAATACTCATCAATCGCACAAAAGTCTATATTTTTTAAAATCCCCTATGTATTTCACCATCTATAACCAGGGTTTGTTTATTATCTTGAATTTATATTTGCACCAGTTACACTGCGTGCCGCGGAGCATCTCAAGTTCAACATGCCTTGCGAGAATGTCTCTGGCGCCGGCATTTTTTAATATTTATCGATGATACTTTTTTTTTTCAATACTTAAATTAATAACTAACTTAATAACTTCGTCGAATATTATTATCATATTGCCGTTTCTTCCATCCAAAGTAAATTGTCAAAGAAAGGCCTTTTTAGGCTGTTACAGTGGTGTTACGCTTTAATTTATCAATACTTATTTTCTTTGTAGTAGATAGAAAACGTACAATTCATAAACCACGTAATAAGTAATTTCGTTTTTTAAAACTTGTATGAAACGTAATTGTACATGAAATTCCTTCACGAATTTAAAATTCGTCGGTTGTACAATATATTGTCGGTCTTCTGTTATTTCCAGCTTTATTGTCCAGAAACGGTTGACAATTTTCTTAGTTTTCAGCGAACCATTCTATGTATATTCGATTTATTTCATGCAATACCGATTGCAGGCCATAAGTGCGGTAAAAACATCGGAAGAACAATGCACATACGCCTGTTCCTTAACGTGATAAAACCAGACCTTTGTGGAAATCGCGCCACGTCTTTTACTGCTTCTTCCTCTTGTATGCTAATGTTTGGAAGTTTTCGTTTCGTCAGCTTTCTGCTTGGCTGCAGTTGATTTTGATATTTCGTAAAAACCTTTTTCTGAAATCGCTGAAGAATGTCTATTTTATCGACGCAATTCCAATCCCAAGTTACTGTATTCTAGTATTTTAGTCGTTGCTAAACAATCATCATAAAACGATAAAGTTACTTTTCCGACCTAACCCGTGAAAATAACGCCCGAAAGAATTCATCATATATATTCTAGGCAATAGATAGTGATTTTCAAGGAAAATTTCATAAACAATTAGATTGTAATGAAAAATCTTATGAGGTAATAAAAATTCCTTTATGTAAATAATGATTGCGATTTTATAAAAAATAGTATGTGTAGCACATTCCCGAACTTCAGTGCTTATTCAGTTTGGATCGTCGTCCGGAAATGTATTGCTTTTACTACTAGATACACAACGTAGTATTCTCTTAGGAGAAAATAGCAGATCATTTTCGAGATTCACACAGATTAAATCGATCTTCAGACACATTCACAGTCAATATTTCAGTATTTTAAAATCCATACGCGATATTCCACTTCGTTCTTTTGACTCGGTGCAGTCGACTCGTTTTGATTCGATCAGTCCGGTGCTAGAACGCGAATTCGTTACGAACACTCCAACGTACCTCGTTAAGCGAGATACAGTGTATTACTTCCAGTTCAGTTCTCGGCGCAGCCCGTTCTCAGCTCCATTATTTATGGACCTAGGTCCGATGCTTTGTACTCCTGGTTCGCTTGTATCACCTTCTATTTTACCTGAATGCTGTTTTTTTGACGTACACCGAAGGCGGTTCCGTAGGCCCTCCCTATTACTAACGTTGTCGTCGTCACGTTCTTTCTTCTAGTTTTCTTTTTACTTCGGCTTCAACGAGGCTTAAGCGCGTCCAGTTCAACACAATCCTCTTGTTCACTGTTTCAACCACATATTTTAATCACAAAGCGAAAGAAGTTTTTGCCCTATTAACTGTACATATTATATTCAAGCCAATATAACCTTTAAGAACAAGCTCCTGGTTTTATTCTTTTTTGCAGTTTTTAATATAGTCAATATATATATATATATATATATATATATATATATATATATATATATTATAGTAGTGAATATTATCATTAAATAATATTGAATTCAATTTAAATTTGTTGTCTGTTTTAAAATTTAGCAGTTGTGGAAATTTTCTCACATAAAAAATATAAAATGATACCATCGATAGCAGTTCATAAGAAAAATTGCATCTTCATTCCAATTGAAATTGGCAAATACCGTAGGAAGGCAAACAGTATTAGTAATAATTTCGAAAAGCATGGTTATTTATACCTGATCCATGCTTTAAAAACCTTGGTGAACAATTGGATTTATCTCACAAATATTCGCAAAGTTTTAAAACGGAATAAATATCGCTTCTAGAAATTACAAAAAGTCATGAAATATTCTCCGCGGACAAGTACGAGAGATTAAATTTTCTGAAGCTGTAATGGAACTATATAATAATAATAATAGTATTTAAAACATTTTATTTAGCAACAAATTTTCATTCCATTTACACAGGCGCCATATCCTTCGGTCGCTCGGTATTGGTCTTCAGAAAATAATGATGTATGAACTCAGAATCCACAGAAAATAAACGTATGAGCAGGTCTACTGGATAATTACATAATTAGATCCTTTATCGTCTTGATGCCGAGGAATACTAAAATTGTTAAGTTAAAATGTTAGTGTTGTTATTTATTATTTCCAATTTGCATAGCGGATTACCTTGGGAATGCCTTTATTACATGGTTTACGAATTGTACGTTGAACGCAGATTTTATCGTTTTTTCCCTACTACAAACAAAATAAGTATTGATAAATAAACGTATTGACTGGAAAACAATTAATGACTTAAGATAAATACTTTTTCTTTTACTTCGCAACGTGTAACAATATCAAGAGAAATAAAAATTACAAATAACTAAAGCGCATGCGCTCGCACTCGCAATTGATTTTGACCCTACCCGCTGTTTTCGATCGGTATACATATATACCTATTATTTTAATAGGGTCTGGCGCAAGCTGGTGCATGGGCATGTTTCGATGAATTCAATAGGATAGAATTGGAAGTATTATCCGTAGTTGCTCAACAAATATTAACAATACAAATGGCTATAGCTGCAAAGTTAGAAAGATTTGTATTCGAAGGAACTGAGCTGTCTTTAGATTCTACTTGTACCATATTTATTACGATGAATCCCGGGTAAGTGTAACTACCCGCTATTATTCTCTTAACTCTCAATAGCATTATGATTTTTGCTACTATCATCGTCATTATTATATAATGAAAATAGTAATAATAATTATCACAAGTTATATTTCTTTTCTTCTTGGACCTGTTTCGGAAAGTCCTCATTTATCCATATTGCAGTTTCTTTCAGCATTTTTGTTTGGCTGAAAATTTGTACCTTTTTATTTCATTGTAATCTTTACCAAGTAATTATATACATGTAAGGAATTACTTCCTTAGTCATTTTTAAATGTCAGGTCTGTAAAGCAACGATCTGAAGTCTCTAAAAAATGATAGAATATAAAAATAAAAAAACGATTTAATTAAGATAAAGATTGTTGGAATCTAAAGTGGAAGAGCGGGAACATCCTGAATAATAAACATTGAATGTTGGTTCTTTGCTTTTCCAGGTTTGTAAATAATGTATACGTTGAGAATAAAATTGAACTTTGCTTTTCCAGAGAAACTTTTCAGTTTATTTGACTGTATTGACTCCCGCAACCCTGTTAAAGTTAATAACACATTATAAAACAACATTCTTGTTGAAGATTCATGATGGAAAAACTAAGATTTAACTTTAGACTTAGAGAAGCATCGGGCGGAAAATCTAATATCTTGTGCATAACATCAATTGAAACACCGGACGGGTGCATATTTGAAACTCCAGACGAACATCAGCTAGCAGTTAAACACAAAACTATAACAAACGTACAAACTTTTGCCAAAGTGAAGAAAATTCTCCAAAAGGAAACCAATTTAGACAAATATGGATTACATTGACACAAGAGATGCGGGATGAATATTTAGACGAAGAAGAAAATCTCCAGTTTGGTGAATATTTTCTAGAGGAAATAACAAAAGAAAACATGGCGGTGGAAATAACTACTGTATCACAAAAAAAACGATGGTAAAATTACTAGAAAAATTAATTGAAACAAAAAATCTGGAAACAAAAATATAAGCAAAATTGCAAATGAATTTATGATAGAGACATTTACCAGTAAAAACTCAAATGCAAATCAATGGATTGGTGAGTTTGAGAAAGAATGTGAAAAATTTGACATAAATCAAGATGAAAAGAAAATTGAAATTTTAAAATTCTTTATGGACAAGGCATATATAGATTGGTATAGCTGCATGCTATTAAAGCTAACAGTACAATCAGAATGGGAAAAATGGAGAAAATACTTCTGTGAAACATTTACAAATAAAGGATGGGCTCCAATAAGATATGCCTTGACTTTCAGATACCAAACTGGATCCCTGTTAGAATATGCAGTGAAAAAGACAAATTACTGTTAGAGGTTAGGAAATCAATCCATACTGGTACCTTACTTGACCTTATTGCAGCTGAACTGCCAAACTATGTAGCTGATATGATTGACAGGAATACACTAAATAAGACGGAAGGTCTTTACAATGAAATTGTGAAATTAGAACATCTGGTTTATAAAACAAATAGTAACGAAATAAGAAGAAACAAAGGTTATAATACAAGGGAAAAGCTCCTACTGTAGATATAGTTGGAGTCTATGACTCAGGCTTAAACGTCTCATTAATTAATTCAAAAATAGTAAATACAAAACAGAGGATTGATAAGAAAAGAGAAAAAGTCAACATAAGAACGATTAATGGTGTAAACAAAACAGATGGACTGATAACAATAAAAGCAAAAATTTTAGATATGGGAGGAACTATAGATGTGTTTATAATAAACAATAAACAATTCAAATACAATTTTTAATCGACTTAGATTGTATAAAAATTCAAACTGATACAAAATGAAAAACTAGAAATAGAACAGAAAACTATTATATATTATATATTATATATATAATAATATTATAAACAAAGAGTATAGTTACAGAAAAGGATACATTCCAAGAAAAGAAAAAAGAACTCCTAATTATGCAGGTGCAATAAATAAACAGACTGGCTCTATAAGTAGCAACGAAAAAATTACTAAGAATCAAGAGGAAATAAGAACTCAAAAAAGGAAAAAGTTTACCAAATAAATTTTAACGAACACATAAAGATAGAAAATTTTGAAGCTTCAATAGGTCATTTGAACCATAATGAAGAATTAATAATGAGAGAAATAATAAATAACTATAAACATATTTTTGCCAAAGATAAATACGACATAGGTACAGTCAAAGATTATGAAGCAAGAATAGATTTGATAATTGTTGAATATTGTACTAAAAGACCATACAGATTGAAGACAAGAAAGAAATAGAACAACAGATTTCGGAGCTATTAAAAAGGAATCTCATAGAGGAATCAGATAGTCCTTTTGCAGCTCCAGTAACGTTGGCATATAAGAAAGATGAAGAAAGAAAATCAAGATTATGCATTCATTTTAGAGATCTGAATAAAATAATTATTCCTCAGTCTCAACCATTTCCTTTAATCGAAGACTTGGTAACGAAAACAAGAAACTGTAAATATTTCTCGAAAGTAGATATTAATTCAGCATTTTGGTCGATTCCACTACGTATAGAAGACAGACGAAAAACGGGTTGTGACACAAGAAGGACACTTTCAGTAGACATACTTGCCGTTCGGATTAAAGACCTCGCCAGCCATCTTCCAAAGGATATTGAGTAACATAATAAGAAAGCACGGACTAACAGATTTTACAGTAAATTATATCGATGACATTTTAATATTTTCAAAATCGTTCGAAGATCATATAGACCACTTAAAGAAATTACTAGATTCAATTATGAAAGAACGATTCAGATTGAAACTTTCAAAATGTAAATTCGCATCTGACTCAGTCAATTATTTAGGACATGTCATAAGCTACAATACAATTACCCCAATGAAGAATAACTTAATTTTAATACAAAACTTCCCTGTACCAAGATCACAGAAAAATATTCGTCAATTTTTGGGTTAGATAAATTTTTACAACGAATATGTACCAAATATGTCTATAACACTAGAACCACTACACAATTTATTAAGCAAAAATCAAAAATTTATCTGTTCACAAGGATGTCCAAAAGCATTCGACTACTTGAAAGGATTCCTTTGCACCCAACCTGTCCTAGCAATTTATGATCCAGATTTACCAGTGCATATTTATACAGATGCTAGTCTAGAAGGTGTAGGAACGGTGTTAAAACGACCACAACTAAGCGAAAACGGAAAGAAAAACGAAAAACCAGTGGTGGCTTATTATTCTATCAGAAGACTTTAGTAAAAAACTTATAGCAGATATACACAGAGAGTTTTGTCACATAGGGACAACACAGATGAAAAAATAAATACGGTCTACTATCTCAACTTGGTCCTGCAGAGAAACCCTTCGAGTTAATGTCAATTGACACAATAGGAGGTTTTGGCGGTTCGAGATCAACGAAAAATATTTACACCTCTTGGTCGATCATTTCACAAGATTTGCGTACATTTTAACGTCAAAAACACAAACAGCAAATGACTTCATAAAGTTAACAAACAACGTGGCAAAAAATGATATTATTGGTAAAATATTAACGGATCAATATCCAGATATAAACTCCAAAGAATATAAGAATTTCCTAGAGAAAAAAATATTCCAATAATATTTACAGCGATCAATGCACCCTTTTCGAATGGTCTCAATGAAAGATTGAATTAAACTTTAGTTAATAAAATCAGATGTAAACTAAATGAAAAGAAGCAAAAATCAGCATGGACAACGATAGCACATGAGTGCGTAGAAAAATATAATACAACCATACACACAGTCACTGGATTCAGCCCAAAATACTTGCTAGAAGGTACAAATACATCGATATTACCAAACGAATTGAAAATAAATAAGACAACTACAGACCTGGAAAAAGAAAAACAGCATTGGAAAATAGCATAAAATATCACAGATATAACAAACAATTATTTGATAAAAACAGAGTAGAACATGAATTCAACGTTGGTGATCTTGTGTATGTTGAAAATGGTAACCGACTGAACAATATTATAAAAAAATATCTAAATCAATCTCTCAAGTAAATACTAGTCACAGAAAAACAGAGTCAAATTTGTTTCACATTACAAAACTCATTCCGGCTCCAAACCTTAAGGAAGAAGAAGAGGAACATGTAGGAGTGGGGATGAATAGAAATTTCGTAAACAAAATTTCTCCCAAAAGGGGGCGGTAAGGAATTACTTCTTTAGCCATTTTTAAATATGTCAGGTCGGTAAAGCAGCGATCTGAAGTCTCTAAAAAATGACAGAATATAAAAATAAAAAGACGATTTAATTAAGATAAAGATTGTTGTAATCTAAAGTGGAAGAGAGGGAACATCCTGAATAATAAACATTGAATGTTGTTTCTTTGCTTTTCCAGGTTTGTAAATAATGTAAATAATAATGTTGGGAATAAAATTGAACTTTGCTTTTCCAGAGAAACTTCTCAGTTTATTTGACTGTACTGACTCCCTCAACCCTGTTAAAGTTAGTAACATATTATATACATATATACAAAACCGTTATTTGTATTAAATTAAGTATTCCTTATATTTTAATTTATTATATATATATACCATATTATTATTACTGTTGTGAAATTTAGATATGCTGGAAGGCAAGAGTTACCAGACAATTTGAAAGTTTTATTCAGAACAGTAGCTATGATGGTACCCGATTACGCAATGATAGGAGAAATTTCTTTGTATTCTTATGGTTTTAGTCAGGCAGCAAGGTTGGTTTTTTTTTATTATTTATGCTATTACTAAAACGTCTTTCATAGCTTAGCCCAAAAAATTGTCCATACTTACAAATTGTGTTCTGAGCAATTATCGTCTCAAAATCATTATGACTATGGCATGAGAGCAGTGAAATCTGTTCTATTAGCTGCTGGAGCACTCAAGAGAGCTTATCCTAAATTCGATGAAGCTCAGTTAGTTTTGCGTGCTATAATAGATGTAAATTTACCTAAATTTCTATATCAAGATATTGCCCTATTCGAAGGCATTTACTCAGATTTGTTTCCGCGGGTCGAAGTACCGAAATTTGATAGAGATGAATTAATTCGCTGCCTAATCGACGAATTAGTACGGAAAAATTTGCAACCTACACCGTGGTTTGTAGAAAAGGCGATGCAGATTTATGAAATGATACTGGTAAGACACGGTCTAATGATTGTTGGTGGACATATGGGTGGCAAAACCTCAGCATATCAGGTACTACTTGTATGTTAGATAAGTTCCATTCTTATAATTAAACATTTAGAATTTAGCAGAAGCTTTAGCAAAGCTGTCACAGGAAAAGCAAGCTAAATTAAAGGAAGTCAGAGTAGTATACCGAATCATTAACCCGAAAGCAATAACTATGGGTAAACTCTATGGTCAGTTCGACCCAGCTTCACATGAATGGTCAGATGGTGTTCTTGCAACAACATTTAGAGAATTTGCAAATGCTCAGACTACAGATAGAAAATGGATTCTTTTTGATGGACCGGTAGATGCTGTTTGGATTGAAAATATGAATACAGTTTTGGACGATAATAAAAAATTGTGTTTAATGTCTGGAGAAATCATTCAGGTAAATGCATATGTTAATAAATAAACTATAATTATACAGCCCTTTTTAAAACTATGTATCAGATTAAAACAGCAGAAAGTTTATACAAAGTAAAGCAACATTTCTGAGAAAAACGTCAAGTGAATTTAAAACTTTTCAATGAAATTTTATCACACATCGCCTACTAAAACAAAAGATTATTTATGTAAATTCATTTATGAATTTTGTTTCCAGCAAATACGTTTATTTATCAATATTTATTTTCTTCGTAGTAGCTAGATACTTGTCGTAATTTTCTGTTTTATGCGGACCCCTCAACAATTCGTATAAGTCGAGTGCATAGTCCCCGCGTTCGTGTGACTTACACAACTCATATACTTATGGAGATATCTAAAGTTTATTAGTAAAGTGGTAAACACCATCGACGAATTGCAAGGTCGTATAAACAATACAATAACTGTAAAGTAAAAATAGTCGTCGATTATTAATCATAACGTCGAGCGACACAGGTTATGATTATGTCATGGTATCGCAAACAGAACTTTTATTTGCCGATGTTTCTGTAATCACTTCTTATTTCCGTTACACTCATTAACTTTTAGCACATACGTACACTATGTTAATAATTAAATGCGAATCTAGCCGGCGTCGGAGGTATGCAGCCAATCTAACAAAACCCTATACATAGTGATGCGTAATCTTTCATTTTTGTTAAATTATTTTCCAATAATTACTTCAGCAGTACCATTTGCTTTTTTCCTTACTTAAAATAAAATAGATGGAATTAAAGCGTTGAACCTAGTAAGAAAGGGTTACGTAAACATTTGAGAAAATAATAAATTCCGGCCATTATAACAGTGTGTGTTATAGAAACAGATAATCGGAACATACAAAATTTCGATTACGCCTTTCGGAAGCAAAAATAATACGCCCGCCAAACTATGTAACCGAGTTAAACTAAATTTGAAAAGTCAATACGATAATGAAATTATAGAAGTTAGTGCCGTAGAAGTACCGGAAATTTGTTTCGAATCTTTGAAAACACCGTCGCGAGAGAATTCAATAATTCAAAACTTCGCGTCAGAACATCAACTAGCGGATAAAAATATAACTCAACTATCCACGCCTGATGGAATTGGATTACTTATTGGTGCTGATCATTACTGGAAGTTGGTAACAGGTGAAATCCAGAGGATTACCGAAGAGTTGACAGCGGTAAACACCAAACTCGGGTGGACATTACACGATTCGGGTGCCGCGAGTGAAACTTATGACCTTTTAATGACGACTACGTTAACCGCCCAAATAAAGTGCGAAGACAATCGTTTACAATGGTTTTGAGACTTAGAAACAATCAGGAGAGTCGCTAACGAAAAGAGTGTAGATCATTTTACGGAAAGTTTCATAGAAAATAGCGTAAACTTAAAGCAGGGACGATACGAGGTATCTTTACCATGGAAAGTGGACAAATTAGACTCGAACTATCAAGGTGCAGTTGCGCGCGTAAAAACATTAACGTCCAAATTAATTAATAAAGGAAAACTGAACGAATACGACGAAACAATACGCGAATATCTAACGAATGATTGTGTCGAAGCAGTACCGGTGGAGAAGAATTGCGACAAAACCTATTATTTACCGCATCATCCAGTGTATCGGGACGATAAAGAGACTGCAAAAGTGAGGGTAGTGTTCGATGCATCTGCCCATGCGCCAGGATTCCCTTCATTAAACGATGTGCTAATGAGTGGAGACAATACCGGACTTGGTGCGTGTTTTGATGAACTTCAGAGTTGGTTCTATTGGAGTAACGGCTGATATTGAAAAGGCGTTCCTACAAATATCCTTGAGTGAAGAAGATAGAGATTTACATAGATTTCTGTGGTATGAAGAGCCAATAGAAGACAACATCCTATCAACAACGGACTTGCCACAGCTTTGTGAATACACAATGAAACGAGTTACATTTGGAGTGACCACCAGTCCATTCATATTAGCAGTGACCCTGAAGAAGCATTTATCTGAGCAACCAGAGGAGTTAAAGAAGGCAGCCAAAAAATACGGAAGTGGTGTACAAACGATGTTAATCTAATGAAACACTTTCGACATGAAGAAACAACAGGTTTACCTATAAATCGAAAAAAGGTGTTAGGAATTGTATGGCACACATACTCAGATGAAATATCTGTAGATATGAAATCAATTCTCAATGAAAGCGAGAAAATACCGACGAAACGTAATGTTCTTCAAAAAATAGCAAGGATATTTGATCCCATCGGCATTTAGGCCCATACACAACCAGCGCAAAGATACTTTTACAACGTATTTGGAAAGAGAAGTTTGAATGGGATCGGAGCATATCAACCGAGTTGCAAGTACAATGGAACAAATGGTGCAAGGAACTTGCAGAAGCAGACGAAATACGAGTGCCAAGGAGCTTGGTAGCAAGCCGAGCAGAAGAAGTAGAATTACATATCTTTGCAGACGCAAGTCCACATGCCTATGGTGCAGACGCATATGTTAAACACAACACAAACAGATTTTTAATAGCAAAAATAGAGTATCTCCGATCTCACAAAACGGTAAAAGTGAGCTTACGCTTCCAAAACTAGAACTAACTGCAGCCTTATGCGCTGCTAGACTATACCACTATATAAGGCAAAACACCTCCTTAAGTATAAAACGAACGGTACTGTGGTCAGACTCCACAATTGCGTTAAGCTGGATAAGAGGACGATCCACTAAATGGAAGCCATATGTACAAAATCGAGTCAACGAAATTCGACATTTCGACCCAGAGAACTGCCCGGGGAAGGATAATCCAGCGGATTTAGTTACGAGGGGAATTACGATAAAGAAGCTCACAGAAATAACCTTTTCGCTTGAAGGACCATCATGGCTGAACGAACCTCCAGACAGATGGCCACAAGATGAAGAAAATTTGATGACACACGAGGACCAATTAATTTCGAGGACACTTCTCGTCACCTCAGATACAAAACAAAAACGGGAGCCATTGCTGTTCTTAGATCGTTTTTCGAGCATTGAAAGAGTGTACCGTATAACCGTCTATATAAGAAGATTTGTACATAACGCACGACGACCTAACGACAAAACAACGAACGAGCTAAACGTGTAGGAATTATACCAAGCAGAGATGTTTTGGATAAGGTCTATTCTAGATATGGAATTTTCAGAAGAAATAACAGCGCTATCAGCAGATAAACCGATAAGTTCAAAATCAGCGATAATATCACTAAACCCATTTTTGGATGAGGATCATATTCTACGACTAGGTGGAAGACTCACTGAAGCCGACTTACCGTATCAAACCAGATATCCCATAATATTGACTAAGAAAACGACACTTACTGATCGGATAATATTCAGCGAACATGAAAAGACACTGCATGGAGGTATCAACGCAACGCTAGCGGCTATAAGGAAAAACCACTGGATTCTCCACGCCCGTCAACGCATCAAAACTGTTATAGGAGGATGCCTGAGATGTCGAAAACTTAAGAGTAAGCCAGGAAATCAACCTTTTGCACCAGTACCAGCGAACAGACTGCAAACAGCTAATCCTTTCAAGATAACTGGTGTGGATTTTGCTGGCCCTTTATATGTGGCCACGGGCAATGGGAAAGAAAAGGCATATATAATGCTGTTAACGTGTGCAGTAATTAGAGCAGTACATCTGGAGTTGGTTCCAGACCTAATAACGGAGAGTTGCATTCGAGCATTACGAAGGTTCATTGCACGTAGGGAAGTACCTGAAGTCATTTACTCTGATAATGCCAAAACTTTCCATAGAACATCTCAAGAATTGGAGACATTTGCCCTATTAGGAAGCAGTCTAGTGCAAGAAATGTCCATTAAACAACGATTTGCATGGAAATTTATAGTAGAACGTGCCGCTTGGTGGGGTGGTTTTTGGGAACGCAAACTGTCAAGCATACCCTTATAATTACTCTTGGAAAGACGAGCGTTAATTTCGATGAACTTCAAACGATCTTGACCGAAGTTGAAGCATGCGTTAATGCTCGCCCGCTTACCTACATTGATAATGATGCAGATAGTCTACTCATTTTGTCTCCATCGAACTTTTTGATCGGTCCCGTACACTCAGGACTTACGATTGATATGAGAGAATCGGAATTGACTCGGCAAGAAGTTTTGAAAAAATGGAAGACCAGGAAAAAGCTATCGACAAAATTTTGGAATCGATGGGGTTGAGGTTATTTACAACAATTACGATCGTACCATCATACAGCTGGAACAAAGGTTGGGAACTTCACAAAAGGTGATGTGGCTTTGCTGCACGATCAGGCTATGCCTCGACTTCTCTGGAAGCTTGTGCGGATAATAAACGTTTTTACTGGCCGAGATGGAAAAATACGTGCGTGCGAAGTTCAGACGAGGAAGGGAGTTCATCTAGAGGCCAATTCAATTGGTCTACCCTCTAGAGCTTAAACCATTTCGGTCGGGGGAGGATGTAGAAAAGTAGGCAACCCTAATTTTACTTTTTGACAGAAGTGCAAAAAACGTCAACGTAGAGAGAGTTTGTAATAATTTATGTACTTATAAAGTTTATAGTAATAAAACGAACGAAATCAGTGCACCAGCTCAATTTAAGTTCATACTACCCAAAAGAAGTTTTGGTTTATATAATATCAAGCCGCAAAAATATTAGCTTACAATTATATTATTACAAAATGTATCATTTATGCTGCAGACGAGGGTAAAAATACTATTTGGAAATCAAATATTTTATTTTCTATTTCTCTCTAAAGTCGCCGTGACGGACCCCTCTGGCGCAAGAGAGTTTTCCTCTTTCCTTCTCAGATTTATTATTAATCTATTATTGATTGTAGTATTATATAAAATAAATATGAATTTTCGTTGCGCTGTTTGTTCTGCTAATATTTCATCCGACAAAGAGATTGCATGTGATTTATGTAAAAATCCTGTTCACACTGTATGCAGCGGATTATCTCGCAATGAGATACAATGTCTGAAAGCTAAGGACCGCAAATTATCCTTCCTGTGTACAACTTTCACTGATTTTAAGGCACAACTAAATAATCTACACGAACTTAAATTCTTGGTTGGTGCATTACAGGAGGATATTAATGTTCTGAAATTTAGAACTACTGCTAAGCTTGCTGCAATGGATTGGGATGTGCTTAATCCTGAGAACATTATTCAAGAAGTAGCTGATCGTGAACATCGCAAAAACAACATAATTATTTTCAACGTGCCTGAGTTGGATGATGGCTCTAAGTCGGAGCAAGTCGCACCTGACATAACCTTCGTCCAGAATATATTGGAATGTTTGGAGACGCCTATGGACGTTGTCAAGCCTGTAAGGCTTGGTAGGTATGTCCAGACTGGACGCGGAGGAAAGAGACCAATCAGAGTTACCTTGCCTGATGCGAATATTTTCTTCAGGGTACTTCGTCGTGCTAAGAACTAAGAAGATAAGCAAAGTTTTGGAAAAATATTTAGAGATAAAACACCTTTCCAACAGAGTCTGTATAGAGTGGTGAAGAAGGAGTTGGACAACCGAAGAAGTGCGGGAGAGATTGATATTACACTGAAGTATGTGAGCGATGTACCAACTATTGTTAAGTTCAATAAACAGAGAAACTAGAGCAGTCCAGCAGTTACTACCCTCTACGGATTTATTATCAAAATGTTCGTGGCTTGCGTACAGAAATGGATCAAATTTATGCCTATTCTGACGCTCTTCATGTTGATGTTTTTCTATTAACCGAAATTTGGCTCTCCAATGACATTCATAATTCCGAAATCTTTGGCTCTGGCGTCACTGTCTTCAGAGCTGACAGAGACTTCCGGTCTCTGGGACTTGCTTCAGGTGGAGGTGTGTTATCTGCCTTCCGTGGCTGTATTGCGTTGATTGCGGTCGACCCATCTCCTATTTCATCTTTGGTGCCTTTGATTGATATCACAGTAGTTAAATGTTCTTTTACATTTAAGATTGTTCACGTTGTCAATATATATATTCCCCCTCTGTTGGCATTGACGATTATGAATTGTTCTTGGTTGCCCTCTGTTTGTTCTTACTTGATAAGAATCTACTTATTCTTGGTGATTTTAATTGCACTAACTTTAATTCTGATACATGTGCTAATGATCGTAAAGTCAATATATTGCAACACTTTATTAACACTTTACAACTGCAGCTGCTACATATAATACCGTTACTAATGAGAATGGCAGACTTCTCGACTTGATTTTATCTAATATGGAATGTTCCCTCACTGTCCTGCGCGATCATGATCCGCTTGCTGCAGAGGATTTGTATCATCCGGCTTTGGGAATAGCTTGTGCTCTTTGTCACGACAATAAGGATGGGCATTTACCGTCTAATTTCAACCTTCGCTATAACTTTAGGAAAGCTAATGTATTAAATTTATACAGTGATGGCTGCAGTGAACTGGCAATTTCTGCACAGTTATTCTGATGTAAACATGGCTGTGTCTGAATTTTACGATACACTGTATATAATAGTCGACATATCGGTTCCCAAATTCATTACACCCAATCGTGTTTTTTCTCCGTGGTTTGATACAAGTACTAAGAAGCTAATAAAACAGAGGGAGTACCACGTTAGAAAACGTAAGAGTTTGGTCTCGTTAGACCACTTACGTGAATATGAAAGACTGCGGAAGTTGATTAAGTCTGAGGTCAGGTATAAATTTCGGAAATATCAAGAAAATATTGAATCCAATATTATTCGCGATCCGAAATGCTTTTGGACGTTTGTTGGCGGAAGGAGGAATGATTCCAGGATTTCGATTTGCATGGAGATGGATGGTCAAAAAATCAGTACCCCACAAGAAATTGTAGACGCTTTTACTACAGTTTCTTCCAGCGTCTATCGTTCTTCTACTCCTTTTTCTTGTTCATTTCCTACCGCATGTAACAAATTCCGTATTAACTATTTTACATTTACTGAAGTCGCTGCCAGTATCAAACATCTACAAGCAGATATGAGTTCTGGCCATGATGAGCTACCTGGTCTTCTTATAACGGACTGCGCTGATGTCCTGTGTATATCTCTTATCCTTATATTTAATTTAGCTTGCAAAACGTGTACTTTCCCTAGTGTTTGGAAAGTTAGTAGAATTTCGCCAGTGCATAAAAGTCGTTCTCGCACTAATGTCAATAATTATAGACCAGTTAGTATTTTGTCTAATTCCGCCTAAATTTTTGATCACTTGCTATATAACGAAATTCTATACCAAGTCAAACCATACCTTTCACCTCATCAACATGGATTCATTAGGGGCAGATCAACCATATCAAATCTGTTGGAAATTACTGAGGCGATTGATGAGAGAGGGCAGGTCGATGTTTTATACATAGACTTTTCTAAAGCCTTTGATGCACTAGATCACTATCTTTTACTACACAAACTTGATGCTTTCGGTTTCACAACTAAATCTTTGGATTTTTGCAGTCATATCTATCAGGACGTACTTTATATGTCTCTTATAACGAACATAGTTCCTTCTCCTTCTCTGCTGTCTCCGGGGTTGTGCAAGACTCCAACCCGGGTCTTCTGCTTTTTAACATTTATTTGAATGATTTATTTCCGTTACTAAATTGCAACAGCCTGGCCTACGCTGATGATCTGAAGATATTCACTCGAATTACTAATGTGAATGATGCTATGCAACTTCAAGAAAATCTAACAATTATTAGCAACTGGTGTTCTGCTAACAAAATTTTATTAAATATCAATAAACGCTGTGCTGTATCCTACACAAGATGCGATGTCTCTGTCATCTTCAATTACAACATCAATGGGCTTTCCATTCCCAGAGAGTCTACGGTGAAGGGCTTGGGAGTACTCTTTGATGCTAAACTAAAATTTAATCACCATATTGCTGCCGTTTCTGTGGCTGCCTCTAAATCTCTGGGTTTTATTTTCCGTACCTGCAAAAATTTTAACAACTTGTCTGCGCTGAAATCTCTTTATTGTGCCTTCGTGCACAGCAAGTTGGAATATGCATCCATTGTGTGGTATCCCAATTATGTTTACCTCTATCTTACCCTCGAGCGTGTACAGAAGATATTTTTTAAATATTTATCTTACAAAACTGACCGAACTTACCCCCAGCGTGGCGCATCTTATGTCGACCTTTTAAATCGACATGATTTCGCTTCTCTGTCACATAGAAGGAGTGATTCCAGCGCTAGATTTCTGGTGAAACTTATTGCAAATGAAGTTGATTCACCCCATTTATTATGCAAAATTGGTGTTTTGACTCCGCTGCTCTCGACTGGCTCTTCGGAAGTTTTTTGGTTCCCAGAGCTAGGACTAACATCTTAAAGAAAGCACCGATCACGCACTTATCTCAAAACGCCAACAATTTATTTAGACGGTATTCGCAATAATATTAAGTATTTAATGTATTTTATTATGTCATAGAATTTTGTTTTGTTTCACTTGGATTTTTATTATTTTTGTTTGGCATGCACTGTTTTTTTCTATTATTATTATTATTATTATTATTATTATTATTATTATTATTATTATTATTATTATTACTATTATTATTAATATTTTGAAAATACGTAATATTTTTGCCCTTACTACATATATGCAAGTGACGACTAATATGTATATGTAATAATCAATAATAGATAAATACCTACAGAAAAAAGGTTCGATAAATGGATACAAATTCATGTCAAAACTGCATTTGTCGGTTGAGTCGGCTTCCATTTGCAGCTATTCGCGGGAACGTCATACGCAAAAGTGAACCGCGGTTAATACTTTTAGACCTATTTGACGGAATTAATTTGAATTAAAAAATTTCAGTCATTGTTTTTTTATATAAATTAAAGAAGTCAGTAAATATAGCTGTATGTTTCTATAACAATATATCTATCTTATATGATAGAGATCTACCACTAATAGGTCAATAAAACAAGGCTGGTTTGAGCGATAGTTATATTTTCAGAACGTTTACAAACGTTTTCGGAACACCTTCGTCAGTGAAAATATAACTAGATAAATATATAAACAAACTTTTGTTTTTATTTGGGACTATCAACAAAATAACTAGTGACTAGGATTTCTTGATATAGAGGATGTATAACCAACTTTTATATATATATAAATTATAAAAACTAAATTAATGTGTAAACATACATGCAAATTAAGTAAAACCTTATATCAAGAAATCTTTGTCGAAACCTTAACAATTCTGTTCAAGGACTAGGGAAAACCAAATTCAAAAACCTAGCCAAAGGTTTTCTTCTTAAGAAATGCAAATGTCATTTTAACAAATTGCTATATACATTACTTAAATTTTGAATATCGGTCCTGAAATTAATAGTTTTAGTGTCTTTCTGTATATTTATCATTTCATATATTAGTCTTTTTTATAATTATTCTCTGTTTTTAATATAATTGTGTTTTCAAAATCAAAGTAATGCCCAAGATCTTTGTAATGTTTTGTTACAGCGGTCATTGCACCAAAATCATTATTTAAAGAATACTTATGGCTATACAACCTTTTCTTTAAATATTGTATATTTTTCAGAAACATCAAAATTACATAAAATTAATGTAGTTACCGGTTTAGTTGATCAAGCGGTTAGATTAGCTAATCCTGAATTTAGGGAAAAGAATTTAAACAAAGTTAAAGAAATCTTAGATAAAAATAATTATCCAAATAGTTTTTATGAAAAATAATAAAAAATAGAATTAACAAATTATATAATAGAGGAATTAAAATTAATAACAATAAATGTTATAGCGCTATTCCTTATAAAAAAGGTTTAAGCGAAAAATAAAAAAGAATTTAATAAAAACAACATAAACATTACTTTCATTCCAAATTATAGTAACAGATCTCTTTTTACTAATACTAAATCCAAAATAATTAAACAAAATCAGAGTAATGTAGTTTATAAAATAAACTGTAAAGACTGTGATGGTTGTTACATCGGTCAGACGAAACAATATTTAAAGAAAAGGTTGTATAGCCATAAGTATTCTTTAAATAATGATTTTGGTGCAATGATCGCTGTAACAAAACATTACAAAGATCTTGGGCATTACTTTGATTTTGAAAACACAATTATATTAAAAACAGAGAATAATTATAAAAAAGACTAATATATGAAATGATAAATATACAGAAAGACACTAAAACTATTAATTTCAGGACCGATATTCAAAATTTAAGTAATGTATATAGCAATTTGTTAAAATGACATTTGCATTTCTTAAGAAGGAAACCTTTGGCTAGGTTTTTAAATTTGGTTTTCCCTAGTCCTTGAACAGAATTGTTAAGGTTTCGACAAAGATTTTTTGATATAAGGTTTTACTTAATTTGCATGTATGTTTACACATTAATTTAGTTTTTATAATTTATATATATATAAAAGTTGGTTATACATCCTCTATATCAAGAAATCCTAGTCACTAGTTATTTTGTTGATAGTCCCAAATAAAAACAAAAGTTTGTTTATATGTTTATCTAGTTATATTTTCACTGACGAAGGTGTTCCGAAAACGTTTGTAAACGTTCTGAAAATATAACTATCGCTCAAACCAGCCTTGTTTTATTGACCTATTAGTGGTAGATCTCTATCATATAAGATAAGTATAAAAAGGTCACGAAATATATATATATATATACATTTAATAACAATATATCAAAATACAATAAAATATAATTAAATATATATTTTTTGCGCACTTTTGTCACATATTGGGCAACTCCTTAATTGGATTGCTCATATGTACAAACATGATATATGTTACTATATATAGATGTAAAGTCGAAAATGAAAATCTCACAAGAGTCGCACTGATGAGCGGTAAACCGCGAAACTCGTCTGCGAATGGTGAGAGGTAGTTTTCTAATCATTTCTATTTATTATATACATATATATATATATATATATATACTAGAACTGCCTGGAGATAATCGCGTAATATTAAAACAATACCTCTTTAATACACTAGTCTTAGCTAATATTTTGTTGGTTTACGATAAACTTACTTATTGTATTTGAGAGACATTCTATTGAAAAATAATTTGTCATTACTGCTTTTTTTATTGAAAACAATACATAACAAACCGGTTCAGCCGTCGGACCTCAGGCCTTTATCGGTGTTTCAGATTTTTGACTGTTTAACTAAGAAACGGAATAACTAAATAGTCTTACCCTTAATCACACCGCAAATTTTACACACTTTTAGTTATAAGTGCACTTATCCTCTAATACAACTTTGTTGATTTTTATACTCGTAATTTCCAATATATTTGGGGTTTATTACGGAGCAGAAATCAACTTGAATTCACAAGTGTTTGCCAGAGCCGTACTCCAAGAAAAAATAAAACGCCATACATACATATACTGAAGGGAGTTGGATTTTGACGTAAATATAGTACTCCCCATTATTAATGTTCGTATATATCATATCTAATGTTTTTATTCTCTTTTCCTTGATGTTAACAGATATCTCAGATATATCGCTGGAAGAAGTTCATTTCGGAAGACGAAAATGCGTTTGCTTGTGGACGCAAAGTGACATGCGGAAGAAAACGTCTGATTGTGAGTGAATACGACGTCGACAACATTTTCAATGTTATTGAAAACTAGCCGTTTTCTTGCTCGCGTGCGATTGGGGAGAAACTTAATTTAAATTGCACGCGTCAAACGCGGAACATGCGGCTGCCAGGCATGCTTTTGCTTAAGCGAATTTTGGCCGTACAAAATACGAGATATGAAGATAAAAATGTCCGAAGAAAAAGGCGAAGTGGATGAATTTGTTTAGGTATGTGGTGTTGGATATCGGCAGCAAACCCAGGTGAGTTAATAAGAACTGGGCTTAGGATGAATGCCGTTGAATATATCGATATTTTGGAAACCACTATAGTGCCAAGTGTGTGAGCGCTGTATGTGATGAGCTTTTGGGGCTGATCCCCAGATCTGAATCCGATCGAAAATTTGTGGGACAACATTGTAAATCGATGATTTTCATGGGAATAGTCAAATATGAAATGCAAGTCAGCTATATCAACATGCAACTAGAATTTGGGAACATTTTAGAACTCTACCAATGGCTTTTAGAGCAAATAAATATTTAATGTTTTTCTTTATTGTTTTTGATTTGGTTCTTCACGTTTTATTGGCCGTAGTTTGGAACTGTAATTTTTAATGTTTTTATTGAATTAAATGTTACCACCTTGTCTAAAATAACTTGTGCTTTTATATTTTTATGAGCGGTGTACCTATATTTCTGATGTGGAAACGTTTTATGGCATATTATCTGTAATATTATTGTCAGATTAACTTCTCTGTTTGATTATTTATGTATTACTTTTATACTACAATCAATTTTGTACCCCAATACCAATATAATCGTTGTTTTGTTGTATGTTACAACAGTAAATAGATTTTATTTTGATTCAAAAAGGAGTATACAGAGACGGGTGAAAACTAATTTGTCAGGAAATAATAAATTATAAACAACCGAATATATAGAAGAGTCAGCAATGAGCACAATCAGAGAGAAGGAAATACAAAGCAGTCAGTCAGGAAGAGAAAATGAATGACTTGATGAGGATGATGAAAAAGATGATGGCGGAGGTTGGAGGGGTGAAAGAAGGGCAAAAAGAGTATTTGCAGGAAATCAGGGAATTGAAGAAGGAGAATGGGGAGCTAAAGGAAAAGGTAGCAGAGATGGAGAGAATGGAGAGGGATAAGAAAAGGAATAACGTGATTATTAGAGGAATGATAGGCAATAGAGAAAATCTAAGGATTGAGATACAACAGGTAATGGAAAAAATAGGAAAAACAGATAAAGGGATACGGGACATCCAGGTAGTAAATCCGAGAGGGGGCAAACCAGTCATAATTGCCGAAATGGAAAATTGGGAAGAAAAGAAGGAGGTTGTGAGGATGAAGCGTAAATTGAAAGGATCAAATGTATATATAGATAGTGATTACACCAAGGAGGAGATAAAGGTGCAGAAAAGAATAAAAGGAAAAGCGGATGAGAAAAGGAAAAGAGGAAAGCAGGCCCGAGTAGGATACCGGAAGGTATGGATTAACGGGAAGATCTGGAGATGGAGCAAACGACTAAATACACTCAAGCAGCAACAGGAAGACGCAAAACGTCCTGGAGAACCAAAAAGCTAGAGATTGGGAATGATCGGATAGTTTATCCAAAGATAATGATAATGGCAACGAACAAACAACAGCAACGGATAGTGGAAGAAGAAATAAATAGCAAAATAGAAAATGATGACAACAACCAAGGCTTACGAAAAAGGAATAGAGTAATGAATTCCGGACAATACATGAAGTGGAAAATGGAAACGTGGAACATAAGAAGCATGAACGGGAAGGAGAAGGAATTGGAAGAAGAACTGGAGAAAGCAAACTTAGAAGTACTGGTAATAACAGAAACTAAGAAGAAGGGAGCAGGCATATATAAAACTGAAAATGGGCACATAATTATATATAGTGGCGTGGAGAACGACCAACGAGCAGCAGCGGGAGTAGCATGTTTAATAAAGAGAGGGAAAGAAGAAAATATAGAAACATGGAAGACAGTAAACGAAAGAATACTGAAAGTTAGATTAAAAGGTAATAAACCCAAAGAGGGAGACACCGTGATAATAGCGTACGGACCAAATGAAGATGAGAATGTGGAAAAGAACAGGAATTCTGGGAGAAGCTTGCGGAAACAACAGAAGAAGCCAAAGGAAATATATATATATATATATATATATATATATATATATATATATATATATATATATATAATAAATTGCAATGCATAGCACCACGCGATAAAGGACCAAAAAATAATAAGAAAATTCCTATACACTAATGTCCCATCGCTTTTTGTTTTACATGCTACAAGCATGTTACAAGCTGTTGAGGTTTTTTAACACTTTACCGACCGCTAGCGGTTCAACAGCATACGTACACCCGACTGGCCGCGATGGTGTTTCGAACATGTATGTATAATACGCATTATTGGACCGATGAAGACCCTCATCATACCGTAATACGGAATCACCAGTATGGGTTTTCCATTAATGTGTGGGCAGGTATAATCGATAATTATCTAATTGGTCCAGTTCGATTGCCCAGAACTGAACACTTTATTAGAAGATGTCCCATTGGATATTATAAGAAAAATGTACTACATGCATGACGGTGCGCCATCACACTATTCTCGAAGGGCAAGGGAATTTCTTCAAACAAGATTTGGAGATACGTGTATTGGTCGTGGGGGACCTATACCATGGCCAGCTCTTAATCCTTTCGATTTTTCGTTTTTGGAGGTTTATGAAAAAAGTGTATGCCGTAGAAATAAATACTGAAGAGCAATTATGGAACAGAATTGTGGAGTCCGCTGATACATTTCGTAATAATCCGAACATATTTCAAAGATGCCGTCAATCATTAGTACAAAGATTGGAAATGTGTATTCAAGATCAAGGCCACCAAATTGAACACCTCATGTAGAGCTAAATACCTTACATTTTTTATGTTGTTTTATTAGATGAAAGCCTTTTCAATTAATAAAAAACTTAACAGCCTGTAGCTTGAAAACAAAAAGCAATCGGACATTAGTGTTTAGTTTTTTTCTTTTTCTTGGTCCTCTATCGCGTGGTGCTATGCATTGCAGTTTATTCTATGTCAGCCTGTATATATATATATATATATCAGGCTATCTCAACGCAAGGGTAGGAATACAGGATCAAGAATAAAATCCGGAATAGGCAAATATGGCGAGAAAGTAAACAATGACAATGGGAGAAGACTACTTCAATTCTGCAGAGAACAAAACATGATATTTACAAATACGTACTTTAAATATAAAGACATTCATAAATACACCAGAGAAGTGAAGAGCCGCAATGAAAAATCAATTACAGATTATATTTTAACGGAGTCTAGAAAGTAAGAAGAGGACCGGAGATCGGAAGCGACCACTATTTAGTAGTAACAAAAATGAGAAAGAATGTGAGTAAAACAGATGATGTAGTAAACGGTAAACAAGAATTGCAGGTGCCAGTCATACAAACTACAAGATCCAGAGATAGCACACAAATACAGAGAGATGATAGAGAGTAAGCTTACCAAAGTTCAAAAGAAAGACATCGAAAGTAATTGGGAACATTGGAAACAAATAGTTTTAGAAGCAGCAAGGCACATATGCGGGACGAGATTTAAAACCAAGAAAAAGCAAACGTCGTAGTGGACAGAAGAAATAAAAGCACAAATCAAAACAAAAAGAAAGCATGGCAGAGATATTTGAGCACAAAGTTGACATCGAGTTATAACGAATATAAAATAGAACGGAAAATAACCGAAGAATTGATTGTAAATGCTAAAAAGATGAGTGGATAAAATTTGGAGAAAAATGGAAAAAGTCATAAATCAAATATAAAACTATTTTGCAAGACAATAAGTATGAGCAAAAAGAAGAAACCGTTTACGAAGGCAATTAGAAGCAAACAGGGGGAAATCTTAACGGTGGACGAAGATATAAGAGAGAAGATGAAGTATCAACGGACGAGACAGATGACGAACAAAGCGAAAGAGAGGAAGAGGAAATAACAGCAGAAGAGCTTGAAGAAGTAATTCGGAAACTAAAAAATGGAAGGGCAGCAGGGGGAGGGGACAAAATCAAAGGTGAAATAATTAAGAATCTCGGAGAAAATGGAAGAAGAGAATTATTACAAATAATTAACCAGGCCTGGAGAAAAAAAAAGACACCGAAGGATTGGCAAACTGGTCTAATACTACCAATATATAAAAAAGGAGACCCTAATGAAAATATACGAATAGATAATAAATACAAGACTAAAACATAAAATGGAAGAACAACTGTCAGAAGAACTAAGTGGTTTCAGAAAAGGAAGAAGTATCCAAGACCATATATTCACAATCAAACAGCTCATAGAAAAAAGACACATGAAAAAGCATTTGACCTGGTACCGCACAGAGAGGTATGGAAAATATTAAAACACAAAGGAATCAGCAGCAAAATGAGAAGACTCATTAAAACTATATATGAAGATAACACCAATGCAATAATCCAGAACAAGCTAAATTAAGAGTTATTTGAAACCAGAAGCGTACTAAGACAAGGCGGACAGCTAGGATGGTAGGGCCACCTGTAAAGATTAGAATAGAATATATAGGTGAAGCAAGTGTGGATAGCGGTAACCCAAAAGAACAAGAGAATAGGAGACCAAGGCAAACATACAACAAATGCATTGAGGAGATCCTGAGTAAGAAAGGAAAAACACCAACAGACGCAAAAGAGCTGGCATTCGACAAGAAGAAGTGGAAAGAATTCATTGAAGAATAGAAAAATGGACCTGAAATCCCCCACACTGCGTAGAGGGGGCTAAGATATATGGTATATATATATCTAATATATAAAATTCTCGTATCACAGTGTTTGTAACAAAACTCCTCCGAAACGGCTTGACCGATTCTTATGAAATTTTGTGTGTATATTCAATAGGTTTGAGAATAGGACGTAAACTATTTTTCATCGCCCTAAGTGATAAGGGTGGTTCACCCCAACATTTTTTTATTTTTTGCACAAAATATTTTATTTTAATTTTTTATGATTCGGCATTAAAAATACATACAACCCAAATATTTGCCAGGCATGTCACCGCACCATTTACAACTAAAGGTTGGATCTCCGGTTATTTGAACCCACCACAGCTGTGCAATGGCACGCGATTAGTCATTAAAAGATTGATGAAAAACGTTGCCGAAGCCACCATTTTGAATGGCAAGTTCCGAGAAGATGTATTATTAGCACGAATCCCTATTATTCCCACAGCTGTGCCAATTGCATTCAAACGGGTTCAATTTCCAATTAGATTGGCATTCGCAATGACAATCAACAAGTCTCAAGCCCAAACGATGTCTGTTTGTGGCTTAGATTTGGACACATCGTGCTTTTCACACGGACAATTGTACGTGGCATGTTCTCGCGTGGGTAAATCATCCAGTTTGTTTGTGTTAGCTAAAGATGGACTCACGAAAAATATCGTACACTCCATTAAGAGACCAAAAATGTTTTCTTTTAATTGACACAATTTGTGATAGAAATGTAATTTGAAATTTATTAGTTAATAATAAATAAAGATAATAAAAGTACAATGCATTCAAAAAATTAATGTTTGGTGTTTTGTTATTTTTATAGGGCGTCATCGTTCACAGCGCTCCATTCCTCTTTCAATCATATACCACATCCCCACACACTTTCAATAACTTAGTTATTTTTTATTTGACTACCAAAATATTCGCAAGAAATAATTTATATGGCAAAACAACGTTTGCCGGGTCAGCTAGTATATATATATCTTCTTCTTCTTAATCTTTTTACTCTTTTCTACCTTTCGGTGTAAGGGTTCGGAGCCACCGAGCCGTATATGAACACGCATATACCGTACCGCTCCTGGCCCGCCCAATGGCATTTCCATCATTTTCGCAGCTTATTAGAGGTCCAGATCCGTTTTAGGATTTTAAACTGCTACGCTTTGCCGCTACCGGGTCTCGCACTGTGAAGCGCGAGTTTTACCACTCAGCCACTGAGGGGTTTAGTATATATATATATATATATATATATATATATAATATGGTGAAATACAAGATAGATTGATAAGTTGACGTCTTTGAGGAATCAATTCTCTTCTATTGTATGATATTAGAAAACGTTTTTGAAGATTGTATTCGATCTAACTGTGGTGTGGTTAATTACTTCTACTACAGTTATATAATATTTATTATAATTTTACCGCCTTGTCTAATATAATTTACAAACTTAAAATACTGTTGAGCTCTGGCTGTCCCAGGTTGCCTCTTCGATTTAGGGAGTAAAGATACGATATCCTGGCGATTAACTAAGGAGATATTATCCACTAATGGAAATATAAGTTGATCGCATTGCGTAAATATTTAACGTTGAACTCATTTTGTGCTACAGCATTCAATACAAGACCAGTAAAATGAATTTCGTTCTTTTTTGGGTAAATTTCACCAGTACGAAATCATCTTCATTGATAACATCATCATCCACCAGATTCCGCGGAAAATGATCGTCACCAGGTAATATATCTTCTTCTATAACGGACTCGGACAATATCGGCGTTTCTCAGATTCATCGGCACTGCATACTAAATTCGAAGATATCTGTAAGAAATACATATATTACACAATTCCTCCTACGAAGTAAAACTTCTTACTAGTGTGCGCTTTATAGCCTTTTTTTTTTTTATTTCTTGCTTCTTCAAGCGCAATTAGACGATCCTTTTCTGGACTATGGGTGTAAATGCGACGCTTTCCCGTTTATTAAATTTAGGTTTCCGTTGACGCGCTTTTGGAAAAGGTTTACAGTCTTCTAAATTTACGACGGACCTAAAACCTGATGTAGGTAATTTTTGGGTTCCAGAACTTGAAGGAGATGACTCAAGGTCTTCTATGGTCAAGGAATTATCCAAATTTGCTGCAGATGTAGGCATGCTTTCTGCAGGTCGATCGGTAACATGAGCCGCGTCGAAATCTTTAGCAGTAAAGACTAATGAATTTAATGGCCAAATACCTGCCTTTGAAAATGACGATAAAATATTCTTTGGTATAAAAGCCCTCTCGTATGCTATTTTAGCAATTTTTTGGAATGTCATAAATAGTTATTGTTTTACCGGGATTGTTTTAAGTATTGTTTGAAAGGTCCATAGATTCCCACGTCCAGCGGCTGCATACGGTGAGAGCAGTGATAGCATAATCTATGTTTTCTATAGATATATGACTACAGACTACTATTCGCATCGGAGCTTAAAGTATGTTTTTGAAACAGTTTCAGTACATCAACAAATAGCTCTCTTGTCATCCACCCGAATTTGTGTGCTAGACCCAAACTACCTGGAATGGTTTCATCCAAGAATTTGTCCCTGTGTTTAGCACTAGGAAAAATAAATATCGGGGGAATACTATTTCCAATTGCGTTAATTACGCCAACGAAAGTTACAAGTTCTCCACGTTCTGCAGACACAATCTGTCCCACTTGCTTTCGTCCAGTCTCAGCAATAACTTTAGAACAAAGCATAACTGTGGTAATACCGGTTTCGTCCGAGTTATAAATTCGATGCGGTGAAAATTTATATCGTTCCAAAAGTAAACTGTAATTATGGAAAAACTGCATTACATTTATTTTATTAAAGACGGTCACTCTAGCCATGCTAGTTGATTCTGGTGTACGTAGGAATGACGCTTCATAAAAGACAATATCCAGTCTTTGCCTGCTTCTCTATTACGTATCGAACTGCCAGGAATTTCAATATTTATCAGCATGCCATATTCGAACGCGAGTTTAACATTTTGTTTATACGTCAGACCAAAATTTATTCTTGAAGATTTTAACAAATTTTTTGTAGATGCAATTCTTGTTCGTCGGAAAAAAGTTGACGACATTTATATTTGTTCCGATCGTTATGAACTTGTCTGTTGCCAATATTATCATCACTGGAATTTTCTGAATCTGATGGTTTATCTTCATTTTGCCGTTATTGTAACTTTCGTTTTTTAATTCGAAATGCTAGAGTCCATTTTTTTAAATGATACTTTTCTGCCGCATTCCGTATAGACATTTTATGGCGTACTACATGTTGTATTGCATCATGAAATACTTTTTCCGATATATGAGCACGATCTGTCTTTCTTTTATAATTTCCTACCATCGAGCAACTCACGTAAATGAGAGGTTAGGTGAGATATTAGAAGTTGATAATGTAAATGGGGCTAGTTCGGACTGTCCACACTGATCCAGACCACTTTGTTCGAACTGACTCCACATGGCCATTTTTAGATTATTCAAGTGTATTTTAAAAAGATTAATTATACAAACAATATCTACTCATGTTAACAAAACTATATATATTCTGTGTTAAGACTGTGCTCTATGACATTTATAAAAACAAAAAATCGTTATGTATTACAGCGAATATTTGAAATGTCCGAATTGGTTCCGCGTACGAATTGACACCACCTTCTCCTACTACTTTTATGCTACAATCAATTTTGTACTTTGTACACTTTTGCGTATGACGTGCCCGTGGATAGCTGCAAATGGTGGCCGACTCAGCCGACAAATACAGTTTTGAATTTATATTTGTAATGGACACTTTGCGAAAACAATACTTGTTATATCTCACAATGAAAGTCACTTGACCGACTTTAGTTTTTATTGAATACTTGTATAAAATTAACGTGGAATAATACAATTTTGGTATGGTAGTTTTGAAAGTAGCGTTGCTCTTACTTTTCTTTTTACTTGTCTTCTATGGCTTGTTGTCTTGTTGTTTTGTGTCCCTCTGCCTTGTCGACCTAAATTACCGACATATACATATGTAAGCTCTTTATCGATTGGCTTTCCTATCTGATTTGATTAACCGCGCGTGAGAAGGGGACGAGTTGAAAGTTCAAAGGGAGAAATCAAAGGATATAAGATATATGCGTAAACCGGCAATACAAACTCAAATAAGGTATCCAACACGTCAACATGTTGTTTGTGACAATTTATCGGCAGGAGCAAATGGAGTACTAAGATAGTTGAGAAAACAATACGGTTTTGTAAATCACTACAATACTATAGTTACAATTAATATAACATAAGAAAATAATAAATAAAAAACAGGTAAGTAGGTAGGTTGGTACATTACATATTCGTTTATCGAGTCCTTTTTTCTGTAGGTATTTATCTATTATTAATGATATACAGAAACGTATTAGTCATCATTTTTATATATATAGTCCAACCTGGATAAAGAAAACTATTTTCAAAATAAAATAGGAGATAAAATATATTATTTCCAAGGTTTTTTCCCAGGTCTGCAACACAAGTGATATATTTTGTAGTAATATAATTTTAAACTAATATTTTTGCGCCTTGTTATTATAATAAAGCAAAACGTCTTTCGCGTATAAAGCTAAATCTTTAAATGCAGTTTTGACCTGAGGTTCTATTCATTCATCGAGTCCTTTTTCTGTAGGAATTTATCTATTATTAATTATTACAGATACATATTACTCGTCATTTGCATATGTGTAGTTAGCCCTGGGTAAAAATACTATTTTCAAAATAAAATAGCAAATAAAATATTAATAAAGCACAAATGATACATTTTGTAGTAATGTAATTCTAAACTAACGTTTTCGGGCCTTGATATTTTATAAAAACAAAACGCCTTTTGCGTAAAAGTTAAATTCACCTACAGAGAAAACATTATATGAGTAGTGTTGAATGTGTCGCACCTAAATACATCGAATACATCTATACCTCGTTTTCTTAAGCGATTGTCCGTTTCTGTCACACACACTGTTATACTGGCCGGAATTTATTATTTTCTCAAATGTTTACGCAACCCTTTCTTGTAACTAGGTTCAATGCTTTAAATACATATATTTTATTATAAATAAAAAAACAAATGGCACTGCTTCATGAAATAATTATCGAAAACAATTGAACATAAATGAAAGATTACGCATCACTATGTATACGGTTTTGTTAGATTGGCTGCATACCGCCCCGATTCGCATTTAATTATTAACATGTGTACATTAATTTGACGCATAAATTATAAAAAATTGTTTACAACTTACGTATCGAATAAAACAGAAAAAGTTAATATCAAATAAAATTTGTAAGGAAGAAAATTTTCCTACTATCACAGGAAACGCGGAAAAATGTATGAAATTTCGGAGAGAAATTCAGTCATACACATCGAGTAAAATAAAGAAGTGTAGGGTTACCGTTTAGATTAAAAAATGTTAATGACTGTAAAAGTAGGTTAATATGTTGACTAAGGTTAAGTGTATGTTTACTTAGGAGATGTATATTATTTACTTATACGACACGGCGCCGAACTTCGAGGAATAGCCTTTAGTTGGTCAGTGTTCAAAAACTTGAATGTTGTTCAGTGCCTAGAAAACGTTCTTTGAGGTAATGTGTCAATCTTGGGAAGAGAACAAAGTCACAGAGGCTCAAATCGGGTGAATAACGAGGCTGAGGAGCTACAAGAATGTTCTTACTACCCAGAAAATGTTTACTGAAATTGCAGTGTGACAAGGCCCATTTTCGTAATACAACACCCAGTTCTTTTTATGTTTGGTCTCACAACTTTCGGTAAAAGTGTTGATTAACCCGTAACCCTCTTTGACTTGTTCATATTTAATTTTTTCCTTTTTGATCTTGGGGTGTATACTCTTGCGCTTGGCTTCCGGGTCGTACTCAAACTCCTAGTCTCGTCACCGTTAATGACGCGTTCTAGAAAATGGGAATCACTTTCAATCGATTCCAAAAGTCAACACGCTTTCCTCATGTCTTTTGGTCCTACATAAGGTTTCTCGGGATCATTTCTGGGCAGATTTTTCTCATCTCCAATTGTGTGTTGTGATTCAAATTCAAATTCAACTCTGCTCCGATCATCCTGCATGTCAACGATCTGAGCGCATAAGATTCCGGAGTCTATCGACATTTGCATCCCTTCTTGGAGCAGAAGGCTTTCCGCTGCGAGGTTCACCTTCAAACGACTCTCTTCCTTCTGCAAATGCTTTAAACCACCGAAACACCGGAGCCCTTGATAAAAGTTTTCGTTGCACTGTGTCCAAGTCAACACTTGACACGTCAAACAAAACCTAATCACACACCGTTGCTTCTAATTCGTGTCACTCATTGTCAGAACGCACAAACAAAACCTGCTTCACTAAAACAATAGCCCCGGACAAGCAACATGATCCTTACGAGTTCCAACTCACATTAATGCGGTATCGCATGTTCACCTGCCTATCCTCCCACGTCACATGTGTCTCCCCTTCGAACACTGCGCTACCACGAGGCACGGACATTTCTAGGCGAGGAGTTATTCGTAGGCGATCGGAATATACACTCTCGACCCGTCCTTGCAACTTGCGACCGCTCCCGATTAAACTCCGATCTTGAGAAAAAGCAACGTTTTATGACTCGCATGAGTAACCCTAAATTCATCACTCGTAGACTAGTTTGTAATTTGTAAGAGGTACTTATAGTATTTGACAAAATTTCATGTATAATTTTTTAGAATTGAATAAAAGAATATATTATATATATATATATATATATATATATATATATTATTTTCTAACAAGAATTGCTGAATATGTTACTTTGTGTTACCTTTTTTAACATTATTAAAAAACTATATCAGTATATGTCTTTCAATAAAAGAAATGTATAAATATTAGTAAGTGTTAACAATATATTAATGGCATTGATTACAATCAATTTAAATTTTCATTATTATACTAGTATTCAAAGCAAAAATTGAGATCAAAACGTGCAATTTCCAAGCACGGTCCTATTCAGGGGATCGCATTTTTTTACGCGCTGATCACATTAAGGATTCATTTCAAATACACTTTTTATAAGAAGGAAGCAATCGATATCTTTCTTCCCAACGCATTCCAGCCAACACATAAGTTTCATCTTAAAGGAAGATAACAAGAAACAAATAAACGAACATTTTTACAAATTTTGACTGGAACTCTAAAACTTAGCTTTCATTTAAGGAAAATGTGTTGCTTTGATTTTTAAAAAATAGAAATCAGTGCTGTAATTCTTTTCTTATATTGATTGTGGCTGATGCCACAAGCATTATATATCTAAGGAAAATGAGGGAAGAATAAAAAGTATTCGTACAAATAAACTGTGTTACATGTTTTAGATGTCCAACAAAATGAATTTAATATTTGAGCCGGAAGACCTAGAATTTGCTTCTCCTGCTACAGTTTCAAGATGCGGAATGATTTATATGGAACCAAGACAATTGGGTTGGAGACCATTTTTAACTTCATATGTAAATAATCTAACGAAAATTCTTTTGACGGAGCAGTTAGAACTTATAGAAGAACTAATTAATTGGTTGGTACCACCATGCTTTGAGTTCATGCGTTTGAACTGTAAATATTTTGTTGTAACATCCGAAATCCATCTATTTTTTTCTTTTACACGACTTCTAACATGTATGTTAGTAGAAGAAACACAAGTCAGCACTGTCTGGTTACAGTGCGTTTGTATATTTTGTCTTGTATGGGGCTTAGGTTCTACCTTAACTGATGACGGTCGTCGAACTTTTGATGTATTTTTTCGAAAAATACTGAACGGCGAAGATAAAGCTTATCCTAAACCAAAATCGTTTAAGTTAGCAAAAATCAGTTATTTCCAGAAAGATCAATAGTGTACGACTGGATATATGATAAGAGGAACAATGGCACTTGGATATCTTGGTCTGATACTGTAGAACAAAAGCAAGTAATTCCAAATAACGCAAAAGTTCGTATTTTTTTAAACAATATTATGTATATTACAATGTTTATTACATCCTTTAAAGGTAAATGAAATAATAATACAAACTAACGATTCTTGTTGTCAAAAGTACTTCCTTAAGACCTGTATGGCAAATAATATTCCAATATTGTTCGTCGGTCCTACAGGAACAGGGAAATCGGCTATTGTTTTAGACCATATGGTGAATCTTCCAAAGGAAAAATATTTAGCAAATGTAGTTAACTTCAGTGCTAGGACCTCTTCTACAATGGTAATTTGACTACAACAACAAACTGTGTGTTTAACGAAAAATATTTTAGACACAAGAAGTGGTCATGTCTAAACTTGATAAACGTAGAAGAGGTGTTTATGGTCCGTCTATGGGTAAAAAGTGTGTTCTTTTTGTAGATGATGTAGGAATGCCTCAAACGGAACAGTGGGGTGCTCAACCGCCTGTAGAACTCTTAAGGCAGTGGCTTGATCATGGCTACTGGTTTGATAAAGATACGTCTGTACTTCAATTAGTTGATATGGTTAACTAGATAGAATCTTATTTAAACAGTATAAAAGCTTTCTATTTTTAGATGTTTGTAGGTGCAATGGGCGCACCAGGAGGTGGTGCTAATATGGTTACGTGCAGATTTTTAAGACACATGCAGATTATTTGCATAGATTCTTTTGAAGATAATACGTTGAACAAAATATTTTGCTCAATCCTGGATTGGCACTTTGCTAAGGGCTATGTCGAAGCTGTCTCCAGATATTCTAAAGTACCTACATACATAGATTGAATCATCTTCAATATGCACTGAATAACAATATGTTTGCAGACCACTCGACTTATGTAAAATTGGTTGTGTAGTCTGTTGGTACACATTATTTCAAATAGTTATTAGAGATGCTTCTTTTACATTGATTTATTCAAAATTATTTCGTTTGCATAAATTGTTTCTCGTTAATTTAGCAAATGCGAAAATAAATAGAGAAAATACATTGCGCTGTTGGTTAGAGAATAATATATTGGTTAAGAGGGCAATCTGAGATTCTATAGTCAATAGTTGGAACCACAATCTAAGAACAGCACTGATTTGTAGGAAACAAATCTTATAAAGTTGGTAATCTCTTTAGTTCAATCATTAACATTTTGAAGGTAATACGGACAAGTTAAGAGTTCGCTATTTTCAATCTAAAATATCTCATATATTCTGAAAAAATGGCCCAAACATTGCAGATTTTGAAAGTATTGCAATATATTTTGTTTGACATTAACAATTATTTTTCTTGAAATTTGTAATGTTTTCTCAGAATAGACGACATATTTCTGATTGAAAATATAGCAAATTCTTAGTTTGTTCGTATCAGTTTTGGAATCTTAATGATTTGATCGATACAAATATCTGTTCTTTGAGGCTGGTCTCTCAGAAATTAGTGCTATTTTTCGACTCTGATGCCATCTGTTTACTACAAAATATCAGGTCGGTCACATAAGTGATATGCAAACATATTGAAGACTAATTTATTCACTCATTCATTCACTCTTTAGTGTTGGTCACCAAAAGGTCAGGCACTTGGGCATTATGCTCTTTGTGCCGCTCATCAATAACACTCTGATGTCCATTCAAGAAACGCCGTGTCCTCCACAAATGCCTGTATTTTGTTCAAAGGAAGTCTGAGTATTGTCGTGGGCTCCACTAGATCCTTACCGAAGTGTTCCCGCCTGAGTTCTTTCATTTGCTCACAAGCGCAGATACTACGCGTGCTAGTTTCCTCTTGTAGTTTACATTTTCTACACCACGGTACGCTCACCATTCTCATGTTTTATGTTGCTTTTTCAAGAGGCAGTGTCTAGTTACTAGACCGGTAATGATCTTTATCTTTTCTGCTTCTTCTAATTAGGTTGGCTGAGAACTTGTACCTGCCTACCTAACAGTGTCTTGATCTTCAGTCAATTTCCATTTCTTTGAATGTTCCCTTTTAAGCCATAACCAGATTTCCTGATGGAATATTTTGATATTCCGCATACAGGTTCTGGCCCTAGGAAGCTTCCTTTATAGCATTCTCTGGCAAGTTCATCGGCAATTAAGTTGTCTTTAATGTCGTTATGTTCTGGTACTCAGCCCAACAATACAAAGTTGTCCCGTGCCAGTTCATTGAGGATATATTTATCGAAACTGATAAAACATTACAAAGAAGGCTAACATTTATATAAGTAAATAGTTATGATTTATTTGTTTTGAAGATGGCTGTTGGGGCAACAATGGATATTTATAAACAAGCAATGTCAACATTTCTACCAACACCTGCTAAAGCTCATTACATGTTCAACCTGCGAGATTTTGCTAGAGTTATTAAAGGTTTAATGTTAATCCCCCTCCTCGAATGCAAGATGGTGATAAATTGATAAGACTTTGGATTCACGAAAGTTTTCGTGTTTTTAACGATAGATTGATAGATGAAGATGAAAGGTAAGTTTTATATATGTACTTCTATAAAACATCTACATTTAAATCCATACTAATAACACAATCAACACAAAAATTATTCCCGTAAAATAAATGAGTATTTTGTAATATTTGAGTAAATTAGTATACAATTGTCATGTAAATCGCTAAAATATTATTTATTGTTATTGTGCAGTCACTTAGTAAACATGTATTCGTAGATTCGGCATTTGGTGTCTAACGTAAGAATATATTAACAAAAATATCGCAAGTTTGTATCAATAAAACCACTAACTTTCGTTATATCAATGGCGATATTACCGCAAAAGCGCATCAAAAACTTCTCCATTCCTGAAATAGGCTTACGAATAGAGTTGCTCACTAGCGCCAACGAGCACCGATAGAGGTTCGATACAGTCTTCTACGTTTGTTGCCCACGTCGCGACAACGACTACTGTTGGATAAAGTTAAAATTTTTTAGCACAAATGCCTAACCTAAATTATGATTCAATGTGTAATTTGTAATATCCCTTTAATGTGTGGGTCCAAAAGGGATTGTCATCGTCATGTAAATAGCAAACAACATTCTTCAAAAAAGTTACATGCGACACTATGGAAAAATTTATATTCAATTCATCTGTTACCTTTATTTTATGTAATCTACCGTTTAATTTACTAGACATATGTCTTCTTTTGGAATAAATATTCGGACTGGAAATTACCAAATCGAGCGTCGTTAAAAAGATTTTACCATCTGATCGTGAACATGTTGAATTAAATCGGAGTTGAAAGATAAAAAACTGTGGTTATCTGTGGACGAAACAACAGATCGTAAAAAATGTTCTGTGCTTAATGTAATGGTACGTACAATGGAACTATATGAATCGTCACCTACAATTCCATTAGCTTCCAGACGGGTGCAACTGGCGAAGTAATTTGAAAATTACTGTTAAACATGTGGAAAAAGTTTTTTCAACAAACCAACTGTTAATGTTTATGAGCAATGGTGCCCGAAACGTGCTTTCCGTGGTCCGGTCTCTTAAAAAAGCATTGTGCTAACTTGTTATAGGTTACGTGTAAGATTTATGGTTTCACTCTTGTGGAACTTAGTATTAGAAAATGTTACCCTTAGGTAAGCGCTTTCATAGCGCGTTTAAAAGCAGTGTTTGTAAAATCGCCAAAACGTATTTGCGAATTTCACAGGGTGCACCTCGGTATGCCTGAGCCGCCAGAGCCGATTCTTACACTGTGCAGTGCATGGTTACAGGCCGCAGTTTACTATCATAAATATTTTGAGAATATTAAGAACGTTGTTTCATATCAGATTCAAAGCAAGCTGCGGTTATCAAGGAAAACCAGTCGAAATTTCAAGATAGGTTGAAACGGATTTGAAAGCTATTCAGAGCAATTATTTCAGACTAATGAAGGCAATACAAAAATAACAAAATTCTTCAGTGTCGTTAGTCGAATTTCTGCAAATAGTGCAACATGTTCACGGACAGGTATGCGCGGTAGAAGGCAAAAAATGTTTGTGTTCTAGAGGCGTTTGAAAATGCTTTAGAGAAAGATTGTGATTTTGGCACATTAACTCTAGAATGCATGACCGGGTATCCGTGTGTCCATTAGCGATTTTAAACGTTTGTAGCTGCAAAACCAATACCAATAGAGTATTGAAACTTCGGATCTAGGAAGTTAAAGTCTTTTGCATTGTTGTATAGACAATTTATGAAATTCGGTCCAGTGGTTCCATAATTATAAGCTTTCAAAGATGACACCTACGCAAACACATAACCGGGGTACCCGTGTACCCAAATAGTTTTTGTATGAAAAAGAATGAGTAAACATGAGGCTGTTTAACGATCTATCGCGAACTTTTTATTAGGAATTTATAAGAATGTATTAGTTATTCCGGTCACAAGAAATGCAGACGCATTGGTTTCTTGCACATACTACATGCTTTCCGAGTTTTTCTTCTTCGTTTTGTTTCCTGCATGTAGCATAAATATCAAGATCCAGTTACTGGCTTTCTCAATCCTGCTGCAGTAGATGTTGATGGACCGCTTTCGCAAATAATTTCTAGTGGTCGAATCAAGTAACTTTCTATAGCTATTCTTGTTGTGAAGTTTCTAGTTATTTGAGCATTGCGTGCACGTTCCTCAATGATGGGCATGCACATTTCTTCAGCTATTTCCGAAGAAAATGATTTCGTCTGCTGGCAGAATTTGGGATCAAGTCGTTAAGCATGTGATATAATTTATAAGCAGCCAAGGCCGTTATATCTAAAACGTTGAAAAATAGTGATAGCGGCGACAGTTTTGGAAGCTAGCTCTGAGAATAACTGATCCATGACATCAACGCCACCTTTGGTCTTTTTTAAAATTCTATTATTTCAGGTTTGCCACTTTCTGCTATTTCGCCATCGTAGTGCATCGATGATAGCAGCAACACGATTTTGTTTTTGCGGGGAAACATGAGAACACATTGTTATATTTTTTCTGAAACCAAACATAATTGAACCAAGACATTTATCCTTCTGCGCTTTCATTTCTGCCGGAATATCTTTTTATTTTTCTGAGGGTTCCAACAAGCGTTAAATCCCAGGATAATAACTGCTCTGCATGCCCCAACGTTGTGAAAAATTACTGGTACACACAAACTTGATACAAGTGTTGTTTCCGTTCACTAAAAAACAAGAAACAAGCGTTTTTGTAAATAAGTCGTCACTTCATATGTATACACAAATATGAATATCACAAATAATAAATTATAATAGGTTCTCTTTTATTTATAGTCAGGGAACGTAACAATTATAAGATAAACGACAGAAAAGTCATTTTTAACCATTGATGAATTTATAAAATCGTTATACCTAACCATTTTTATAAGATATATATTATTTTGGTTATCGTAACCAATTAAAGTGTGAAATATTTTTTTGGTTATAAGTGACAATTATATCAACCAAAAAAATTTTTTGGTTTCAGATAACCATTATATCAACCAAAAAGATTTTTTGGTTAGAAATAACCATTACAAAAAAAAAAATTTTTTTTGTTATCAGGGATGAAATTGATAATAAAAAATTAATTCATAAAGTTTTAATGGGAATATTTCTCTCATTTAACATGTTGAATAGGGATTTCTAAATCCATTAAAATCGTGATTAAAATTGCAATTGACTGTATGTAACCTTTAATAGGTTTTATGTAATGATTTTAAAATATAAAAATACACCGCCTTCAGCTGTGCTTAGTTTTGATACTACCGCCACAGATCTGTTGTGTTATCTTGTTTATGTGTTGTTGTTGCATTAAATTTATTGCTCATTTGTTGTTCTGTTTGTTAAAATTTTTGTTTTTTTATTTTGTGAGGATTTTTGATATTGTTTGATATATTTTGTCTTTTCATAGCTTTTTTATGTTCATTCACTTAAAATTTTTGTTTGTTTTTTTTTCATCCCTGATAACCAAAAAAACAATTTTTCTTGTAATGGTTATTTCTAACCAAAAACATTTTTGGTTGATATAATGGTTATCTGAAACCAAAAAATTATTTTAGTTGATGTAATTGTTACTTATAACCAAAAAAATTCTCACTTTAATTGGTTACGATAACCAAAATAATATATTTGCAATGATAATGGTTAAAAATTCTCAATATTAAATAAAATGAATTTTCTTGTAACCTTTTTATCTGAAATAAAAAAATAACAATTATATTTAGTTCCTGTTTATAGTTATTGACATATTTTTTTGTTGTAATAATTAATAAACAATTAAATATTTCATAAAATATATTAATTTTTTAAATTAGCTTTTTAACGGGTTTGAAATGACATATTTTTGAAGCTGTGAAGTTAAAAGTGATTAAAAATTATAATGGAGTTCACGGGTACCCTGGTTATGTGTTTGCGTGATATATTTTGGTTATGTGTTCTGCGGTTAAGATAAATTTGTGAAGGTGTGTCAACAGAAACGCTAACTTATTCCAAAGATTATTTTAATTACGCTAGTATAATGTCACTAGATATAAAACGTTCGTTTTCTGCATATAAATACATTTTTCCTGACGCCGCACTCGGTTTGCTGAAACAAATATGGAAACATGTCTAATGTTGTAGATATTTTACATATGTTATTCACGTTGTGATTTCACGAATGACGCTTAAGGCGGTAAGTGCTTGAGCATGTATTATGATTTATTTCTGATCATTCATTTTATGTGTTAACTTTTATGTGCTCGCCACTGCTTCTTGGCGCAATTTGAGCAATTCAACTTATGAAATGTACTTTGTCTCTAAAGTTAGCGATCAAGATTCATGTTCGAGAACATTGACAGGGTGAGTGAAAGGTAGTCATAAATTTATGGCGTTCTCAATTCCAATGGTTTGGAGGGATTCTCATGACCACGTGGATGGTATTTTGCTTGCAAATTGTTTAATTCCTATTTTTGTTAATAATTTAAAATGGCAACGAACAAAACTTTAATTCGGGGTTGTTTACTCTATGAGTACTAACTCGCCACCAAAGCAGCTGAGGCAACACGAAGAATATGTATTGGATGCGAAGATGATGCTGCACTGGAGACCGAAGATCATTAACAACGGGGACCTTGTAGTCGTTGTGGAGACAAGTGTCATTACAAGGTACTTAGAACTTGCAAGAACGTTCAATGTGGGCAATGAAATCATACATTTACCTTGACCAGCTAAGAAAAACATGGAAGTTAAGCAAATGGGTCCCACATGAATTGTCAAGCGATAAAAAATGAAGCCGTTCCACAATTTGCTCGGCAAATCTTGCACACAATGAAATTGACCTCTTTTTTGATCGGTTGTTAACTTACGATGTGAGGTGGATACTGTACTCCAATTGTAAGTGTTCCTATCATTAGCTGTTACCAACTGGTCCACTACCACATATACGGAAGGCTTCGTTAACCCACGAAAGATTTATTGAACAGCTTCAATTTTTGAACTTTGCTTGGAAACGTTACATATTCTTACTGCATCTTCAAAATGCGTTCATTTCTACAATGTCGGTATATAAAAATTAGGGGCACGTTGGCAAAAGGTCATAGAGTGTGATGGTAATTATTTGAGTGAATAATAGTGTATTTCTGGTTTAAAATATGTATATTTTTAATTTTACTATCAAAAACCGTTTTTTTTTATTACCTTTTAAATCCATCACTTCCCATACGTCACTCAGCACATATGAGACATATGGCAGTACAACGATCACAAATGCGAAATATGTGCAGATTTTAAGCTTGGGCATTATTAACGAGGATAGTCGTGCAAAAAATAAACATTATAAAACTAAAGAATTGATTGAAAATATGGCACGAGAAACGTTAGTTCAAAGAAGAAGCTATATTTACTTCACACTAAGCAGGACCTTATCAAAAAAAAAAATTGGTAAGGTATTGAATAAAGAAGGGGATGATGCTTTCTTATATCTAAAACAAATTCCTAAATGAGGTAAAGATTAAAGGGAGGAGAGAGTTTTTGTTGAACTGCAAATTAGACAACTGTTTCAAGATGTTTAACTTTAATTTTAAATGGCACTTTTTGTAATCGGTCTCCTAGAACATTAGCACCGACTGTCGTTGATCATAACATAACTATAACAAGAGAATACACTCAATCGGTACTAAAATACATTTACCATAAAGATATTAATAAAATATTTAAAAATATGCCATCACCCTAGTCACATAAAACAGTGGAAATCCTCAATCGCTTATTACAAATTGAAACCTAATAAAGACGTATTATTATTAATAATTATACAAGAAATATTATTTACTTCCTCATAACACTCATTTTTAGCTTATGTATGAACAAATATATGCGTGTCACACTCAAACTAAACACCTATTGCATGATTATGCGCAAAAGCAGTTTGTATAATAATAAAAGTAAATATATATGAAAATAAAGATAAATACTCCTATTTAATGTATCATACCTTAATCCTAGACTCGTTTTACACTTCGGTTTGAGTGATTTTTGTGAGTTTTTTTCTATTCCTTTCTATCTTGAGATAGCGTTGGAATATCTGTCGAAGCGATTTCCTTAATTTCAGTAGCTTCGCTTACTTCATTTTTCCCAGCTAAACGCCTAACCAGCGTAGTTGATTTTAGAAACTTGTTTCAAAAAGATACTTGAGAGAGTAAAAATTACAAAGGAATTTAACATATATATCCTACATATATCCTACATAACACTGCAATGAACGACTTATCATAGAGTTTGTTAAAAAGGTGGATGACGTGTATCATTAAGTTCTACCAATGTTAATGTCGTGTTTTGCATGTAAGTGGAGATAAAGACCGGTTTACACTACTTAATGATAACACGCCATCCACCTTTTTAACAACCTACCTATGACATATCTACAGTGCAGTCGTTGCACAACTTTCTGTAGAAGTTACCTTACAAACGAAGTTCAGTGATAGGCTGTTCATTGGAGAGTTATGTAGATATTCTACTGTTTTATTCATTTGTAATTGGTTTTGTTATATTCTGGTCTCTACTAGCAATATTCTTAGCTGATTCTCCCTGATTCTGTCTCATCTAATTTTCTCTTCTATTTTCTAAAAAAGCGCATTTCCATACTAATTTTCGATCTTTGTCTTTCTGTTGTCCATGTCTCATTTTCGAATGTCAATACTGGTTTTACTATCCGTTTTCAGTTGTCTGTTATTAGAAACATATCATCTGCGTATTCATCTCTCATTTCTTCATTTACATTTTCCACAAACGCACGTGACAGGCTCTCTGTTTATTATTTATTTTCTTTATCATTTCGTCTAACAAGGAGTTGGTTTTATATACCGTATATTCGTAGCTGCAGCGAAAATAACATTAGTTCGTATATGCTCGTGGATCGACGGCAATTGCATGTTGGTAAATGCCAGCGATATATGACTATATTCGAACGACGGCTATCTTCGTTGCAGCTACGAATATACGGTATCAGGAGCGGTCGTTGCCTGATAGTAAGACCAAGAATCAGATAGGCCACGTGCTTACAGAGAGAAAACATGCAATAGCGATAAATGATGTTAAAAGCTACAGAGGACCAGATATAAACTCGGACCGTATACTAATAGCAAAAATGAGACAACTCCCCAATCAAAAGAAAGACGGAAGAAGTAAACGTGGATGAATTACAGGATATAATAGTGGGAGAAAGTTTTAAAGAGGAGTCATTAAATATGTTGGAAAGGAATCCACAATTTGAGAACATACAAGAATGGACTGGATGCGAAGAAATAATTACACAGGCAGCCGAACAATGTCTAACAAGGAGAAGGTAAGGTAATCGGATTTTTGTAATTTTTGATATTTATGATACGTGCAGTTTGGAGCTATAATAAGAAAAGCTTGGAGTAGTACGACGTAACGTTCATAAATTTCCGAGATAATCGATGTTGAAGTTTCACCCACCAGTTAAATTCATTAGATATAATACGATTCCCAACTGGACTCGTGGCCTAGTCGATAGCGTTTTGGTGCGATACTCACGAGATCGCTGGTTCGAGTCTCGTCACGGAACAATTCTTTTTCTTCCATTCAAAACGCACCATACGTTTTTTTCATTTTTCCTCTCATATTGTTTTGGAATTCGAACCCCTTTGGTCATTTTGGGCCAGCCTGTATATGCAGGAACATTCTTCAAGTACATCGTTAAAATGCAAAATCGGTTGATAAACAATATTCATTTTGAATTAACTTTACAATACTACACGTACCATAAATATCAAAAATTACAAAAATCCGATTACCTTACCTTCTCCTTGTAAGTCTAAAATCAAGTTGAAGAAGGTTGGATTCAAGATAAATCTCTGTTTTAATGCAATTGTATTTATAAAACTTTGTGATCTCATTTTGTAAACGTGTGTACATAATGTATCGTATAGGCTTTTAATGTACTTGTGTTTAATTAATTCTTCAATACACCTGTTCCTTAGTGCTCCCCGTACGTCTTCGTCTTCTCTTTCTATACGATCAAAAACCTTCTCCATGTCAAGAAAGCTTATACGTATTTCCCTGCCAATTGTAATAACCTTTCCACATCTACCTAGTCTAGTCTTGGATTATTATGTGTTTATTGTAATGTTTCGTCTACTGTTTCTGTAGTCGTTTTTCTAACATTTACCGATTTCCGTTGTGTAATTAAAGCCAAATTTTGATTTCTAACTGCAAGAAAAATATTTTTAGGAAAGAAATGTTTGAAATCGTTAAACGAGCATGTTACCAGAACTTCCGTCAACATATGGATAAAGTTCTAATAGATTACATTACAGAAGACACTCCACTATCATTAGAACTAATACGAAACCTGTTCTTTGGAAATTATATTGAGCCAGATGCAGATCCAAAGATATATGATGAGGTAAACTTAATTAGTACGTTTCGGTCAATAGTTAATCATTCTTATATTGAAGATAACAGATTTAAATGATTTGACTGAAAAAATGGAGTATTATCTTAATGATTACAATTTAATATCAAAGTCACCAATGCATCTTGTAATGTTTAAATTTGCTCTCGAGCATGTTTCCAGAGTTTCTAGAGTATTAAATCAAGACAACGGAAACGTTTTATTAGTAGGTATTGGTGGATCAGGTAGACACAGTTCCGTAAAGTTAGCCGCATCTATGGCAGAATACTACATTTTCGAAGTAATTTGATTAGTTGTTTTCCTTTGAAATGTTTACAGCAAGAACTTTTTAGATTGAACTATCAAGAAACTATGGTCCATCGGAGTGGCGCGATGATCTTAAGTCATTACTTCTCAAAAGTGGTTGTGAAGGAAAACCGACAGTATTTCTTTTTGCAGATACTCAAATCGCTAGTGAATCATTTACTGAAGATATAAATAATATATTAAACACTGCTGACATACCAAATCTTTATGCAGCAGATGAAAAAGCGGACATTTTAGAAAAATGCAAACCGCCGCAAAAGATGCGGCTAAAAAGATTGATCCAACACCGTTAGCTCTTTATAACTTTTTTATTGAGCGAGTTAAAAATAATTTGCATGTTGCATTAGCTATGAGTCCAATAGGTGATGCATTCCGAAGGCGTTGCCGAATGTTCCCATCCTTGGTCAACTGCTGTACTATAGATTGGTATTTTTCTTGGCCACCTGATGCATTGGAGAAGGTGGCTTACATGTTTTTGCAAGAGACCGATATAGAACCATCTATGATCGACACCTGTGTGCTCATGTGTAAATATTTTCATAGTACTGTTACAGATGCCTCAGGTATATTCTACAAAGAACAAAAAAGAAAAATCTATGTCACACCAACGTCATACCTGGAACTAATTCAAATATTTAAATCACTATACTTTATGAAAGTTGATCAAATCACTTTGCAAAGAAATAGATACGAAACCGGATTAGAGAAACTAGATTTTGCAGCTGGTCAGGTTGGCTTAATGCAAGATGAATTACATGCTTTACAACCAAAATTAATTGTTGCTTCCACCATAACCGAAAAATTAATGATAAAAATTGAGCAAGACACTGTTACAGTTGAAGGCAAAAAGGAAATTGTAGCTGCTGATGAAGCTGTAGCTAATGAAGCTGCAGCAGCTGCACAGGCAATCAAAGATGATTGCGAATCAGATTTAGCTGAAGCGACTCCTGCATTGGAAGCTGCATTACAAGCGTTAGATACTTTAAAGCCAGCTGATATAGTTATAGTCAAATCTATGAAAAATCCACCATTTGGTGTTAAATTAGTATTAGAATCAGTTTGCGTTATGAAGGGTTTCAAGCCTGACAGGAAACCAGATCCGTCCACTGGTCGTATGATAGAAGATTATTGGGGTCCATCGATAAAGCTACTGGCAGATTATGAAGTTTCTAGAAGGTTTAAAAACTTACAACAAAGACAACATTCCCCCGCCAGTAATGAAACGAATTAGGGAAAAGTATATTCCTGATAGAGAATTTGATCCCGAGCGTATCAAAACCGTATCAACTGCTTGTGAAGGATTATGCAAATGGGTGAGAGCTATGGAGGTATATGATAGAGTAATTAAAATAGTAGCACCTAAAAAGGCTCGCTTAGCTGAAGCTGAGGCTGAATTGGCAGCACAGATGGACACCCTAAATGAGAAACGAGCTCAACTTCAAGAAGTTACTGATAAATTGCAAGCTTTGAATGATGAATTTGCAGCTGAAACAAAAAGAAAAAGGAATTGGAGGATCAAATCGACATTTGTTCGCAGAAACTAGATAGAGCAGAAAAATTGATTGGAGGTTTAGGTGGAGAAAAGACTCGGTGGTCTGAAACAGCTAAACATTTGCACAGTCTTTTGGGAAACGTTATTGGCGATGTTTTACTATCAGCGGGCATGGTTGCATATTTAGGACCTTTTACTATTGACTACAGGTAAAACTTATTTAATAATTGAAATTTTATTATAATTCAATAAGTCTGCAGACAAAGTATGGTGAAAGAATGGAATGCCTATTGTATGCGATTGGGAATTCTATGCTCTAAGCAATTTTCAATAGTTGTCACTTTAGGAGAACCTGTAGTTATTAGAGCTTGGAATATCGCTGGGCTGCCAGTAGATAATTTTAGCATCGAAAATGGAATTATTACTACCAAAGCAAGACGATGGCCCCTAATGATAGATCCACAAGGTGTCATAAAGAATGATTGTTATATCCGATTGTATTATTATACTATTTTTTACATAGGCCAATCAAACAAATGGATAAAAAACATGGAAAAGCAAAACAGGTTACAAGTAATAAAATTAACTGATTCAAATTACGTTCGTGTAGTGGAAAACGCTATTACATATGGCCATCCAGTATTATTAGAAAATATAGGACAGGAAATAGATGCAGTTCTTGAACCTGTTTTAGTGAAAAATATATTTAAACAGCAAGGCATAGAATATTTAAAATTGGGAGACAATATATTAGAATATTCTTCAGATTTTCGTTTTTATCTAACAACACGTTTAAGAAATCCTCATTATCTACCAGAAATAGCTGTCAAAGTATAGTTTTCATAAAATTTATAGCTTAATATACATTTCCATATATATTTTAGGTTACTTTACTCAATTTCATGATCACGCCTCAAGGTTTGCAGGATCAACTATTAAGTATAGTAGTGGCAAAGGAGAAACCTGAATTAGAAGAAAAGAAAAATGAGATGATTGTCGAAAGCGGTAATAACAAGGAAATGTTGAAGGAGATTGAAGATAAAATACTCGAAGTACTATCTACTTCTGAGGGAAATATACTGGAAGATGAAACAGCAATTAAAATATTATCGTCGAGTAAGATTCTATCAGAAGAAATTCAAGAAAAACAAAAAATTGCAGCGATAACTGAACAAGAGATTGACTCTGCAAGGAATACATACATACCTGTATCAAAGCACTCTTCGCTCCTATTTTTTTGCATTTCAGAACTCGGTAATATAGATCCTATGTATCAATATTCTCTTGGCTGGTTTATAAACTTATATAATAAATCCATAATTAATAGTGCAAAATCAACCGACTTAGATGAACGAATAAATAATCTGAATTTTTACTTCACCAATAGCATTTACAGAAATGTCTGTAGATCTTTATTTGAAAAGGATAAATTGATTTTTTCTTTTGTTCTTGCTGTTGGTATCTTAAGATCGCAAGTATGACAAAGTTGTAGTAATACCGAATGAATATAGTTTGATTGATTAATCTATTGAAGGGCAAAATTGACGAAGATGCGTTTAACTTTTTGTTGACCGGTGGTGTAGCGCTCGATAACCCTTTCCCAAATCCCGCTCCTGAATGGTTATCAGATAAATCCTGGTCTGAGGTAGTAAGGGCTAGTAATCTGAAGAAATTGAATGGATTTATGCAGTCAGCATCTTCTAACACACGTGCATGGAAAGCATATTATGATGTGTCCAATCCCCATGAAGTAGCTTGTCCATCACCATTGAACACATTAAGTGGTTTATACCGTTTAATAGTATTGCGTTGTATACGGCCTGATAAAATTGTTCCTGCCGTGCAAGTAATATTTTCACACAACTATGATTCATATATATATAAAGCTATCTTATTCAGATGTATATTGTCGAACAAATGGGTCAAGCATATTTAGAACCACCGCCATTTAATTTGGAGGAGTCCTACAGTGATAGTTACAATTGCTCACCCCTAGTCTTTGTATTATCACCGGGGGCGGATCCGATGGCTGGCCTGATTAGATTTGCTTCTGATAAAGGAATACATAAAACTAATTTATTAACTATCTCCTTAGGCCAAGGACAAGTAAATATTAATAGTTATCATTAACTAGATTATACTGTAACATGTAAATTTTATTTAGGGTCCCATAGCAGCTTCTATGATCGACAGAGCTCTATCGACAGGACAGTGGGTCATTTTGCAAAACTGTCATCTGGCTGAGAGTTGGATGAGGGAGTTAGATAGAATATGTGACGAAGTAATTACTCCAGAAAACACCCACGATCAGTTTCTGTTTATGGCTAACAAGTTATCCTAGTAAATCGTTTCCAGTTACAATTCTCCAAAATGGCAAGTTATTTAATCAGTCGGGCTTTACCAATTTATTTTATCGTCTTTATTGAAGGTGTAAAAATGATAAACGAAGCTCCAAAAGGTCTTCGTCAAAATCTACTTAGATCTTACATGTCTGATCCTATATCCGACGCCTCGTTCTATACAAACTGTTCGCAGTGGAGAGAATGGCAAATATTATTATTCAGTTTATGTTTTTTCACGCGTTAGTACAAGAAAGGAAAAAATTTGGGCCATTAGGTTGGAACATCCCTTATGAATTTAACGAGTCAGATTTAAGAATTAGTATTCTACAATTGCAGGTAAGATTAAATTAGTAGTTACATTGAGCTGCTGGCGCTGATGTTATATAAAATACTTAGAATTTATTTCTCAGATGTTCTTAACTGACTACAAGGAAGTACCATTCGATGCTTTAACTTACTTAACTGGAGAATGTAATTATGGAGGTAGAGTAACTGACGATAAAGATAGAAGATTACTCAATTCACTTTTGTCTTTATTTTACGTGCCTGAAGTAATTTTTAAACAAGAGTAGGAACTATACAATTAATAGTAATTTGTTGTTTTGTTAATCCAACTTTATTTTAGCTATAAATTTTCGCAAAGCGGTGTCTATTACGTGCCCGTTGACACTTCGTACGAAGGATGTATAAAGTATATTAGAAGTTTGCCACTAATTCCGCAACCTGAAGTGTATGGGCTACATGAAAACGCAGATATTACTAAAGATAATCAAGAAACATCAGTTGTAAGCTTCCACTTCTTTTTCTTAGAATATATTTACAACTATAGTACTCGATTTTTGATGATGTCTTTATAATAATTATAACTTTTCTTTCGGATTATCTCCACCACTTTCAAAACAAACAAATCATTTGGTGCGAAATCAAGCTAACGTCATTTTCGTATTTCCATTAGCTAACATGTCAACAGCTTGCATATTACGCGCTCGCATTATAGTAGCGCTTGTCCAAAAAGGAATAAATTGGCGAATCCCTTGTGTAGTCATTAGTATATACTGATGACTTCTTCACTGATGAAAGTTATATGGAAACGTTATTTATTAACATTCTGAAAGTATTGCTCTTATATACTAATTTGTTGTTTGATTAACCTTAAAGTAGTAGAAAGTATTTAAAAGTCAAGTATAAAAAGCAGGGTAGGGAAAAGTTCGGCTCGAGAGCTCAATTTCATTAAATTCGCTCGTTTTAAAGTTTGTGCTCGCGAGCTTTATTATTTAGCTCGCGAGCACAAACTTTTTAAGGCTCGCCAAATTTTTGCGCTCGGCTCGTAAGCCAAACACAACTCGTTTTAAAATTTGTGCTAAAAGAATCGTTCGCAAACTTTATTTTTTGAATTCATCTCATGTGTACCGAACAGATTAAAAATTAAGCCGACTAAAAACTACTGTCGTTTGGATGGGTTCAGTTCGGATTAAAAATTAATCCAATGTAAAAACCGTTCTCTTCTCCTCTCTTACCCAACTAAAGCCTGTTTAATCCGGATTAATTACTCTCGCGTAAACATTCGCAATGATAGCCATAGGCAGTTCGATACATATGTAAGTAGATACCTAATGCAGATAGTTGACAGTCGGGTATTTCTAAGGCGAAAAATTTAATTTCTTATCCTTAAACTTGTGAAGGGAGCTACCTAAAAGAGGTTTATTTTTCTTGGAAGGGGTCTTGTACTTTTTGTAAAAATTGTGAAATTTGTTCAATGATCAGAGTAATTGTTCTTAAGTGATAGTTGAAACGTTATCGTAATGGGCCGGAAAAATTCATTTGAATTTAATAAATACGTATTTGTCGACGAAGAAAATAATACATCGAAATGTGTACTTTGCCAAGAAATCCTCAAAGGAAAGAAAGCCGGAAATGTCAAACGTCATTATGAAACAATGCACAATATTAAAATTAGTGATGACGATAGTGACATAGAACCATCGTCATCAAATAATTGTGCGTCAAAGAACAAAATTAATAATATTTCGGTTTCCTTAAACAAAAATGAATTTTTGTTATGCTGTGTTGGGCTTGTAACTGTAAAAAGTATTGCATTTAGAATATTTGATGATGAAGAGTATTTTAAAAGGTTTTACGCCCTTATGAAGATTTGTATGGAACTAATATAAATTCTAAAAACATCGTTTGTAAAATTAACGACGCAGCAATGCAAATAAAAGAAAATATCTCAAAATCGGTTTTAAAGAAGATGATTTGTTTAAAAGTCGACGTTGCTACGCGTATGGAAAAAAGTATTCTTGGAGTAAATATTCATTATATAAAAGACTCAAAGATTCATATCAATACGATTGGCATGATACAGTTAAAAAAGGCATACAGCTCAGTTTCTGAAAGAGGAGATAAACTGTTTAAAAGAATACAATATTTATATATCCCAAGTATACGCTTGCACTTCCGATAACGGAGCAAATGTAATAAAGACGGCGAAATTACTGCAAGATCTTCAAGAGGAAGCTTTAGCACAAGAAGTTGAAGGTATAAGTAGTGATTATGAAGACTTCGAAAATATTCACTCGTCACTTTCATCTGTTATGGCAGTTGTAAGATGTGTAGCACATACAATCCAACCTGCAGCTCAAGACATACTGAAAACTATTCAACCTGAAGTTGAAGAATGCCGCAAAATTGTAAAAAGTTTACGTACGCATATTCGAAGTGAAAATCCTGCCAATTTTCAAATGCCGGTGTTAGACAATGCCACAAGGTGGAATTCAACTTTTAAAATGATGAAATCATTGGAAAATTCAAAAGAATATATTGAGAGCATCAATGAATCAAATATTCTTGATCCTAACTGGAATTTCGTAAAGAAATTTGTGAACGCTTTTAGGCCTCTGTCAGAGCGTATAAATAAATTCCAGTTCGAACAATACATAGTAGGTGATTTCTATAGAGATTAGCTTTGCTGTGAAGTAGAGCTAGAAGAGCTGGGATTGCAAGAAAACATGTACGCACAAAACTTATTAGATGCTATGAAGAAGCGAAAGCAATGCCTTTTAATAAATGACGGGCTTGTTTCTGCCAGTTACATAGATCCACGTTTTAATTTTATAAGGACGCCTTTTTTATGCGAGGAGCAGAAGAAAACAGCTATGGTAAGTTTAGTATTATTAATATGTGTATATACATACATGCAAAAATGTTTTGTACTAACATATGTACATACATACACTTAATTCTATTTAAAATCCATTTTAAATAAAATTTATATGGAAAATTTTAAATTAAACACATTTTATATATTATGCATATTGGCATATGAATACAAGCATTAACGAAAATTAATTAAACGTTTTATTTCATTTTAGAATCACCTCCTTAAAACACAGGCAATGATAAAACGCTTAGCAGGTCAAAACAACGACAGCCAAATTAATTCAAATTTCAAGCAATGCACCATCCACATCTACAGGAGCATTTTCAAAACTGGAAGCAAAAATGAATTGGCTAATTCAACAAACTCCACAAACCGACCAAACAATGAAGCAAAAATTAGAAAATTTGTGCAATGTGGAAAGGGTTCCCTTTGAAGCAAACATTTTGGAGCATTACAAAAGTAAAATCACAGATCCAGAACTTGGAACATTATTTGACGTAGCGCTGACGGTTCCATCAACACAAGTATCCGTAGAAAGAGCCTTTAGTGCTCTTTCATTTATTTTAACAAAATCTAGATCCAAATTATCTAAGGATACAATTAATAATTTGCTTTTAGTTAAACTTAATAAAAATTTAATCGAAGAAATAATAATTAATTACAAAAATAGTGATCTGTAATTCTCACTTTATTTAATTATTTAATTATTAAAAAAGAATGTTAATTAAAATAAATAAACATTTTATGCTGCAACCCTTTAAATCAATTATTTGTGAGCAAAGGTTAATAAAAATATTAATTTGTATAATTTTTCCACTGAAAATTTATACTTTCTGTCCGATTTCCAAATTTTATTTATGCATTCGGCCCTTTGACCAGCCTTTTTATAAAGAAGAACAAATTTTGAATTATGCAAGAATTGATTTTTCGGATGAACAATTTGTCTGTCCGATTTCAATACCTTTCAAACAAAAAAATTTTCAAAATCGGTTTACAAATGACGGAGTTATAGTGGAACAAACATGAAAAAAATACAACCGAATTGATAACATCCTCCTTTTTTGAAGTCGGTTAAAAATACACACACTGTTTGATTTGAGCAAATTCTGGATTACATTGGAGCCAGCGTGTAGTTAGACCATAAAAGTGAACTATAAGTCGATTTTATTTGTAGTAGACTACTAATTTGCCGGCAGGGTACATATATGCCTACATAAGCATGAACATTTTTTGCTTTAAAAAATTTCAAATTTAAAATTTGTAAACAAAAATAAAGCTCGCGAACGGTTCTTTTTAGCTCGGCTCGCTAGCCGAGCTTTATTTTGGGCTCTTAAAAATTAGGTTCGCTTGCGAGTTTTATGCTTTAAGCTCGCGAGTCCTAAAAGAATTGCTCTTTTTAATTGAGAAAATAAAGCTCGCTAGAATTGAGCCCGCTCGCGAGCGAGCTCAATTCGAGCGCTCTCCGCACTCTGATAAAAGGAAACGTATATGTATATATACGAGCGTGATTTGATAGAAGAGTGACTTTTCGAAAAAAAGTTATTTTATTGTAAAAAAATATATTTTATTTTTCAACATAGACCCCTTCCCACTCACTCACCTACACACTTAGTCCTGTGAGTTTCTAATTTTTTGTAAGCATTCAAAAAGTGATCTTTCGAAAACTCTGTTTCGGATATCACCTCTTTATTTGTTTGAAATCCCTTTCCACCGAGACATTTTTTACAATTCGACTAATTTTGTTGTAGCAACAGTGGACGAATTAGACAACGCATTATCGTGATGGAACAATACTTTTTCTTCAAAAGATGCAGTCGTCTTTGCTTAAGTTCGGCATCAAACCATGCCAGCAAAGCAACATAATATTTGCCAGTCATCGTTTTTCCTTCTTGTAAATAATCAATCACGATAACACTTTCGAAATCCCAAAAACTGTGGCCATGACCTTATTGGCAAAAAAACGGTATCTGCTTTTTGCAACACACTTGTCGAGGAAGTCCATTTCCTGATTCTGGAGTATAATGGTGTATCGATGTTTCGTCTACTGTGGCATATCGATAGAAAAATTCCCTTGGATTACATTTGAAGCTTCAAACATTCTTCTAAATTTTGAATGAGAGCGCCCATTTGTTAAGCATTAAGCAAATGCGACACCCATATCGCGGATATTTTTTTCATATGTAAACATAAGAAAATATTGTATACCCTTTCGCTCAAAATATTTACTTCACTAGCTATCTCAACTTTCAATCGACGGTCACTAATTACAAGGACATGATTTTCTTTAACCATTTCTGGAGTAGCTACAATAAATGACGGCCTTTCACATTCTGCATCATCCGTGCTCATATGCCCACATCTAAAAGTAGAAAACCACTTACAAATCATTCCATGGAACGGAGCACATTCACGATAATATTGACGTAACTTTTCGTCCGTTTTTTTGATTGATTTCCAATTAAAAAAAATATGTTAAATTAACAGTCAAAATTCCTTTTTTTCATATTTACACAACAACAAAGACAGCTTTCTTTAAATGAGCATAAAACATAACTTATCTGTCGGATAGGAAATAATCACCCTAGCGAAAGTATTGCCAACATTTGCAAATTCACTCTTCCGCCAAATAGCCCTCATATATATATATATATATATATATATATATAACAACAAGTAGAAGTATAGAACAACAAAGACAGCTTTCTTTAAATGAGCATAAAACATAACCTATCTGTCGGATAGGAAACAATCAACCTAGCGAAAGTATTGCCAACATTTGCAAATTCACTCTTCCGCCAAATAGCCCTCATATATATATATATATATATATATATATATATATATATATATATAACAACAAGTAGAAGTATAGAACAACAAAGACAGCTTTCTTTAAATGAGCATAAAACATAACCTATCTGTCGGATAGGAAACAATCAACCTAGCGAAAGTATTGCCAACATTTGAAAATTCACTCTTCCGCCAAATAGCCCTATATATATATATATATATAAGAATTAAGAAGAGGATTAATCGGGTCAGCGGTCTGTAGTGGGTCTTAACAGGAAAATTCTTCTATTGATCATGTTCGCCATTTTATAGTTGTTATTGGACCATTGCTTCATTAATTTGCAGGTTTTACCACCATAGGAGGATGCAATTTCACGAAAGAAACCCATCTGTAATTAATTTTAAAGGAAGTACATCGACCGTACCAGTTAGGAATTAAGAAGAGGATTAATCGTGTCTGTAGTGACGGCTGACCGCTGACCCGATTAATCCTCTTCTTAATTCCTAACTGGTACGGTCGATCTACTTTCTTTAAAATTAATTACAGATGGGTTTCTTTCGTGAAATTGCATCCACCTATGGTAGTAACATCTGCAAATTAATGAAGCAAAGGTCCAATAACAACTATAAAATGGCGAACATGATCAATAGAAGAATTTTCCTGTTAAGATCCACTACAGACCGCTGACCCGATTAATCCTCTTCTTAATTCCTAACTGGTACGGTCGATGTACTTCCTTTAAAATTATATGTATATATATATATGTATATATATATATATATATATATGTACATATATATATATATATATATATATATATATATATATATATATATATATATATATATAGCTATATACAGGTGGCCCACGACACGACTAGCGCATCGAACTGTAACTCCCAAACTAGTAATAATTTTTTTAAATCTTTTAGAATATGGTGTATATTTATAAATGCCATTACTAGAAAAATTTGTCATTTATACAGGTGCCCCAAAAAGTGCTAGGTATCAAAATTATGTTTTTTAAATGAAACACTATTTTTTGCTGTTTTCGAATTGTACAGAAAAAATAAAGGTGAGTTACTTCAATGTTCCCTGTATCTATCATTTTCGAAGTATTTGACAATTTTCGAAAAAGTCAAATATTTTGAAAATTGACATAACAGACAAACTAATTGAAATTTTCAAATATTTTTAGCCTTGAATTGGTCTATCTTGGACTACTTATTTTCAGGTATGTAATTGTACTATAATATACAGGGTGATTCTATAGATTGGCTTTATTGGTCTCAACTGCAGCAGTGTATAACTTCGTTATTTCAAATAGAACATCCTATATATTTTTAGACTCGGAGAAAGGTTTTTCAATTCGTATCCCAACTGCATTAGGTTTTCCTCTACCTATCTCTTGTGGTTTAGACGAAATTTGAAGGTATGTTAAATTTTACTTAGATTGAATTTGAATCGACGCTCCTGAATCAGGAAATGCAATTTCTTTTATTTGTACTATTTGAAAAGGTTGCTAATGAAACACATATGCCCTTAAATGACAAGTATTATAATAAATATTCTACATGATCGCCATTTTCCTTTATGCATATTCTAACTCTCTTCATACTATCTTCTAACACTTTTTCACATTTGCGGGGTAATGGCGGCAAATGCATTTGTTATTCTCATTTTCATATCGTCCGGTGTAATTGGTGTCGAATTGTAAACAATATTTTCTAGGTATCCCCATAAAAGAAATCTACGCTTGTCAAATCGGGTGACCGGGTGACCATTTCCAGGGTTCTTGCCTTCCAGTCCACTTATTTGAGAACATTAATTTCAAATCGTTTCTAACAGCTACGTGAAAATGTGCAGAAGCCCCGTATAACTGCAGTCACATTTAGCCTCTTATAAATAAGGGATCATATTGTGAAAGAGTTCAGAAATCTTCTGTTTGGTACATTGTAAAAAACGGTGGCCATTCAATCATTCTTCGCGTAGACTCTAGCGATTTTGGTGATCAACAGTCTCAAATACGTGTGGATTTCCTGTACCCTAGTAATGAAAATTATGTCTACATACCAATCCATTATTGTGGAAGGTAGATTCATCAGTGAATAAAATATATTTGGGAAAATCCTCCTCTTCGCCAATACTATCCAGAGCCCACAAACAAACTGGAAAGTCTATGGTCAAAGTCCATCCTGTATAAATTTTGGTGTATTTGGATATGATATGGGTGATACTTGTTGTTTTTTTATGATCCTCTGTACACTAGATCTACTTATATGTGTTTGTTGGGTAATTTTCGGTGAACTGGTACTAAGATTTTTAGCAATTGAACCTAATACTAGAAATTTATTTTCCTCATTGTCAACGACTGATTTTCTTTTTTCTTTATTTAGAGTACGAAGTATTACCTATCTCTTGCGAAAAGCATTTCAAAATCCTGCTTTTCAAGATGTCTTCGTTCAGGATACCTTGCGCATAACCTCTGGCAGCCGAAAAACAAGTTTCATGACAATCACTTACGCCCAAAATTATATCCACTCGTTCTTGGATAGACAAATCCATCATTGTAACAATATCTCAAATAAGAAAAAAACAACACTTCGATTGTTTCAGAAAATTTTTTTAGATTTCTCTAATAGTAGTTATGTATCATTATCAAAGAATAAAATATACTAAAGTAAAGTAGAATTGTGCTGATATTTATAAGGTATGTCATTATGACAATTTAATTGCTGTATCTAGTATTTGGGTGTTTCTTTAACTATATTCCAAAGTACGCAAAACGTATTTTTTCGATCGACTCTTTTCACCTATATACGTACTAATAATAATAATAATAATAGTAATAATAATAATAATAAAGTATATTAATAATAATAATAATTTATTAAACCGTTAAACTTCACAGTTTATGGTTTCGTCAGCGTACATACAAAATAGAAATTTGATTAACAATCAAAATATTATATAAAGCACATAAGTAAACTGCTCCGAACAAGCGTTAGTGTACCTACGCACTAGCGGTTGCGCGCTAAGCGGCTAGACGGGCGGTTAATCGCAGCGCGGCGGTTGTAGCAGCGGTTCGCCGTTCAGAATACTACATCGCCTAATGCGTATGTATCGGCGAAGGGCTAACCGCCAGACAGGCCGCCTCAAATTTGTGAACCGCCGAAACTGGCGGTTAGCCGCTGTATAGTGCGTACAGCATTTGGTTCCTCCAATGAAAAACGCAGTCAGCCGCGCGTCTAGCCGCCTGGCGGGCAACCGCTAGTGCGCAGGTACACTTACAAGGGGAACACCAGGATTGTCCGACACGGATTTTGATGGGTCTTATATATTTTGTAGAGGGACCTCCCCTGAGTTTGTCCTAACGCATCCTAAGGAGATAGGTGTATGCAGTGTCAGGGCCTGGGTATACGCTATCAATTTTATAACAGAGGTATTTCAGAAACTTACTTTGTACCTTTTCGATCATTTGTTTATATACAGACTAAAATGGTTGCCATACAAGCACTCTATATCCCAATTTAGGTCTAACTAAGGAATTAGAAAGTGATATCAGAGCCGTGGCGCTGATAAAGTCTCTCGACAAACGGTAAATAAAGCCAGAAGATGGACTGATAGAGGCGCAAACATCCGAAACATGTTGTAAGAAAGAGAGTTGGTTATTGAAAGTGATATTCAAATCTTTTACTATTGATTTGCGTATTATAGCAATCTGCTTAATAGTATAGGAAGAGTCTACCATATGGGACCTCCTAGCATAAGATACTACAATACACTTATCAATATTCAGATTTAAACCATTTACGTCACACAACAAAACGACTCTATCCAAACTGATCTGCAAGATATGAACGTCACCTTCGCTGGATATAGATGAATATATTTTTAAATCATCTGCATAAGCTAATGCAGAAGAAGGAATGGAGGAGACTAGATTATTACTGAAAATGTTAAACAATAATGGTCCCAAGTTAGAACCTCGCGGTACGCCAGAGGTCGATATGTAGGTAGTAGATTTACAGCCGTTGAAGTAAACGTGGTTAAGTCGATCACACAAATAGTTTTATAAAAGCTGTAAGAGAGGTCTGACAAAATCAAAAGCACTAAGCTTCTGAAGGAGTACCGAATGATCAATTCTATCAAACGCTTTGGTGAAATCCGTGTAAATGACATTCAATTGCCCTCCACGGTCCAATGTTTCCGCAATATCCTGAGTAACTATCGCAAGATTCGTGGTGGTAGATCGCCCAGTTATAAAACCATGTTGTCGAGGTGATATGTATGTGCGTACCTGGCTCATGATTATACCATACAGTAGCTGTTCAAATATTTTAGAAAAGTTAGTAAGGATGGATATAGGCCAGTAATTTTTAACGTCTGCTGAATCGCCCTTCTTAAATTGCCGTCTTCCACACTGTTGGGTATTTTCATGTTTTGATTGATAAGTTGAATAACTTGCTCAACGGCAAAGAAAACACGCAGGCACAATCCTTTAGCAAGAAACTGGGTATGCCATCGTCACCAGATATAAATTTATGCGGAAATTTCCGGGCATAGGAAAAAACGTCGTCAGCACCAATATGGGAGACAAGGACGGGAGGGACATTACTTGGTATATTTGGTAATTCAGACATGTGGCTTGATGGCCGATATACCGAGAAATACATAGTTGCGAAGGCATTAACTATTTCATGGGGTGCAGTGTATTCTATATTGTTAAAGTGTTGGTATTCCGGTGGACTCTTGTTTTTACTGAACAAACTGCCAAAAAGCTTTAGGTTCTTCGAATATTCTGTCTTGTACAGCAATCAAATAATTCCTGTATGTATTCTGAATATCAAATTTTAACTGCCTGCGTAAGTCTTCAAATTTGGTTTTATACTCTGCATTTCCGATAGATTTTTATTTATGATGATACTGCATCTTTAATTTCGGATTTTGTTTTATTTTATGCTTGAACTAGGAAGGAAACTTTACTGTCTTACTGCCAATTTTTAAAGTAATGCACCCATCGAAAGTTGAGAAAATTTTTATATAAAACTCATGTAACGTAGAGTCTACATCGTAATGGTTATCGATGAATGACCAGTCAAGTGCAACCAACTAGGAATATAGTTGGTAATAATTCGTTTTTCTAAAATCGTAGTGGCGATTATCGTTGCTAGGAAATAGAATATCTGATTTCACACTCCGCATATAAGGACGGATGATGATAGTCTTCAGAAACAAGTGGTTGCTGGTCCCGCTGCACAATTAAATTAGAATTTAGATTGCATAGTACTAAATCCAGCAGTCTATCATTACGATTAAGCACAGTGTTACACAGTGAAGTTTAAAAAGGTTACAAATAACAGGTGCTTTGCATCAAAGACAGATGGGTGGTCATTGACATATTCCGGCAAATTGAAATATAAGTACAGATTTGTTTAAAATAAGCAATTCCATATATTCCAATAAGATTTCGAAATTATGGTAGTTAGAACTGGGTGGTATATATAACAAGATAATGTAGAAATAATAGTGCATTTGCAAAATAGTACGTCAACGAAAGGGAGTAAGGATGAAGTAAAAGAAGTATCGACGGACTCACAAACAATATCACTGGAATAAGCAATCATTACACCTCCACCCCTATTTCTACCAGTTACAATGGTACTGCAATTCTTACGAATTATATTATGACCGCAAGGCAAAATTTTACTATTATCAATGGAGTCATTCAGCCAGGTTTCTGTTAAAAGCAAGAAGTTGTAGTGAGATGAAAGGCCAGATGAATACAGTGTGTGCGTCTTACCACGCAGTCCTCTAACGTTTTGGTAATAGAAATGAATGCTTTGAGTATACTGCTGGGCGTGTCTAGTTTCCCGACTGTACAATCTTGGGCGTACCATTTATATACTTTATTTTAATGTTAGCTTCTCCATTAGCTTTACGATTTATGAATTCCTCTCATGTTTTTATACACCTTAATCTGCATCGGTGTTCGATCCCCTGAGATGCGTACAGAGGAGAGACCTTCAACAAAGAGAGACCTTCAACAAAGCACTTTTAAATAGTTTGGGTATCAAATCGCCAGAAGATAAATGTACTCTGATAGGACGATTTTGATCAGTCTTTGAGTGATCGTATCTACCCAGTCTAAGTTCAAATATCTCCTTAACAGTTATTTATCAGCATCAATCTGCAGGGATTTGGTACCACTCGTAATTTTATCAACACCAAAAATAATAGTATTGGTTTTACGACGTTCACGTTCCATTATTTCTTGAATTATATTATCAGACTCGATTACAGGATCCCTAATCTGCGCGCGCTTATCTGTCGATTTCTTAAACATTCTAATCTGGTCCTGCAGCGAAAATATGATCGATTTAATAGCATTTAAGTCACTATCAAACTGGGAACAGCTATTGCATAACGAAGAAAGATCATCCTTAATTAAAACGTTACAGCAAGGACAGCGATTCATTATTATCAATTACTGCAGAAAAGAATAAAATAGGAGGAAAAAGGAAGGAAAATAATGGGCACGTTTCACACCAGCGGGGCCTATCGCGATGGCTTAATAGACAAACAAGACTAGGCCAACGGTAAACATAAAGTGGTGCAAGTTATTAATATCCGCAGCTATACATGAGCATCCCAAACTCTCGATTCCTCCAACTCGAACTTAAGTTAAAAATGCAAGAGACAAAAAAGAAACACAAAAACAACAGAAAAGAAACAGTCGGCTAACACACAACAAAAGTTATTGTTTTTACTGAAGCGAGAGGAAATCTAGAATAGAAAATTAGCACATACGTAGAGCAAAAGTCTACATAACGAATAGTATAAAATACGACAGCAATATCGCTGGTAATACAGTAGAAGAACCTCGCCAAAGCAAGACACGATAAAACAGCGTGTATCACATTTCTTACTACGAACTTGTATGATGACTAATGGGGAACAATAAATCAAAAATACAATACACAGAGTAAAATGGCGATCATGTAGGACATTTTATAATACTTGTCATTTAAAGGCATATGTGTTTCATTAGCAACTTTTCCAGATAATTGAAATTAAAAGACATTGCATTTCCAGATTCAACCTTTTGATTTAAATCCAATGTAAGTAAGATTGAATATACCTTCAAATTTCTCCTAAACCACAAGAGATAGGCATAGGGGAACCTAATACAGTTGGGGTACGAATTGAAAACCCTTTCCCCGAGACTAAAGATATACAGGGTGTTTCATTTGAAATAACAAAGTTAGACACTATTCAAGTTGAGACAATTAAAGCTATTCTATAGAGTCACCTGTGTATTATTGTACAATAACATACCTGGAAATAAGTAGAGACCAAGAGAGACCAAGATAGACCAAATCAAGGCTGAAAACATGATTTGCAAATTTCAATTAGTTTGTCTGTTATATTTATTTTCAAAACATCTTACTTTTTCGAAAATCCTCTAATACTTCGTAAAACGGTAAACGATAGGTATCGAGAACATTGAAGTAACTCATCTTTATTTTTTCTATACAATTAAAAAAGAAGCAAAAAATATATAGTGTTCCATTAAAAGAAACATAACTTTGATACTTAGCACTTTTTTGGAGCACGTGTATAAATGACAATATTTTCTAATTGTTGCTATTATAAATATACACTATCTTGTCAAAAAAGATTAAAAATAAACTTATTAGTATGGGAGCTATAGTCAATGCAGTAGTCGTGGGTCAGCCTATATATAAACTGCGCGTCAAAGAAAACGGGCCACCCGTAAAATTTAGTAAGTTTTGTATTTTGTTATATATTTCTTCAGTTTCTTTTAACTTGCTGTATGCTAATTAAGTTAAACAGATTATCACGTATACTGAAAAGTCTGGCCGAGCCTGTAAAGGGTATAAACAAATTCGCAGAACCTATAAAACCGTAAATTTCTCAGAATTCATTGTTTACGAATTAATGAAATTTCGCGAAAGTGATTGTTTTGAGAACTCTGTCAACTTCTGTAATGCCCTAAAATGTTTTAGAGGTATCTTAGTATTACACTGGACTTCTTACAGTGAAGAGTGTTTCCTTAATAACTATGGAGAAATATCAACAGTCCGTTGAGATTGTTACGTTGCTGGAACACGGAGCTAGTCAGAGAGAAGTACCAAGACAATTAAATTTGAGTCGTTCGACTGTACAAAGAACGTACCAGAGATTTGTTGAGACTGGATCTCATCGGAGACCCGATACGGGTGCCAAACGAACGACAACAGCCAGAGAAGATCGTGTTCTCAGTGTTGCTGGATTCCGAGACCGGACGCAAACTGCTAGAATGCTCCAAGGCCATCTTCGACAAGCTCAAGGACCTGCAATCAGCGTTTCTACTGTGCGCCAAAGGTTAAGGGAACAGGGTTTGACAGCTTGTAGTCCAGTAACAGGCCCATTACTGGCTGCTGCTCACGAACACGTCAATTGGACAATCGACGATTGGAAAAAGTATAGTTTACGGATGAGTGCAGAATGACAATTTACGGACAAGATGGTCGAAATAAAGTCTACAGAAGGGTTGGAGAACGGTACGCTGCCTGCACTCGGTCACTCGGTTGCTTTTGTTGGTGGCTCAGTAAGTTTTTGGGCAGGGATTTCTTTTGAAGCACGCACGGATCTTGTCCTGATTGCCAGAGGCGTCTTGACAGCATAAACATACTTAACCGAGATTGTACATCATCTGATGCCATATGTTGGATTTATTGGGAATGGCTTTCTGCTAATGCAAGATAACGCGAGACCACACACGGCAAGGATTGTAACACAATATCTTGACGACGTTAGTATTCCTAAAATGGACTGGCCTGCTCAAAGCCCGGGCCTCAATCCTATTGAGAATATATGGAATGTACTCAAAAGCCGTGTAAGACGTCACGTACCTGCTCCAACAACATGTGAAGAGCTTCGAAGGGCTCATTGAAGAATTTTCCCCAAAGAGACATCCAAAATGTAATCATTTCTATGCCGAATCGAATGAGAAATGTTATCCAGATCCGTTATGGCAACACACGTTATTGAAAAGTCATATTTGTTCGTTTTTGACACTTTAGTTTAATTTTTGTTGTGATAACTGTAACTGTAACAATATGTAGAAATTTTCAATACATTTATTATTTTCTCAAATTGTTCCTTGCTTTCCATTTGCCACTCATGATAATGTCGGATTATGTGCTACAAGAGTAATTGACTCAATATACAATAGAAGTTTTGCTTTTCCTTGCTGACTTGTACATTTTAGTAATATCATGAGTAAGTTCTAAAATAAAGGACGAAATATTGAGAATCTCAACAAAGGAGTTCCTTTTTTAATTCTTTGAAGACCACTACAGACAGCTGACCCGATTAATCCCCTTTTTGCATCCTACTGTACTGATGTAAATAAAACAATAGGATTGGACTATTCTTAAAATTTATTTTCAATGTTGAATAATAGTAATAACATTAGACATAGATACATAATCTCTTCAAACAATTACAAACAAAAATTATATATATAGGTAACAATAGCTACCAAAAATAATGAATATAGTAAAACACAGTATTCATCCTAGAAAAGCTGAAAACAAAATAGAATTATCTTTAATGTCAATGTATACCAACTGTTTCTTAGCTAAACTTATGTTAAACTTGAAAAAATATCAATGGAATATGTGTGCCTGAAAGAAATTTAAAATTTGGTTCGATATCTGGAAGTTGTCTTAAATCAGGTTCTGCATTTATCTTGTTTCTGTATTTATTTTTTAGATAAGTATATGTTGAAAATCATTTCTCACAGATATGTTGAGTCAAAGGGACTAGACGTGTTGTAAGCGGAGCGAAACAAGTGATTTTTAAAAGTGCTAGTACCGCTGCACAGAGTTCTAATCTGGGTAACGTTGTCAATTTTAACGGCGCTATTCTAGACTTTGCTGCTATTAAATGTACAGCAACTTGATTAAATTCATTAGTTGATTTCACATAAACACAAGCGCCATATGCCTTTTCCGACGCGTCTGCAAATGCGTGCAATTCTAATCTACTATGACTGTTTATTATGACGTGTCTTTGAATTTGAATGTTCCTTAAAAATGTAATTTTTCCTTAAACTTCAACCATTTTAAATGTGTGTTCATAGGAACTGATTCATCCCAAGTTAAATTTAATCACCATAATTCTTGTATAATTAATTTTGCTAAGATTATAATTGGTGCAAGAATTCCTAATGGATCGTACATTTGAGCAGTTAAAGATAAAATAGTTCGTTTGGTTACTTCTGAATAACTTATTAAATTTTTGTCTGAATATGTAAAATTATCAATATTTGAATTCCAAATAATGCCAAGTGTTTTTTATCTTCACTTGAAAATATATTGAATTGTCTGTAGGAGGTTCGTTTCTTAATTCAGACACATTGCTGTTGAATTTGTGTAGTTCAAAACCTGTCGATAAAAGTATTTTTTGCAAATTAATTTTGATCAGTTTTAGTAGCTCTAAATCATTTGATCCAGTTATTAGATCGTCTACATAGAAATCTTAGCGTATAATTTTTATTCAATTGGAAAGCTATCCCGGTATTCTGAGGCAAGTTCTAAAAGAGATCTGATTGCAAGAAATGGAGCTGATGTTGTACCATATGTTACAGTATTAAGTTCATAGATGTAAATATCGTCGTTTGAATTTTCACGCCGCAGTATTTTTTGGAACTTGCGATGGTCTGGGTGAATTAAAACTTGTCTGTACATCTTAGCAATATCTGCAGTTAGAACGTACTGATGAAGTCTGAATCTGGTTAAAATTGAGAATATATCGCCCTGCAGAGTTGCTTCGACGTACTGTACAGCATTTATTGGTAAACCGTGATGTAATTTACATGACCCGTCAAAAACTACCCTTAACTTGGTCGTCTCACTTTGTTCCTTTATAACACAATGATGTGGAAGAAAAATGATTTGCTTGAAACAGTCTCATTGTTTACTTTTGTCGTATGATTTAGTTCAATGTATTCTCTCATAAACTTACAATATTTTAGTTTCAAATTTGGATTTCTGCTGAATCGTCGCTCTAATGACTCTAATCGTGATTTAGCAACTGAATATGAATTACCTATGGAATTTACATTTTGTTTGAATGTAATTTTCACAATAAATTTACCTGAATCATCTCTACGAGTAGTTGTAATAAAGTTTTCTTCACAAAATTGTTCATCTAATGTTAAATCTCGTGTATTAGAAATAAATTCATCACACTGCCAAAATCTTTCTAAATTTTTATTTAAGTCATTCAAGCTTACACATGTTACTTGATGATCATAGATATATTTTTCATTTAACAGCTCTCCTAAAATTATCCATCCCAACTTAGTTTTTGAAAAACTAAAGAATTTCGTTTGAATTGGCCTATGCAGATCAGACTGCAGAACATGCTTGCACCTCTGAGCATATCAATAGGACCAGACGTATTAAAAGTTGAGTCTGCTAATTTGATGTTATGTGGAATCTCATGTTCTCTTTGCTAAACGAACGTATCGGTAGACATGAAGTTATTTTTGGAACAACTAAACATTGCACAGAAGCCTGGGAATTGTTGACAACTGAATTGAACTGTATATGTATTTTGCTTCTAATATTAAGTGATGCTTCACCGATTCCAATTACATCCTGATTAGTAGATGTTCCCTTAAAATTTAATTTTCTAATTAAACTTTCAGTTATAAAATTTGACCTGCGACGCGCTATCTAGCAATACCCTAACATTATGTGGTTTGTTTTGAGCGTCGTTAATTTGAATTATTGCAGTTGATAGTTAAATTTGATTACCTTCTATTGATGCACAATTTGTTACTGATAGTACTTCAGAGGTTGTTTCCGGTAAGGATTGTTGCCTTTCAGAATAACTTGAATTTTGTTGGGTATTGTTTTGTTTAGTTTCGTAATGTAATAAAGTATTGTGACGGCGTTTGCATTTCCGACAGTTTGACAACGATTTGCAATTTGGTAAAAATGACCCTTTTTTAAGCAATTGATACAGATCTTAAGTTCACGTACCTTTACGTTTCGTGTAGAATTGTCAAGTGCCAAGAACGATTTAGTTTGAAATTGAATGATTTTTGTGACAGTATGAACAGCTTATATCAGTCGTTGTGAAAACTTTGTTGACTTTATTTGAATGTGATTTTGTAAATTCAATTGACTGATTTGCCTTCGTTTGGGATAAAATTTCTAACGTATTTTGTTTATTAATAATAAATGATAACAAATCCTTTAAAGATGGAACTGTGTTCATATCTTCAATTTCGCTGTTTAGCTTTACCCCCACTCCTTAACTGTTTGGTTGTCTAACTTATTTATAATGATTGGCACCAATAACGCATCCCATGAATCAACCAATTGGCCTAGTGAGCGGAGACAATTTAGATTTGTTTGCAAGGTATTTGAAACATCCCTTAATGAATTTGAAGTTTCACGATTTGAAGCAGGTATATTTAGTATATTTTGTACGTGACCATTAACGATTCTTCGCTTATTGTCATATCTTTTTAATAGTATATCCCATGCAACATTATAATTTAACTCCGTTGTATCTAAACTTGAAATTAACGTGTGCGGTTCGCCCTTTAGTGATGATTTTAAGGCTGCAGTTTACCTAAAATAAATTTTTAATTTTTGTATATTAAGTTGCCTACTACCAAAATGTGACATTACGCTCATTTTCAATAACGCTACAGTGTGAGAAAACAAGACGTTCTTGCTAGAAAAGGGTAATCATAGTGGACGGGATGGCTATTCGTGTTTGACTCATTCAAAAATAAGCAAGGTAATCTTAGCTGGCGTGATAATCTGAATTAACGCCTCATCAGGTAAAATTACATTGAAAGGGAATACAAGGCAAATAGAAATATTAACTATTTACAAGATATAAAAAGATAGGCCATTTCTACCTACTGTAGACATAAGATATAAGTATAAGTATAAGTAAATACTATGATATATATAATATGAAATATCGACAACTGGATGTGAAGGATAAAATAATGTTTTTATTTCAGTTATGAATTGCTGTTGAACTAAATTCATAATCCTTTTTTAAATAGGGATCTTTGCATTTGTCTCAAAATAACTGCCGCTCTGAAGGATTTCTCTGAAAATATGAGGATTTCAAAAATAACTCCAGACAGAAAATATAATATAATTTTGCGTTACAAACAAATTTAGTCAAATTTCTATTATAATTAATATCTAATAATGTACAATTATGTCGGTCTGTAATAGTTTCGTTAATTCCATTAATTGGAGAAAGTACCAAATTATGTACTTCAATGAAACCTGTTATGTCATTAGCAATGTGACTTTTGAAATGTGGAAAGTCTGTAATATCTCATTCTGAAAGTCCAAGGTCAGAAATCGGTATCGCATCATAGTAATTATTGGTGCAGTTAGCATTATACTTGGTGGCACAATGTTGCTGAATAATAATTTTCTAAGGGCCCAACAGTAAACCATTCGGATTATTATTCCATCCTCCGCAAGCTCTAATACACAAAAAATAATTTCAAGTGGTCTTGCGAGCACTTATATATTAAAAAATACCTGGATTTTCGACCCGCGTTAAAAATTCAAGTGCCAAATTTTAACTGTATAGATTCATCAAGAAATCTATAGCAAATATTTTTCTATTATGTTGCAAGAAACCGTTTTGATATATGGCTACCTAATAATCTATATTGTTCAAATATAATGGATGTTTGTACCGTTTCTGATAGAAAGATTTCACTATTAAATAATAAATGTTGTTAAAAAAACCAACGCGTGGTTTGACAGACTCATAAGAACCAACGAGCAAGATAAAGGTACAAACCCCCTCTGTGTATATACCTACAGTCTTCCAATAGAAAGGCACGGTTTTCGTTGATAAGTTGATATTTTCAACACGGTCTGTTTTGATTAAAAAATCTCGTTTTGCACTCAATGAATACATCACGTCTTTCGTGTTGGACAAACAGCCGGCAAGTTATGGAAGTAAATTGTTCCTTCTTAAGATGCATTTAGTATAGTACTACAGCAAGTAAAAAGGAATTTTGTTCTATTAAATTATTAAATAAAGGCAGCAACATACAGATTAGCACCTATGAACTTCTTCGAAAGTTATGAACCTATAGATAAAATCGTTAATAATAATAATAATAATAATAATAATAATAATAATAATAATAATAAACTTTATTCAGGAAGCCAAACATGTTGGGTTGATACGTCATACAAGGTACATAATGTATCTTATGTCTAATTGTGTACTTAATGTACGAGTCAGAAATTAAAATTAATAGTATGAATCTATAAAAAACAATCACATATTAAAAATTACATATTTAAATATTCAGTTATACTATAAAATGCATGTGATGTCAGATACTTTTTAACCTCTCTTTTATAGGTATTAAAAGAACAGAAGGACTTGTACATATCAGGTAGTTTATTATACAATTTTATACAAATATAAAGTGGTGATTTTTCGTATAATGTTAATTTGTGTCTCGGAAACGAAAAGCGATAGACATTTCTTGTTGAGTAATGGTGTAATGGTTTATAATTCTCAAATTTCTCTAGGTTTTGTTTAACAAAAACGCCGCTTTTATAAAGGGTGGGCCATCTATTGGTCCGATTTTGAACAGCCTGTCGATAATGGCGCTGTCAACTTTAGCACCATAAGTTGTTGATTCTAAATTAGTTCTAACCTTCCGCTGAACAAATATGGATCGGTTTTCTTTGGAACAACGCTTTGAAATACTGAAAACTTATTTTGAATGTGGTTTTGTCATGAGTGAAACATTGCGAAAAATGCGTACAAAATTTGGAAGAAATGCAGCGCCTACCGCGCGTGCAATTCGAAAGTTGGTGCATAAAGTTCGTGAAACTGGGATGTTGGTCGATGCCAGATGTGTGCCGCATACACGTCCGGTGCGTACAGCAGAAGCAATCGCTGCTGTGACCGAAAGTGTTCGTCAAAACCCCAGAACATCGACTCGGCGCAGAAGTCAACAAGTCGGCATTTCACGAACCACTCTAAGGAGGATTTTGCACAAAGGCCTCGGTGTGTTTGCGTATGAAATCTAACTCGTTCGGGAATTGAAACCGAATGACCTTCCACAACGTTTACGCTTCGCTGAGTGGGCTTTAAATGAGTTGAACGATGACCCAAATTTCGCACGAAAAATCATCTTTTCTGACGAAGCGCTTTTTCACCTCGGCGGCTACGTCAATAAACAAAATTGCAGAATTTGAGGAACGGACAATCCACACGTTGTCGTCCAGAAGCCAATGCATCCAGCTCGAGTCACTGTGTGGTGCGGATTTTGGAGTGGTGGCGTGATTGGTCCTTTCTTTTTCGAAAATGCGGAAGGTCGCGCCGTGAATATCGATGGTGAACGTTATCGCGACATGATAACTGACTTCTTGTGGCAGGAATTGGAAGATATCGATCTCGATAAATTATGGTTTCAACAAGATGGCGCAACTTGTCATACCGCCGCGCGTAGCATCAACCTTCTGCGCACAAGATTCAACAACCGTGTGATTAGCCGTTTCGGCGATGTCCACTGGCCTGCTCGCAGCTGCGATTTGACGCCGCTGGACTTTTTTCTGTGGGGTGCATTGAAGAGTAAAGTTTATGCCGACAATCCTCAAACAATTGATCACCTGAAACAGCATATTCGTGCTGAAATTGCCCAAATTGACCAGGAAACAATGGACAAAGTGCTTGAAAATTGATGTTCCAGGATGGCCTACTGCCGAGCCAGCCGTGGCCAACATTTCAATGAAATCATTTTCCATAGTTAATCGGAAGAAACACTGTAGCAAATAAAGCGAAATTCGTTGCAAAAAAATTAGCTATTGTCTATTTAATGATCTACTCAAAATCGGACCAATAGATGGCCCACCCTTTATATAATGATACAAGGAAAGGTGAGAATACCCTGCCTAACGAAAACGTTCCTACAGGTACCCCTGTAAGGTATATTAAAAATTAGGCGAATAAGACGCTTTTGCGTCACAAACACCCTCTCCCATTCTACAGCAACACCCCATATCATAACATTATAAGACATTATTGAGTAAGCCAATGCGTAATAGATCTCAGTTAAATTTTTTATTGATAAGTTGGTTTTCAGCTAGTAGATTACGTAATGAGTGCTGCTTAACTTTTTACAAACGCAATCTAATTGCTCATTCCATGATAACCTATCGTCAACCAACCCAGTATTCCTACATTTTCCCTTGTTGCAAACGGCATCTGCAAATTGGGGAAGGGCCTCCTTGTTTTGTTTTCATTCAAAACAAATCTATTTAACTTGCACAATAACTTCATATCCTTCATTGTAGTTATTATGGAGCATTTGAGAAATCCATATTTTAAAGCAATATGTACGTAATTGATAAATATTTTTTGGAAATTGTAAATATTATTGGAAAAAATAGTTCTATTTCTTTATATGTATCATGAACTATGGATATCATATGGATAAATGGGGACAATAATCGTGAGTAGCATTACCATATTAGCTTCATCGAAAAATGTAATTAGTGGGATGCGTATCCGCAATTGGTGTTTGCTGTAGCCCCTCTTCAAATTACCAATTAGTATTACTGTATAAAGGTGTTTGCAAGGACTGTGGTGTAATTTACTGACACAAATATCACAAGGTGACAAGTGACTCGTCACTTCGGTTGTTGAAGATGCTTGCCTCGAGCTAGCAAAACACGTGTCACCGATTTTATTATAAACAATTATGTGGTGAGGAGTCTGCCGATGTGATATTTGTGTCAGTATTACTGTAGGAAAACTGAAGTATAAAATCGCAAGTTGTTTATCTATAACTTCATTAGCAAATTTTCGTTCAGTCTTGATTGTTCGTAATTTTTGTTATTACATTTAAATTTTAAAAAATGGGAAATCGCAAACGTGGTGCGTATTTGCCCAGACCAAAAAGTCACAAGAAACAGTTGAAACGGGCGCGTTTAGCAGAGCGTAAAAAAGTAGTTGAAAGAAATGCCAATGTTGACGATATGGAGATTGCGACCTATTCGGAAAAAGAAGCAACATTCCTTGAGAAATTGAAAAGTGAAAATCCAGAAGAAATACAAAAATTAACTGTAGGCCAAAGAGACAACACTTTATGGAAAACGATGAGGATCAAACGATTAACTGCATCCAATTTTGGTAAAGTTGCAAAACTAAGAAGAACCACTTCAACAGCGAACACAGTAAAGGCTCTACTTTATGAAGACTTTTTGAATCTGCGGCAACTGAGTACGGCATACAAAATGAAAGCAGAGCATTGGCCAAATTTGAAAAAATTTCTGGCTTAGAAATAAGAAGCTGTGTCTTTTTATAGACCAGAAATATCCGTTTTTAGCTGCATCTCCTGATGGCTTAGTAGGTGACAATGCCATTATTGAAATAACAATCCCTTATAATTCAAGGATGTTAACACCGAAAGAAGCAACAGAAAATAAACTTATAAAATATTTTATTATTGATAACAGCTATTAAAAAATAATCACAGCTATATGCACCAAGTACAAGGTCAATTGAACATAACCAATAAAAATAAATGTTACTTTGTTGTATGGACGCCAAAAGGGTTGTTTTATCAAATTATATACAAAGATAAACATTTTTGGAAGAAGCAACTTCCCAAACTTATCACTTTTTATAAAAGGAATTAATCGATCGTAAAGTTAGAGGCCAGGAATTACGTAATATCTATATTTAAAAATTCTATATTTTACCAATAGTCAACAGGTATATTTGTGTTAGTATATTATGTTTACTCAGTGGAATAAGAGTGCGATAAGCAGACCGTCCATAAAGCTTCCACCGCAGGAGGTGCTGTAAATCTGTAAACACTTTAATCAGAATAAACTAAGTTGAAACGAGCTATACTACTTTTAATTTTGCATGTGTTCCACTCATAGTTTATCTGTACTGGGTTACCTCTGTACCTATTGTACTATTTGTTTATTATTTATTATCTGCTCACTATTATACTCTCTAGTCATTATAGACATCTAAGAATATGTAAATAAAATCATCTGTCGATAAATCTGTGAAATCTGAAATCAACTCCCATTTATGATCTATTATTGTAATTGCTAATTCAGTCGGGATATTTGTAAATAAAGAAATTACATCTACACTAAATTTGGTACATACATAAATAAAAATCTACTAATTCCCAAGAATTTTGTATACTATAAATTGATTTATTCATGATATTACTAAGTATATATGCCAAAAACTTTTCCATAAATAGTTCCAATAATAATTCACATTTGGTTATTTCTGTTGAATTCCGTCCACAACGTTTCCCGTAATGAAATCTATTATCTCTTGTTTGGGAATATGACGCACAAGGAATCTTGCATTTATTTTTCTACCGGTAGTGAGCTATTTGTATTGCCCACATGCTATCTTGCAGTTTTGAAAAATGCCGATTATTGTAATAATATTGTTACATTATTTCTGAGTTCATAGACAATTTGGAAAAATTTTACAAGTGGCATATGAAAGAGAGTGATCACAACAAGCTACCAACGTGGACATATTTTCGATATTTATATTTCTGTCAATATTATTTGAAAAGTTTGATGTTAAATCGAGTTGTACGTTTTTAATTGCCCAAACGTTATTCAAAAAATAAATAAAAAATCGCTGTGTCAGTAGACAGATGAAACATAGATGATGCGAAACAAAATTCGTCCACTCTTTCAAGTTTGAAATTGGCTCCCAAAAAGTGTATCGAAATGTGCATAAAACTGCGTATATTTGGGGTGTAAATGCCAGCGTTAAGTACGTTAGCTTTTCTACTTGTGAAAGATCCGCACTTAAATGAATTAATAAATTGAACGAATCGTGAAAACTACGCCGTTGCGTATAGGTTCCATCAAAATTTGGGAGATTAATGGACGGTAATTTTATATCGATTTTATTGACACTTTGAAAAGCAGGCGTAGAAAGTTACCTTTCAATAATTTGTTAATTAACAGAATTTAATATACTAGTTGCACGTGCAGGCAATGTAAAATATGAATCTTGAAATTCTTCACGTGCTAGTAGTTCTGTTTCGTACAATTCGGCATTGTCAATTGTTAATAATTCTAAATCTGATTGCACATTACTAAATTCATTAAAAACAGTCTGAAGTCTATTTAACCTACTCTCTAATGTCTGTATATCCTGACGTGGAAGTGATTCGGTTGTGTTTAATTTTGATACGGCCTTTCCAAACAATGACATTTGAGATTTCAGAGAACCGCGTTTACAATGTAAAGATTTTAGTTTCATTTGAGTTTCAACATCCATTTTCTATTAATGTTGAACGTAGGAAATTGTAATAGCAATAAAGTATATTTAATTCTGTGATGATGCACAAAACTAAAATTGTAGAACTAAACTTGTACAAATAAAGAGAAAGGGATAGAGGGATGTTTGTAACTTTCCAACGACAATGTGCAGTAATGGCTTGGTATGATAGTCGTCCGTTGGCGATTGTGCTTGCTTCTTAATTTGTTTCCTCTCCTTGTTAAACGTGATAATTGAGAATGAACGTGTAGATAATAATAGTAATAATAATTTGCTCGAAGGACCACTGATAAGAATTGAAAACTTCTTGAGGACTGCAGAAATATTGTAGAATAAATAAAACACGTAAGTTTAGGTTTGAGTTCCACAGCACACTGATCTTTATTTCAAGTGCAGTCGCACGGCTTAAGTACAGTTTGGTACAAAAAATATATATATATGTACATCTTCACAATAGCTGTCACATCCATCCCGGAGTTGTCGTCGGATTACAATCCAACCATCATCGACCTGGGTGGAAGGTCCCGAAGCGTGGACCACGCCCTCTTCCCATGCGGAGCGTCGAGTGGGCGAAGTTCGCCGAGGCTGCCGAGCGTCGCGCCGATGAGGTTGGCGTCGTCGACGGGCCGGATACGTTGGAGAGAGCCGCCGCCACTTTGACTTCCATCTTAAAGGACTCCATCACTGAGGCAACGTTCTTCCGAACGCGGCCGAAATTTAAGTTGTGGTTGCCCCCGCTTTAAAAACTCTCCTAAAGGACAAGAGGAGGGCAAATAAGAGGGCGCAAACTACTCTAGCGCCGGCGGCCGAGTCGTCGCTAACCGGCTGAAAACTCAGCTGAGGGATGAGCTTCGTCGCTTCCGCTAGGAGAGCTGGTCGGAACACGTATCGTCCTTGGTTATCGCCGACGGATCGCTTTGGAAGCTTTCCAGGGCGCTGAAGGTAGGCGCACAAGCTGAAGCCGCTGTGCCGCTTCATGGGGCGACTGGTTTAGTTTACGATGACCCTGGAAAAGCTGAAGAGATGGCAGACCACCTTCAAACCATCTACGAAGGGCCGCAGGAGTAGGATTCCGATGAGGAACTGGATGAAGAAGTGGAGACGCTCATCCAAAACCTCCCTGGTGCTCCTGCGGAAGCGAATGCTTTGGCGATTGCTGAAGAATTGGAGGCTTATTTTAAGACCACCAAACCGAGGAAGGCTCCTGGTGTTGATGGAATAACCAACACCGCACTCAAGACGATGCCTAGGTGGAGAAGTTTGTCCTTGTCATCAACGGTATCCTAACGCTGGGCCTATTTCCAGCGACCTGGAAGGTCGCCGACGTCCCAATGATCCCCAAGACGAGTAGAGATCCCAAGTTCCCCCAGAACTGTCAGTACTATCTAAGACAGCAGAAGCAATTATTTTAAGCCGTCTCCGTGAAGATCTGTAAGCCAAACAGGTATTCCAAGACGAGCAGTTTGGCTTCCGGCCCGGGCTGTCGACCGATTTTCAACTCTTTCGATTGACGTAGGCAGCCCGAGAGGCCATAGAAAGGTGGGAGACGGTCGGGCCGGTATACTTCGACCTGGCCAATGCATTCGACACAGTCTGGTATGACGGTCTAATATTAAAAATGGTTAGAGCCGGCATTAATAACCAGTTGGACAGGATTATACAATCATATCTGGGGGAAGAAGTTTCACGATGAAAGTTGGGGATCAGACATCGACTGAGAGGCCCGGCGAGTGCGGCGTTCCACAGGACTCCCTGCTGGGGCCGGAGCTTCTCCTCATATACGCCTCCGACCTGCCGAGGACGATGGCTATCTCCCTGGCGGTCTACGCCGATGATACCGCGGTGTGGGCGACATTCCGATCCGATGAGCTGATTTACAGGAGGCTCTAGGCGACCACGGACGATATCCTGCAGTGGGCCAACACGTGGAGGGTCAAACTGAACGTGAGGAAGTGCGACCCATTTTACCAAAAGGAGAGGTATCCCCGCCGACAACATCTTCGCGCGGAACGAAAGACCCCCGGGAAGAGTGAGGTAAAATATCTAGGCGTCATCCTCGACCAGCGCTTGACCTTCAGGGCCCACTTGAATTCGGTCATTGCGAAATATCACAACGCGAGATTTCATTACACCTTCCCCGTAACAAAAGAAAAATGTCATCAACTCTATTAGTAAAAACTTTTAAGAATTCATGTAACCTAATTACCTAGAAATTAATTTTGAATTAAAATTTTTAATTTGATTATAATTTTTATCGGGATATTTAGACACCTTGCTTTAACATATAAAATCATGATCATGATACTATTCTGAGCCTATATATATGGTAAATACATATGTAATCTTAATTAACAAAAACAATCCTCGGTTACACCTCCTCCTTGTGTGTGTGTGTGTTTTGTTTTTTGTTGTAAGGACGTGGCACTAGTTTCTCCTATTCGTAATATTCTTTCACTCTATTTTTATGTACTTGCACTAGTTTGTTATTTGGTGTCTCTTTCTTTATCACCTTATATGGTCCTTTATACACTGGTTCTAACTTATTTGTTGGTTTTTTAATTAAACCTTATCATTAAACTTATAACAAACATTAACACTGTTTTTATTAAGTTTTTGTGATCTTTTAGTTTTAGATTCAATTAAATTGTTTCTTGCATCATCCCATGCATATTTCGGTCTATATTTTAATTCGGTAGGATAAGTATCAAAATTATATATGGGGTCTGTATTATCTATTATATTACTGGGTAAAATACATTGTTTTCCAGGAACTAGCTCGTAGGGTGTAGGTATATTTAGTTTCAGTTATACTATATTGTTAAACGCAAAACGCCAAAAAGGTACCCAAATGCTCCGCGTGTATGGAAATTTTGCTGTCTGCATTCGCAAATATGATCTTAAGTTTTTGTATTGTTTGTTGAGTGTTTTCTAACAAACCAAAGGTTTCATGAGGGTAAGTGATTGAACTTAATTATTTAATGCCTAACATTTTCGACGTTTCTTTAAACATTTTTGCTAAAAATTCTGTGCCTTGATCCGTAGGGATCTCTTTTGGGATCCCAAATGTTAAAATAAAATTCTTAACAAAAGATCTGGCTAAAGTCTCAGCTTCCTTGTTCTTAATTGGATATGCTTCAATAAATTTACTAAGTTCACATTGAATAGTTAGAATGTACCTATTATCGTCATCGTCTTGATTTAGAGAACCTGCAAGGTCTAAATAAATATTCTGAAAGGCAGATGAAGCCGTTGTAGTAACTGTTAACGGTTCTTTATCAGGTTTCGAATATTTGTATCGCTGGCAATCATCACATTTTAGACGGAATTTGGATATATCGTCTTTCAAATTTTCCCAAACATGGTATCTTTTTATGTTAGAGTACATGCGGTTAATGCCCGCGTGTCCATCTGTTGGAAGTACATGAACATTATTTAAGATTAAATGCCCCGTTTGTTTACAATCAATTCTCTTTGCCTTGCTTATAATGCAAATTTTTATATTCAAGTTTTTGAACATACAAAACTCTTTTGACAATAGCGTTATTAAATATTCATTTTCTTTCTCTTTAATAATGCATAATTGTGGAATTCCATATTTACAACATATTTCGTGCAAACATCTCAACTCTGCGTCTAAGGCAACTGTTGATCTTTCCTTAAAAAATTGGCTGTGACTCTATATCATACATAATGTTACCCGATTTTATTATATTTTTCTGAGAAAAGTTGCGCGCGTTATTATTTAATTTGTAAGTTCTACTGAGTTTGAAGGTTGTTTTAACAATTCAACAATTCCAGGCTGGCCAGTCCTTTCATTGTTTTCATTATTAAAACTCGACCTTGTTTCAACGTTCTGTTGTATATCCTTTCTTTTTCGTGATCTAGTCATTGCGAAAATATTATGGGACATATCTTTACGATCGTTTGAGTCGATTTCAGTCTTTTATAGAGCATCAGCAGCTATATTCTCGTTTCCCTTTATGTAATTTATTGCGAAACCAATTTCCTGGAGTATTGTTACGGTCTCCTGGTTTGGAGAGAGCACCAATCAGTTACCCGTTTGCGTGGGGATATAAAATAAGAAAACAGGCTTTTCTGTTTTCATGCCGGTTTATTTGAACAGATAGATTGACATATATTTTTACAATGAAAGACATTTAGATAGACATATAACATATAACACATTTAGACAGACATTTAGACAGATCATATTGATATTTACTAGGAAATAAAATAATTATAAAAATACGTATTCCTATATATATATATTGTTTCAAGGTAAAATTTTTGTCTTACACAATGTTGGCAACTCACTTATATTATATTCAATATCACGCACTTGGCGTGTATTCTATTTGTGTCTTTATTTTCTGATATAATGACAAAGAATTGTTCTTGTGTTTCCCAATTAACACACGTTTGTGACTAAACATTTCAAAATGCGTTTTGTTCAAATTAGTTCAAATATATATCTTTGCCTTGTTCTTAACGTTTTAAAATACGTTTGTCTTAAACGTTTCATATTCTATGCATCTATGTATTTAAAGATCGAATAATCTGTCTCTGCCTTTAAACCTAGGGACGGCCGGCCCTAATATTTTTGTACATCTCGTACATAGCAGCGGTTTACGAAGAAAGCTACGAACGTCGTCGGTGAGGCGAGTCAGTTCTAGACGACATTCGGGTGATATGGTTTCATGCTAAATTTCTGATGTTGCTTTCTTCTAACGCGCTGGCCTCACCTAAATAGGCGACAATTCCAGGGAACGTTACTCAAGTAGCCGGTCGGTCCTTTTCGACTCGTAGCGTGCGTAATGGGCCACATGTATGTAGTCGACGCTTGATAAATAACTCTTTGTACGTTCGTACTGGAGTCGATCGACGAAGTTTCTTTTACCTGTATGTTAAGGATTTTCGGTACGCATTATCGAAAGCGTTCATTGTTTGTCGGTGATGAATTTAAATAATGTTTGATACATAATACAAGCATTTACAAAAGTTGAAACATAAAACTATTCTGAATTTAGTACATACATAAACAGAAATGAATATTAATTTTAACACATTGATACAAATAAAAACATCTATTGAAATTAAAACAAATGAATAATATTAATATATAGAAAAACTATTAATTTAAGAGTCTATTGAAAATGTCTTTAAATCCTTAACAAGTATAAATCTGAATTTTGTTAATTTAGATGAAGGATTGTTCATGCCAAATAGATACACCAGAAATCAGTGATCAGTAAAACGTTAGAATTTCCGTCCATATAAATACATTTTAAAAATGCTGTACGGACCAAATAATAGCTAGAAGCTCTTTTTCAATCGTGCTGTAATTTAGCTGATTTATTTAACGCTCTGCCTGCATAAGGCACAAGCTTACCATCCGCATTGGAAAGAATTGCTCCAATTGCATAACCGGAGGCATCTGTTTTAAGAATACATTGATTATTTGGTGAAAAGTTTGGGTATTGCAAAATAGGTGGGTTAATGATTTTTAGTGTTTCAAATGATTTTTGACAATTTTGATCCCACGAAAATTCAAGCGATTACCGAGTTAGTTTATTTAAAATATTTGCGATTTGTGCGAAATTTCGAATAAATTTACGGTCATAATTACTAATAGCAACAAATCGTTTCGTTATTTCTAAATTACATGACCTAAATACAAAATCTCTTTTCTTAAAAATTGCCATTTTATCGAATTTAGTTTTAAATTAACTTGCCGTAGTCTATTAAAAACCTTTACCAAATTTTGATTATGATGTTGCAAACTATTTCCAAATCCAATTAAATCATCTAGATACACAAAACATTATTCAAAATTTAGTCCAGACATAGCTATTGTCATCACTTTCGAAAAGGAACTAGGACTAGTCTTTAGACCCATTGGTAATCCTGTCATTTGAAACTGACTTTTATTGGTAGTAAATGCTCTGCACTTTCTACTGGAAGGCTCTAATTCAACTTGATAATAGCTTTGCGAAAGGTCTAGATGTGAAAAATAAAATGCACCAGATAAACAATCTAAGATTTCTGTTATATTAGGTAAAGGAAATCGGTCATCCTCTATGACTTTATTTAAAATTCGGTAATCAATAATGATTCTAGAATTTTTGGTTCCACATGGACCAGCTTTCCTGGGTCCAATTAATAAGGGTGAAGATCAATTCGATTTTGTTTCTTCAATGATACCGTCTCTTAACATTTTATCTATATATTTTTCTATTTCGATTTTCTGTGATTGAGGTACTCGATAAGATTTAACATATACCGGGAGGGCATCGTTCTTTAACGAAATCTATTCTTTATATTGGTAACTGTTACCGGGTCATTTTCTAATAGAAAAATATCAGCATACTTAGCGCAAAGTTTGTGAACAGTTGTTGTTCTTGTTGTTTAAATCTTTAGTATTATTTTTTTTTAATATTCTCTATCACATCACAGTCTTACACGTCTGTTTGGGCTCTTGGTGAAACTGTTTTAAATCAAATGTATTAGTGACTCAATCAGTGTGAATTGTGTATTAAATTATGGAGAAAAATAGGATGATCCTCAAAATTTATTTTGATAATGAAGAAAATACTGTGCTGGGCGTGATCTGATGATAAAGTTTTCAAGCGATTGATATTGTTGTCTCTGTTATATATGTACGTATCTTAAAAGAACAACTTGCGGCGATTTATATTGAAGCAAAACATACGCACTTCTTGTACTTTTCTGAAATAAACAAAGTATACAGTGTCGTTTATAGTGATTGTATGTATTAATAATAGACAAAATTATAATAAATGTAATGGCAAGTGCAGCCGGACTACGTAAGGCTAAGCAAAATATTGTTAATGCAAATAGTATAGTAAGTATTAAGCAGAATACCAGTTACGAAACAATAATATATGAGGAGTGTCAGGACAATAAAAGAAATGTAGAAGAAATTGTACAGGAACTTAGGAATAAATTGGCAGAAGTAACAGCATAAAATAGTGAGCTCCAGGAGGAAAAGCTGAGTCTACAAAATGAAGTAAATTATTATGAAACCAAGTATAATGATCACCTTAAAGCCATCGAAAATCTACGAAAAAAATCTGCAAGTGCACCTACGACTCATAATACAGACAGACTCACCACTATATAAGCATAAAAAATACAGACCGAAGCACCTTTACTTGAACAACACGAAAAACAGGCTGAAGCACCGTTACTTCAACAGCAAAAAACTCCGACATTGAACTCAAATAGGATTTGCAGCGAGAATGAGAAGGACAGAGAGGATGATGAAGCAAGCGACGGAAGAAGTGTAGACAGGAAAAATGGAAACATCGGCAACTCTAGACGGAGAAAGGTTTTACTGCTTGGAGATGATCACGGAAGAAGTTGTGCTAACAAATTGAGAATAATTTTGAATTTAAAACTATATGAGGTATCATCGATCTTCAAGCCAAACGGTACTTTTAAGAGTGTGACTAGTGACATTATAAATTTAACTTATGATTTTAACTAAAATGACTTTGTTATAGTTATTGCTGGAATTAATGATGTGATTGAGGATAACAAACTGGATATTAACTACCTAGGTAATATTATAGATGCATTGCATAGCACCAATATTATATTTTTGGGTGTACCATATTGGCGTGGAAGGAGGGTACTCAATATACTTATAGACGAATTCAATATGAATTATAATAATGTTATTAGAGATGACGGGTGGAATAATATCATGTATATAGATATGAACGAATCACTACAACGAAAAGATAGGGAAAGAAGAGCCTTCCGTCTATCCAGTTATGACAAATCTTTGATAATATTAGCTGTAAGTAATGTAATTCTGTTCAACAACGCCTTTAATCAATATTGTCATATAAATTTTGGTAACTTAATTACCATAACAAGCGGCGACAATAGGAATTATAATATAATGAGTCATTTTTTTAGTAAAAAACGACCTACATATTTGGATTAGATAAATCATAGTTAAATATAATGATTTCAAATGTACAAAGTTTAAGAAATAAAGCTGGCTATATTGAGGTGATTCTGAATGAGGTCGAGCCGCATATTCTCTGCATAACAGAGCATTGGTTAGAAGAAAATAAGATTGAACCTATCTCGTTGTACAATTATGTTTTAGCTAGTAGTTTTTGTAGATCTGATCTTAAATGTGGGGGGCGCTGCAATATATGTAACTAATGGGTTGAAGTATGAAACTGTTGATGTAGACTGAGTCTCTGGAAGGGGATATTGAGCTCTGTTGCGCTAATGTAAAATTTAATGAAAAACAATTTCTTATTCTATGTGTGTACCGAGTCCTATCGTGAACTATAGAGAATTTTATTGATATATTTAACAGATGTATTAGACTCTGTTAGCGACAAGTACGACTACGTGAGTGTTTGTGGTGATTTTAATATTCGCTTTAATGAAAAATTTAATGAAATTTAATTTCTCGCGTAGAAAATATTTTCCAATGTTATGGCCTAAATCGTTTAATAAATGAAAGCACGCGTAGATCGAAAACCTCTTCTTCGTGTATAGATAATATCTGTGGCAATATTGATGCTGATCAAGTGAAAACAAAAATAATAGACTTTAACTTTTCGGATCATGATACTATTACGGTAGAGTATAATATTGAGTCAAATATCGAGAGCAAAGAATACTATTATCGTAGAGATTACAGTGAATATAACGTAGATATCTTTAAGTCATTAATTAAGAACGAATCATGGAGTGAAATCTATGTAACACGGGATACTAACGAAATGTACAATTCATTTGCAAATACCTTTTCCCATTACTATCAGATAAGTTTCCCTTTGAATCGGTATGTTAAAAATTATAAAATAAAAAATAAGTGGATTTCACCTGAAATAAGAATAGCATCTACTAACCTCCGAGACTTACACCAGATATGCAAGGCAAGAAATAACTCAGAATTGTGGAACTTGTATAAACAAAATAAGAAACATTATGAAGATATGATTATAAAGGCGAAAAGACAATATAACGACAATTTTATTCTAAAAAACAAACACGAATCTAAGGCAGTGTGGGGGCTCATTAATAATAGTAAGCGGCGCAGAAGTCATAATATTGTGCTGAGCAATGGCGATGAAGATGTAAACGATCGAAAATCTGTAGCTTCTTTATTTGCGAAATACTTTGGCGACTCATTGGAGTTGCCTAATATTAGTGAACATATTTGTAGACTTACTCCCATTAAACACACACTTTACTTGTTTCCAACTAACCACAAGGAAGTTGAACTGGCCATTAAAACACTTGCTATAAAAATGTCTTCGGGAATAGATGAAATACCAACTAAAATAGTAAAACTTGTAAGTACCGGTATATCTATCCCCCTCAGTGATATTATGAATTCTGTATTCACAACCGGTTTCTTTCCGGACGCACTAAAGCAAGCTAAGGTTTGTCCGGTATATAAAAATGGTTGTTCTAAAGAAATCACTAGCTACCGCCCGATATAATTGTTATCCTCTTTCTCGAAAGTCTTTAAGAAAATACTAGTCAACAGATTGATGACGTTTCTCAGTAAAAACAAATTAATTGCAAATAATCAATATGGTTTCTTGCCGAGTAGGTCATGTGAGGAGGCGATATATAGTTGTTTGGTAGAGATATTGGAACAATTAAATCATAGACGATACGTCTGCAATATCAATTTTTACTTGAGTAAGGCTTTTGACCTGATTGACCATGCCATTTTGCTGCATAGACTGGAACAATATGGGGTACGTGGAAATGCACTAAACGTTGTTCGTTCTTATTTAACAAACAGAAAACAAATAGTGTACCTCGACACTTTAGTAAATAATATTCAGACAACTGTCAGTGTTTACCCGAAAGAAACTAAACAAGGTATTCCGTAAGGTTCCATTCTTGGTCCATTTTTATTACTAGTCTTTGTACATGATTTAAATAAATCGTTGCAGGGGTGTAAATTATACCAATATACAGATGATACATCTATTGTTTTGACAAGTAAGTCATATGAAATATTATCAGCGGAAAGTACAAAAATTATCAACGACATGATGACATGGTGTAACGAAAATCATTTACTTTTAAACATAAGTAAAACTATCTCGTTTATAATCAACGAAAAAAGTCACTATACGTTCAATATAATCATAAATCACTGCCTCAATCATTGAATTCGAAATTTCTGTTTCCTTTGATAATTCTTTGAGTTGGTGCGATCATATTAATTATCTGAATAGTAAATTGGGCAGTGCGTTTTATGCACTGTACCATATGAGAAATAATATAAACCTGTTTACATTAAAAACTTTCTAGTTTGCTTACGTGCAATCTCGAATAAAGTATGGTATATTGGCATGGGATCAAAGCTCGCTATCAACTAATGTCTTTATTTTACAAAAAAGATTATTCGCACTATGCTATTTTTATCACGTCGGACTTCATGTCGTGACAATTTTAAAGAATTGAAAATCTTAACTCTTCCTTGTTTATATATGTATATATGAACTGCTGAAATACCTTGATAAAAATATTCATTGTTTCTCTACGAATGCTGATGTAACTGAATCAATTATGACGACGAGAAGAGCTGATGATTTATCTATTCCCCGACATACAACTACTCAATATGAGAAGGGACCATACTACGCAGCAATTAAGGCATTCAATGCCCTCCCTAGTTACCTAAAGCACTCACGAGGTAGTACAGCTTTCAATCGTAGGATAAAAGAATACCTTATTGACATGGGCTTCTATAGCTTCAATGAATATTTAACTGGAATATAATTCCTTTTGTTCCTTAGTTATTTAGTTCTTCATGTATTTTTTATGACAATGTCTATGCTCCAAAGTAGCCATGACAACAAAATTTATTATTATTATTATTATTAAATCTAATTGTTTGTTAACTCTGTTTAAAGAATTTTGATTACTTTCGAATTTATGTAATTCAAAGTTTGATAATTTAGTTGTTTCGAGTTGAAAGTTTCTTATACTTACTTCTTTGTCATTTGTATTTAATATACGAACGGGAATCATGTGGGATCGCGGCCTTGCTACAATGCCTGCTGTGAAAATACCTTCAGACACTTCACATGGTAGGACCACACAGTCATCCGGATAGTCTACCCAAAACATTTAATAATTTCGCATCGTGAGGGAATTTTGGTAAAATAATTATATTGAAATTCTCAAGGAATAATAATTTTATGGCTGCCATTCCAAAAGAAAATGCAGATTTTTCAAAATCAATAGTTGCGTCATAATTTACAAACAAAAGTCAGATCCAATTTCAAATCTTTCTACAAGTAACGACATATTAATTGAACCAGTTGATGTTGTTAAACCCGCAATTCCATTTATAGTTACCTTTCTACTTGTATCGATAAATTCGTGTTCTTCTAGAAATTTTGAAAAAATTACACTAATTGTTGCACATGTATCCAAAAGAAATAATAAGTCGTTCATTCCATATCGCATTCGAACATAATTCATGCCGTTCATGCTCAAAATTATGGTGTCTTCAGTCGCGAAAAAACCGATTCTGCGCAACTGGAGTTCCTACGGATTCAGCGCAAAATACATTACCACGGTTAGGCGTGCGTTAATTACTCTACCTCCATTCGGTCTGTGTTTTGAATGATTTTGACCTTTATTTACATTATTATGTATGTTTAGGCGTGTGTTCCTAAAATTTTGATTAGCACTATTAAAATTTGACGAGTTTCTAAAGTTTTGCGATCTCGAATGGAATAATGTCTAGTGTAATGTAATTACCTCGAAAATATTTGACATTTTTCGGTCGTCCGGGTGTATCAAAATAGTATAGGTACATTATTTGAAGTAGACGGTTTATTTCTTTCTTCATCTTTTGCTGCACTAATTGCATCCCTTAGAGCATGGTTGCACAGACTTATGAAGACTAGGGGCCACTCGGGCAAATCATGAACTGATGGCGGGCCGGCCGCCAGAAGTATAGGTAATTAAAGACAATAAAGAATTGATAATAATTTATTCAAATTCAAAAAGAATTTATTAATTTGAAGCGTGGCACTGCATAGTGCTTACAATCTTTTATATTTGGCTCAAATTTACTTGTAGCAACACGTAAAACTGCTTCCAAACTTTCATTTGCAAGGCGGTTCCGATTTTTTGTTTTATTATTATTTAGTATTGAAAAAGTTTGTTAACATATATAGGTAGAACCAAATAAGCTGGCACATTTCAGAGCGTTTATGCGCAACTTTTCGTACATATTTTTATCAATGCAGCGGTAAAAGTTCAGCAAGTCTCCTTCGTTGAATTTGTTGCGTAAATCTTGATCGTTTTGAATGTCAATAATTCCTAACTGCATTGACTCTGGCGCATTTTCAACTGAAATCGTGAAAGGATTGCTGAATATGTCCAACAGAGGTTTCACTTTTTTAAACTTCGAAAATCTGTCTTGAAAAGATTGAATCAAAATATCTAGCTTTTCTACATAACTGAAATTAATCGCAGTTTTGTTGAATTTTTCAGCCATTTTCTAATAATTCGGAAAATGATTGTAATTTCCAGAATTCAATTGTGATCTGAAAAGTGTCAGCTTGCATTGAAAGGATGATACATGAGCGTAGAGCTGGGATATCAGTTGATTTTTGCCTTGAAGGCGTGTGTTCAAGACATTCAAATGATTTGTAATGTCAACTAAAATAAGCTAAATCACACAACCAATCAGAATTTTTAAGTTCCGGGACATCCCTTTGCTTTTCCGCCAGAAATATTCCAATTTCTTCTATTAAATTTAGAAATCGTTCCAGTGTCAATCCACGGCTTAGCCACCTTACTTCTGTATAATACAGTAAATCTCCGTATTCGCTTTCGATGTCATCAAGGAATTGTTTGAATTGTCTGTGATTGAGTCCTCGTGATTTTATGAAATTTACAGTCGAAACTACCACTTTCATGACATTTTGAAATTCAATTTTCAGAGGGTTTCTTGGTGTATAATGCAGTGAAACTGCATGAGATCTTCAGCGTTTATGTTTTTTCCTTGCAGATGCTTTTTCAGTAAAGTAACTAGCCCAGAATTGACATCAATCATCGAAGGAGCACCGTCAGTCGCAACTCCCGATAATTTTGATAAGTCCAAATCAGTTTTTGAACACTCATCCAAAAGTACATTGAGTATATCAACTCCTTTGGTTTGACCTTTCAATGAACACATTCCGAATAACTCTTCTAAGACTTCAAAATCTTGAGTAACACCTCGTATGAATATGAGAAGTTGAGCTGTGGAACTAATATCAGTGAATTCGTCGAGTGCTAATGAAAAAATTCAATGATCTTAGTTTTTTCAATTAATTGTTCCGCAATATTACCTGACAAAGACATAATTCGTCTTTGGATAGTCATACGATTCAGTTGAATTTTCTCAAACTTTTTTGCTGCTTCTGGACACATTTTCTTAGCGGCAATTTCTATGCATTCTTTTACAAAATCGCCATCATTGATTTTCATAACTAACTTCTGTAGCTGTCTCTGAATCTTGAATGGGTTTTGTAAACATAGCTTGCTGACCAATAAGCTCCCGTTTTAAAGACAACATTTTTTGCTTTCTTAATTCGCTTGTAAACTTGGTAAAAGAAGGATGCTGCGTTTCATAGTGCCTTTTACATTATATTCCTTTGCAATCGCAACAGAATTCTTGCAAATTAAACAAACGACTTTGTTATGCGACCATACAAAAAAGTATTTCTCAGTCCAAATTTCTTGAAACTGCCGATTTTCACCTTTAACCTTACGTTTTTTACTAGGTCCTGGCTTCTCCATGTTGCGTTCTAATCCTGGCTAGGATTAACACAGCACCTAAAAACAATTTCAGTACCTACTTAAATTACCCATTCTTTTTTAAATTATCAAAAATAATTGATTAAATTCCTCAGAAATTTTAAGATTTTTATACAGATTTTATATCTGAAATAATGACGTAATTATTACAGTTAGAGAAATTCTGATAAAAATAGTAATTTCTTTGTTTTATTTTAATATTTGGCCAACATTAAAGCTAAATTTGATTAAAATTGATTAAATAGGTAGGGAAACACTTATTAATAACTGAGTTTTACTTACGATTTCACAACACAATTATACACGGCACTTGACGGTTAACAGGAAATCTACGTTGAATGTGGATCAAAATATATGACACCGGCTAGTTGAGTTAAAATCAAAACACTATTAAACTGCACTTATTCTCAATCACTTATTACTTCGCTTTGTATTTTCGCGCTTATTTCTTCCTGTTGACATTTCACTCAAATTAAAACCGAACTGTCGGTCGCTGTGGTTAGCGTGGCTTTTATACCTCGCATGCGACTCTGGAAGCTTCGTGTATCTACTCGTACCTACGCGAGCAATCGGGAATTCGGGACTATTGCTATCTCGCTTGCTCACACCGCGCTAGAAAATTCTTGATTTCTCTACAATTTTGAACTTTATATAAAGGCAGCAAGCGATGTTACTTGACTTAGCATTTTTGGGCGCTAGATTCAAATAGCGCGCGCGCGAGATTCAAATTACTTTTCGAACATATTTTTTTGGTTTTATTCTGGAATAGAATTAAATATTCTTCGAATGTACGAGAGTATTATTTTTGCTATCGGCGGGCCACCAGTATTCGACAGGCGGACCGCATGCGGCTCGCCGGCCGCGGTCTGTGCATCCATGCCTTAGAGTCACGCAGTTTCTAGCTTTAAGGATTGTTCTCAAGTGGTGATTTCTTACACCATTACAAAAGAACTGACTGCAATTTTTTCGTTTACGGGGCACAAGGAATCTAATAATTTTCCATTGTCTCCCGCTTGTGCCAGTGTTAATTCGCTGAGCAACTGTTCAATTTCCTGACCAAACTCGCCGATGGATTTATTTAATTATTTGGATTGATGTAATTGAGTTGACAAAGTGGTGGCAGACTTTTTAGTTATAAAATGATCTATTATGTCTCTATCAAGTAATTCTACGGAATCGTAATTTTTATTTAAGCGTACCTTAGCATTCTGAGAACCGTGTTTTTAAAACATAGTTTATTAAATATTTTCTGTCATCGTGATTGAGTAATTTTGCGTACAATAAGATTGAATCTGGTATCCTCTGTTTCATCCATTGATGGTAACAGGGTATCAGCCGTTTTTAAATCGAATACATTATGAACATAACTAATTATATTTTCTATTGCCTTAATATGATGCTTTATTTGTATAATTTCGTTTACGTCTATTTTTGAAGCATTGGTACTAAACTCTATTTTTAATATATTTAGTCTTACTGAAAATATATTTCTACTTCTTTAAGCTTCTTCTGTACTAAATCTAAATTCGTCCGCCTTTCCTGATTGTCCTTTATCAAATTAATTTTAAATCATTTTACTTCATCATATAATTTTGTAGAATCCCTGATATTAGAGATGGGACGAATCCAAATTTTCTCGAATCCGAATCCGAATCCGAATCCTAAAGGATTCTCGAATCTCTCGAATCCTTCGAATCTCGAATCTCTCGAATCCATCATATAATTACAATAATAAGAAAGGACAGAGAGGAAAAACAATTTTACAGGAAAATTTTAAAGCTACTTTAATTAAAAACGATACAGTTTTTAAAAATATTTATTAAAAAGATTTTTTTTTTGAACATATTTATATTACAAATGAAATTAGACAAAAACAAATTACACAATATTAAAAGATAAATTATGTTAAAATCTTGATGATTATGCAACAAGTTTTTATTTATAATTAATTTCCCTAGCATATGGAAATTAATATATCAATAACAGTACCGATATCTTTTCAGAAACTTTTGTGAATGAGAATAAGGGAGAGCTAACATAGATAAACAGCAAATATTGCACATGAAAATCTAAACACATATTTTAGTATATAAAAGAAAGCACTCAACCTAAAAGAAATAAGTGAGAATTTTAATTCAGATTTTTATTTAAGAAAACCAGCTTTCGAACTCGCTCTGGATCCAACCGACTACGTTTTTTATCCACTATGATGCCTGATGTGCTGAATAGTCTTTCTGAAATCACTGTTGATGGTGGTGTAATTAAGAATTTTTTGCTAGTTTCATCAAATTTTGGTATTTTGTGTTGCCCTTCCAGTATTTAAAGATGTCTGCAGTTGGTGGGAGCAGTGGTTCTGCTAAATAGGCATTTATTTCTTCTTCAGGAGATGAACTGTAATCCACATCACTGCAGGTAGCTGGGGTCATCAACTGAGAATAGTAACTCCACATACTATGACCTTGTTCAGTTAAAGATATATCTGTGGCATTTGCTTGAGTTTTCTCTGATGACTGCAGATCACCATTTGTTTGCATATAGATGGATGAAATTTCATTAGCCAGTGTCAATTTAGCTTGCTCAACGTTTTCTTTATTCAAAAATACATTCCCTTTGAATCGGGGATCCAGTAAAGTACCAATAGTATACAATTTCTCTGTCTCAACAGAATGGTAGCGCCTTTTTAGTGACGCAAGCAAATCATTTCGGAAACCCTGTACTGAACCTAATTTTGGTTTGAAATTTTCTAGAGCACGAATGGTGCTATTCACTAAAGGAATTATTTCTGAAATTGTCACTTTACTTGAGCTGGCCACAAATGTAGCTTTATCAAACACTTCTAATATTCGTATAATATCTTCAATAAGTTTCCACTGTCGAGGACAAAGGTCTATCTGAATATTCAAGTCAGAAGCAGACAATAAAATGGCTTGCTTTTGTTCCACAAGTCGATTGAGCATGTGAAGCTGAGAGTTCCATCTAGTCGGCTCGTCTTGTATTAAACGACGACCTTTAAGACCTAACTTAGCTTGAGCAGTTTTTAACATTTTTGTCGCTTTAGAAGAGTGTTTGTAATGTCCCACAATATTCCGACAGGATATCATTATTTCCTTAATTTCATTCTTATTCAGTAAACCATCTTTTATAACTAACTGAAACGTATGGGCTAGGCAAGGCAAGTGGGTGAAGATGCTACGATCTAGAGCTGCTAAAACTTGACTGAACTGACTTAACATGATATAGTCTTAGCTAGTTATTAGAACTAAATGTACATAAGTTAATAAGTTTTCATAATTTTTGTAATTAGATTAGTTATATTATTTGCTGTCTGTATTTGACATGTTCCATACCTTTTCTGGTCTCAAGAATAAAGATATTTATTTATTAAAATACCACAAACATTAGGAAAGCATGCCAGCTTATAAATACTTTGTGGCTGAAAGAACGAGAACCGAAGAGAATCGTCGAGATCTTTCTAGTCAGTGATTCATATGTGTCGTGATTACATGAGTCATCATTATTATTATTTTTTTTTTTTGGATTCGAAAGATTCGAATTACGAAAATCGTGCGAAGATTCGAGTTTTCGAATCTCGAATCTTTTTCAGGATTCGATGGATTCGAGGATTCGCGGATTCGAATGTCCCATCTCTACCTGATATCCATTAATGTCTAACAATTCTTAAGTAACCCTAGTTCCTTTTTTGTAATTATGTACCTTCACTTCACTTTCCTTGTAGACCAAGCGAAATCAATTCGTGGCGCTAGGTGATTTATATTCGGATCTTCTTTTCACATGTCCTGCGACATCGATTCCAGATCAAATACCCAACCATTATGACCGCAATCAACACAGCTAGACCCCCTCTCAGTTCCGCCAGGGTGAAGCCCTTGGGCCGTACTACCTCCGCTGTTGCCTGCTTGGGCGATGATAATGTCCTTTTCCTCTTGGGATTGAGTTGATCCCATTTTATTACTTCAGACTACAGCTACAATTTTATAAATCCTAGAAACTTCTAATCCTTGCAGCTTCTGATCCTGGCAGGATCGCCATGTAATAAACTTATAACAACTTTCTTTTACTTATTTAATTTCTTCGTAACAGAGCAAGTAATACACCATTATGTTAGATGTTCGTACATATGAGAGTTCAATTACGAAATTCGGCCATAATGTACTAATTGCACATTTTTGCAGCTATTTTGATTCTACAGAAGTAGACAACTTGTTTTGCCACAAACTCCTGTAGTAGCTACAATCGCCCACTCGGCTATCCCGTCGTGGGAAAATTGTGCTTAATTAGAAAACTACCTTCACTATTCGCAGACGCGCATTTCGCGGTCATACCGACTGTGTGAAGTAGTTTTCGTTTCTATAGAAGCTCTATATAAGCCCGGGTGTTAGATGTTCGTACATATGAGAGTTCAATTACGAAATCAAAATAGCTGCAAAAATGCGCAATTAGTACATTATGGCCGAATTTCGTAATTGAACTCTCATATGTACGAATATCTAACACCCGGGCTTATATAGAGCTTCTATAGAAACGAAAACTACTTCACACAGTCGCACTGATAAGCGGTATGACCGCGAAACGCGCGTCTGCGAATAGTGAAGGTAGTTTTCTAATTAAGCACAATACTCCATTATGTTTAAACTAATTTATTAATTTGTGTAATTACGTGTACATCTACAACTATGTCTAAATACTAACTCTGCTTATTTTTCTTTCGTTACGGGACAGACATGACACCAATATCGGGGACTGGATGTCAGGTTTAATTACTCGCAAAGACGAGTAGCATCGCACTGCGGATACTGTGTCATCTTTTTCATTGACCTTGCTTTCACATTCACATTACTTATACATAATTCCACTACACAGAGGATCATGCATTAGGGTTGTATTACAAAGAGTAGATGCTCATTTGTTTTCCCATTCGTGTGGAATTGTGGACCACAGAATGGAAGAAAACTCTTCTGTAAGAATAATAATACATATTGATTTCAAAACATGCGCCATACAAATATAGACGAGATATTTGTAGTGACAAATAAAATCGAATACATTATATAATCATTGTTTTTTTTTTGCAGCTACTTAATGGCACGTTACTAACACAAACTCAGATTTCTGCTGCTGGAGGTGGACAGGGTGAAGAAGGAACGATTATAGAATTAGCTAATGACATTTATAAAAAAGTGCCAACTCAGTATAACATTGAAGAAATCAGTAAACAATACCCAGTGATCTACACCAATTCCATGAATACGGTTTTACGACAGGTAGCTAGCAATCCAAGAATAGATTGATAAAACGCATACTAAAGCGCGACAGAATCACCTACGTCTCAATTTTCTGTTCGTCCTTTACCCATCTCATATATATATATATATACATATACTATTCTTGGAGATTTATACTTAAATAAATATTTTGTATCCTAAGATCAAAACATCATGCTATAACTAGAGTGAGGCAGTTTTAAGAAAGTGAGGAGAAAATCATCTCTACACCAATGTATGGTCCGCCTCCAAACCTATACGGTTTATGCATTTCTTTTACAGAATTGCTTTATTTGCATAAATAATTATAAACCTGCTGATATTATATTTACATATCAATTTCAGAAAGAGAAAATACGTTAATGGTAATCAGTGGAAACTAAAAATAAGGGACAAACAGAGGTGACTTGCTGTTGTGTTTTAATCCCCCAATTACGATGCAACACCAATTTACCTTTCGCTTGTGCCTGGAACTTAAGTTGCTGACGTAATTGGTGGGTCAACCTCCGTAACTCGTCTCAGTTTAGTTATAACTAGAATTGGAAAATATGTAAAATGCATATAAAGTGCATAAATGCATATTTTCAACATTTTCTATAAATGCATATGCAAAGAAACTCATGCATATTTTGGAACTTTTTTTTACTAATTTAGGGTAAGTTAGTTAATATACATAATAAAATGAACTTACCAAAATACTTTTTGTACAATCGGTCGCGAACTAAACATTTTAATCATAACAATTATTTGTATTTTTTTATTTGCAAAGTACTTGCGAAAAAAAAATTAAGTAGACCATTATTTGGGAACTACGACTCACAAAGAAAAGAAACAAACACCTCAGGCCATGGTTCAATAGTTGCCCACAAATAACGAAGCCAAGAAAAATCCGGCCACGAAAATTTCTCAAAGAATTTGTGTAATCTCTTCACTAGTGTAAAGTATAAACTTGACCACCCAATGTTTCAAACATTTTCAAAAACTCATTTCCAAGATTTCAATGTTGTTAATTCTTCAACTTTAGGAAAAAATATGTGAATTTAAATTATGAATCAGTGATGGCGAATACTAGAAAAATTATCGGAGACTAACTCATCTGGTTTTCAGTTGAAGAAACAACTGATGTATTGTATTTGTATTATAATGAGATGGGGTCTGGCCCAAGGTGGCCCTTTGCACTGTCACCACATTGATCTATTGTGCTTCCCCTTATTTTTTTATTTATTTAATACGTTAAGGAACAGGACCAGCTTCTTCAATGGGAGTGTAAATAGGTCCTCTTCACTCAGCGTATATGCGTGTAGTAATCTATATCTCCTGTAACCTAGTGCTCCACAATTAGTGATTAAGTGTTCCATTGACTCCTCTTCTTCACCGCAGAATCTGCAAGTGTCCGTGTTGGATAAGCCCATTTTGTGTAGGTGCTTGCTGCAGGTATAGTGGCATGTGAGTGCCCCTGTCAGTGTTTTTAACCTTCTCCTGTCCAGTTTTAGGGCGAGGTCCGCCCTCCTAGCGTCGAAGCTCAGAAACTTTTTGGAATGTTCCAGCCCGCTGGTATTATTCCAGTGTTTGTGATGGATGCTGTCCATTCCTTTGTCTCCCCTTTAAGGAGACCTTTATTAAATCGAAAACGTGGGTTAGGTCCAATAAAGTTTCTCTCAGCCCCTTTTTTGTGCAGATGTCTGCCATCTGATTTCCCCGTGCCCTTCATGTCCTGGTACCCAGGCCAGGGTAATCTGGTTCTGAGTAGCCAGGGCGTTAAGCATGTTGTGACATTCCAATAATAATTTGGACGTAATTGTACAACTGCTCAGGGCCTTCAGAACTGATTGGCTGTACGAGAATACTTTGATTCGTATTCCCCTGTGTCCCCTTTCGGATAGGATTCCTACAGTTTCCAAGATTGCGTATAGTTTCGCTTGGAAGATTGAGGTGTCCTTGCTCAAAGTTATTGACCTGTGTGTTCTAGGCCCCACTATTCCTGCTCCCACTCCGTGGAGCGTTTTGGAACCATCTTTTGCGATCCATCCCGCAACCATCTTGGGTTTGCGCACGACTCATCCCTTGTAGGGAAGACGACCCCGTACTTCCTATCGAAGCAGAACATAGTCGCTTGCTGGAGACATACAAAGTATGTCTTCGATTTCCTTCCGGATTGTAAGATGACCAGTAAGGTTCCCTGCCTTAAGTTTTTCCTTTCTATAGATGGATATTGCTTGCGTAGCTGCCTTCTCTTGCACGGCCACATTTAGCGGTGTCAGGTTCAGAAGAGCTTCCATGCCCATCGTTGGGGTTGATTTCATAGCCCCTGTGATGCATAGGCACGCAAATCTCTGCACCCTGCGTAGCCTCGATAAGGCTGTTTTCTGTTTGGTTTTACCCCGCCATACCAGAGCGCCGTACAGTATTGTGGGTTTAACCATTTGGGTACATAGTCACCAGCGGCAAAACAAAAACTTAATAAATGTAAGATGGCGTGGGATCGATTTGAATAAACAGTTAAATTCCACATATCAATAATTAAATACCGTTAAGAGAAATTCGAGTGTAAGACACAATAGCAAAAGACTATGGATACTAAACAAGATTCTTGAGAGAGAATCTAAAGAAATGCAAGCAGATGAGACTGTCAGAATTAATTATGAATTAATAATGAATTTGTTGTACTAATTCATTATTAATTCATAATGCAACAGTATGCCTTCCAAAAGCATGATTTGACATTCATAAACTTCACTCACAGCTAAATATGATATACCAGAATGAGAGAACGCATCTCCAATATTCTACATTATATATAAAAATGTATAAGTGAACCCTTTTTAACAATATATACTTTATTTTAACGTGTATTATTGAAAGACCGTGCCATCTTTAACTTTTATCTATATAAAATAGATAAAATAATCAAAACCAATACAACAGCAAAAACAAACAGACAAACAAATCTACACACACAACACTTGACGACATTCGAACATCAGCAGAAACACTAAGCAATAAAACCAAATAGAACTGAAAACAAATACTAGAAATTAAGTAAACTTGAAAAAAATAAAGCTGGGAATATTAGGAAACAATATCTAGGCACACACACACAGACACACACACATATAGACAGAAACAAAAAAAATAGAAACAAAAAACACCTGAACAGCACTCAAAACCAACAACTCGGGACAATTAACAGCCAATTTTCCGAGGTGAAGATACAGGGCTGATGACGTATGTATATATGTACAATGAGACAAAGGTAAACCTGAACGATAGGCAATAAACTATACGAATCCGAGGCTTGTTTAGAAGAAATATTTCGTCCGTATGCACACATGCAGTTTTTAAAGGAGATAGGTCCTTATTTGAAGCAAACATAGAAAAGCGTTAAATTTATAAATCAGGAAAGAATAAAAGGAAACCGGCTTGCTTTAGCTTATAGAGTTCGAAATATTTTAGCCATCTTGGATATAATCTCTTATCCTTCCTATTGAATGCTCTACGAAACTGAAAGTCACATGACCGCCACGACATTTCAGCCAGGGTATTCCAGGGAAAGGCGATCTGTTTGGGCTGGTGCGTTGGTTTATATACTCAGTGGAATGGCTAAAACGTGGTGTTCCCCATATTCACATCTTACTATGGCTACAGCAGTGGGGGTACAATACACCCCAGACAAAATTGACGATGTTATTAGAGCTGAAATACCTGATCCTGAGCAAGAGCCTCTCCTCTACGATATTGTGAATGCCAGCATGATACACGGCCCTTGCGGCAGTTCAAACCACAAATCGTCCTGCATGAAAGATGGTAGCTGCAGTAAAAGGTATCCTCGACCAGTCCTCAAAGACACGCAGACTGGCGACGATGAATATCCGCAATACAGGAGGAGTACTCCAGCTGACGGCAGGTACACGATAAAAGAATGGAATTGAGTTAGACAACCGCTGGGTAATGCCTTACAATCCAGTCCTGTTACGTACTTTCAATGCTCATATTAACGTGGAGTTATGTATGAGTTATTGTAGTCTTTCAAGTATAGTACGTGAACAAGCGTAGTGATCAAGCAGGCTTTACTATAGAGAATGAGAACTATGAAGTAAAAATCTACGAAAGCGGCCGATACATAAGCAGTTCTGACCCCCTGTCTTACATTTCGCTGTTCACCTTGAAAACCGCCAGCAAGTATATCTCACCTTCAATAACCTGTTAGAGAAAATGAACATTCCACCTAAGGCAACGCTGCTAGCGTTTTTTGAAATCTGCACAACGGATAATTTTGCTAAACCACTGCTTTACCATGAGGGCTCCTTTTATTTTGTGAAGGGTGTGAACGGTATCAACAGGCATTGGCACACTACTTCAGAAGGGAGCTGGGTTGTGCGATTTCCCTTTGAAGCTGCGGGAGTTATTTACAGTAATGTTAATTTTCTGTCAACTCTCTGATCCTTTACGCCTTTGGCACAAATTCAAAGACAGTCTCCCGGAAGATATTAAACGACAACTGGAGAGAGAATTGCAAGATAATGTGCAACGGCTCACGGACGAGGTTTACAACAGATGCTTAATATTGATCGGGGATGTAGTGTTAGCGCAAGCAGGACAGGACTTGGGACAATACGGATTGCCTCGACCAAAAAGATCTGTAGCAAATTTCGGTAATCGAGAATATCTGAGGGAGACTAGTTATTATCTTAGTTCTGAGAGAAGTAATGAAGAGTTACTGACGAATGAACAAAATTACATATATCACAAGATCCTTGGTAATATGGAGAAAGAAATCGGAATAATATTTTTCTGGATGCTCCTAGTGGCACTGGAAAAACCTTCCTTATCAATTTGCTATCAGCAAAAGTGAGGAGTAATCGTGGCATCGTCTTAGGCGTTTCATGGTCAGGAATCGAGGTAGCACTATTAGAGGGAGGCAAGACAACTAACGCTGCCTTCAAGTTCCCGTTAAATCTCACTAATGTCGAAACTTCACTATGCAACATTTCAAAACAGAGTAATGCGGCCCAAGTACTGCGCGATTGTAAACTTATTATTTGGGACGAAAGCACGATAGTAAATAAACGGTGTTTCGAAACAGTAAATATAACTCTAAAAGATATCAGAGGGCACGATGACATGATGGGTGGAGGCACCGTGTTGTTAACTCGAGACTTCCGTCAGACTCTGGCGATAGTACCGAAAGGAACTCGAGCTGATGAAGTTAAGGCTTTCATCAAGGCTTCAAATATTTGACCCTTCGTCGAAAAACTCTACCCATCGAAAAACGAAGCGAGTGTACTTAGCGACGTTTGCGCTGGATAACGCGCTGATCTCCTTAAAATAGATAACGGAGAATAACCGGAAACCGAGAGTAAGATAACAATGCCATCAGGTCTTGCCTTAGTTGTGTCGACCATTGACGATCTAATAACGCGAATATATCCAGATGTAGACAACTTGCACAGCAAATCCACGCAGTGACTGTGCTTCCGCTATTAATGATATTTTGTTGAAGTCGTTTGAAGGTGCAGAATACGAGCACAGATCTGTGGACACTAGTGCATACGGATGATACTGTATATTATCCTGTGGAGTTCCTAAATACACTCAACCCATCTGGCCTACTATCCCTTACACTTATCCTAAAAGTAGGAGCGCCGGTGATGCTACTGAGAAATCTCAGTCCGCAATGGGATGCAATGGGACTCGGTTGTGTGTGAAAACCTTACATAAAAACGTGGTATAGGCCATTATATTTACCGGTTGCGCTCAAGCTGAATCGGTGTATGTACCGCGGATACCACTTACAACGAATAGAACGGAATACCTATTCGAGTTTAAAAGATTGCAATTCCTCCTTAAGGTCTGTTTCGCAATGACGATTAATAAATCTCACTCAGGGTCAGTCACTGAAAACAGCAGGAATTGATCTAAAGGGGGATTACTTCTCGCACGGCTAGTTTTACTTGGCCTGCTCAAGAGTGAGCTCACCTAGCAACCTGGTCGTGTTAGCACCCGAAGGCAGAACCTATAATGTATAAAGAGATGCTTTAAGTAAAAAGTGAAAAATATTAACAGTTTTAACTGTTAGGTATTTCCTTAGGCAGGTTTTCCGCGCGAACGAAGCCGCGTACAAAAACTAATACTGTATATGTGAGTTATAAAATACCAGGTATTCCGGTTTGTAAACAAACCATTATAAATTGTACGGTTGAAGCAGGGATACGACTACGAATACCGGCTAGAGTATTATACCTTTCAGCAGCACATGCAGAATTCTATTTTGCAGTTGGAAATTTATATAGAGACTGGGCGAACTTTGTGTCGAGCGATAAAAAAACTTTTAAGTCTAACGAATCTTCTTTTAAATTAGTATATAGGCCTGCAAAAGCAAGATATAATAAAGAATATGTTGCTCGACATACACAATGGTCGAATTTCGGCAGCGTATTGGCGTTCGATGTCTTCCCATGGTTGCGGGAGTTTAGTAAAAATAGACAGAAAGTTAACATCCGGACAGTATATAAATTTACTTGATACTTATATATATATTATATTATATACATATATTACCATTAGCGTACGGCAACGATGGACATAGCGTTTATGCAAGATTCTGCGGTGCATACCACTAGGATAGTTAAAAATTGTGAAGAACATCCGGAAGTAGAATTTAGGGCATGGCTCTTTAAATCTCCGGACCTAAACCCAATCGAGAATATCTGGGCTTAAATCGTAAACCATTATAAATGGGAGTCACTATCCTTCATAGTAGAAGTGCTACTATTTTTTTATATTGTGCCTATTTCCGTCGTCTAGTTTAAATTAAATAAGAAGTAAATTATAAATGAATATAATTAAATGTTCGTTTTGATCTAAACGTAAATCAATAAGTATAGCATTTTTAAACATTTGTAAAATATGTAGATAGAGAACTTTAATCACCTGCTCTTTGCATAAGATACTCAAAATATGATTCACGAATAAAAAGTTGGATGTCTAATATGAATCATTATTGACATTGGTATATATCACTCAATATTGAACTCACATTTCGCAGTATTTTCTAATGAATTTTATTTAGGAAAAGAACGAAATATATATATTTACATTAAGATAAGATAATAAGATCAAAAATACAAATTCACAATCTGTGTATTAAGGCAATATAAAAAAATAAAGTACCGCAAGGTTCCTTTCTTTTAAATCCTCGCGCAAGCAGGAGTTGTACAAATTCGAATGTGTTTTTCTTAATAATAATAATAATAATAATCTTTATTGTTTTCTGATCACTTACAGGAACCAGAAGAAAAACGTCATCAAAAAATGCATACAATGTAAATACAACATATGGGTGTAAAAAGGAAAACACAAAAAATTAAAAATAAAAAAAAACAAAATCTTATTGGTAATAGCTAATACAATCTTTTACTAAATAGCTGTTAATTTGAAGCAACCAACTCTTTAATTTTTGTTTAAATTTATGCAGTGGATGACAACTCCTCAACTCGATAGGCAATAAGTTATACAATTTGCATCCCATAAAATTCACACTTTTCTGAAACGTGGCTGTTTTGTGAGCGGGAGGTAAAATATAGTCAGTATTTCTTGTGTCATATGCATGACACGTGCTGAAATCAAAAGAGTTACGGTGTTCATGTACATAACACACCATCTCCAGAACATACACATCGTAAACAGTCAGTATACTGTTACTCCTAAAAGTTCCTCTACACGAGTCCGCGCCAAACCAAACATTGTTCTGATCACCCTTTTCTGCAATATAAATACGCGACCCACATCAACACCCATGCCCCAATGAATAGTCCCATAACGCATTCTACTAAAGAAATCTGAATAATAAAGAGCTTTGAGTGCATAAATGTCACATGATTTCCTAAGCTGGAATAGGGCGTAGCAAGACTTGGCAAGCCTAGGACACAGTTGATCCATGTGATTTGACCACTTAAGGTTCTCGTCGACATAAACTCCCAACAGTCTACCATTATCAATCAATTCGACTCCTGAATTACCCAAAACCAGTTAAGAGACATTATATTTTTCTTATTATAAAATAATATACATTGTGTCTTTTCACTGTTGATTATAAGTCTGTTGACTTTTATCCAATCACTTATTCCATAAAAAACCGACTCCGCAGTGTCGAGTAGCTTATTAATGGTATTTGATGATACTATTAAGTTGATATCATCCGCATATAAAGTAACATCCGTGATATCACGAAGACAACAAGGAAGATCGTTAATAAAAATTGAGAATAAAGTTGGTCCCAATACAGACCGTTGTGGGACACCCAAATTTACATCTACGCTACCAGACACCTCACCATAGATAGAAACCTTTTGATTTCTCCCTAAAAGATATGATTCGAACCACTTCAAAGCTACTCCATTTATACCGTATCTTTCAAGTTTGTGTAGCAATATTATATGATTTACAGTATCAATAGCCTTTGATAAATCTATCATCATACTTAAACAAGGCACGTTCTTATCAACAGAGGCATATACTTTAGATAGAAAGTTAAAGAGTGCAGTGTCTGTTAATTTGCCAGAACAGAAGCCATGCTGGTTTCTATAAAAGTGCCGGTAAAATATCTGGACTAGTGTTCCGGAATAATTCATATTTCTAATTCTTATTTGTCATTACTATAAAACAAAATCTGAGATTTAACCGTAAAGCTGACGAAAGAACATATTTTTTATTCTGGTTGCCTGTTTTATAGCGAGCAAATTGTATTGATTCATCAGTCCAGTTTGTTAAAAAGGTGGATAGCGTGTTATAATTAAGCAGTGTAAATCGGACTGACGCTGTGAGTGACGGAAGAGTGACAGCGTTAAGACCGTATCACACTAACGGTTGCCGATTGCGGTTGCCGGTTGCCGTTGAGCAGCGGAGCAATGGGAGCTCAGCAGGCGCCGGTTGAAGGAAAACGTTTAAAAGATTTAAAACGTGTTCAAAACGTCAGAAAAGCACATGCAATATTATTTACATACACTTGATCACGTGATCTCTCTACGCAGCTCGCTATTGGTTACGGTTGTGGCCCTGCCGGTTTGAAATAGACGCACGGCTAAACTGACAACCGAACCGTCAACCGGCGCCTGCTGAGCTCCCATTGGTCCGCTGCTCAACGGCAACCGGCAACAGCAATCGGCAACCGTTAGTGTGATACGGTCCTTAGTCCGATTTACACTACTCAATGATAACACGTCATCGACCTTTTAACGAGCTCTATTCACCAGTTTCATACGGCGGCCAACTTTATGAAAAGTCAATGCTAGACATTCTTGGGAATAGGAGGTGTGACTGTGAAGGACTGAGGGTATGTCGATGCACTTAAATTAACGCAACTTACTGAAGTTATCATTTATTAAGATTATACAGCTCTCGCAATATAAGTTGGCGAAGGGTGGGAGTGAGTTCGCGCAGGTAGAGGAGGGATAGATTGCCTATCATTCGTCCTGCAACGTAATGGTAATTCCTATGCACTATCTGAATCAGGCAGGTGGGAGGTACGTGTCCTAAATACGTTTACGACGCATCCGCACCGCTCGCCAACTTATGTTGCGAGAGCTGTATATCTCACGTGAGTGACATTTCTTTACTAATTTTGGGTTTTGGTTAAGAATGTCATGAAAGTTTTCACAACTGCCCATATTATATTTTGCAACAAGCATTTAACGTAACGTTTCAACTTTAAATGACGTTTTTTGCTATGTCCATAAAGCATTTATTAATGAAAATACGCGTTCGTAGGTGCGTTCGTCCCTGGCAAACAAAGAAGATACCTACTGCACGATGCCCAGGCAATTTTTGAATGGCATTCCACTTTCTTTAAAAATTTGAACACCCCCATCCATCGTTTATCATTCGTTTGTTTTTCTTTTGTGGTGCATTGGTTAAACTTGGAAATATGGAAAATGCGGGTCATGCTGGACGCATTAGACGTTTTGCGGGACTGTTTTATTTATTATCACAATGCGGGATTACAACTGCTGTTACGGGACGGTCCCGCAGAATCCGGGACGGTTGGCCGCGTTACAGTTTCATGCATTCATCAGTATCAATGACGGATGCGGTTAAGATTCAAATTCGCTTGCAACCTGTTTGCCGACATTACTTTGTCGCTTAAGTTTACTTTTGTCCCATTGTATGTAAGTACACTACCGTCACTAAGTTTGGAAGCAGTAAGCAGTTTTACAAGTATATATATTGTACCGAAGCTATTGAACCTGGATTCGGTATGACAGGAGGCTGACGTTTTTGACGTATATTATTTTTAGTATTGATTGTAAAATAAGCTGAATGTTTAAATAAAATTGTGTTTAAAATAAAAGTCTCTATAATGTCTGAAGTACCCCAACCCGGCCGAAACTGTACAATTTGGTGTCAGAAGTGGGATAGTACCTACGGAGAGCCGGAGGAAACGGTTTGGAAAATAGAGAAAAATGGACACAAGAAATACGAAACGGAGTGCCGAAAGGAAGGTGGGGCTAATGTGAGCGAGTCACCGACTCCAGAAACCGACCCTATGGCAGCGTTGATGGCCATGATGCAGCAAATGGCTCAAGAATTGAAAGCCGGGCAACAACAAATGAAAGCCAGGCAACATGAAGTGCCTGAAAAGATTGAATCAGGAAGACAAGAAATGGGACAAAAGTTCGAAGATGTTCATAATAAAGTGAAAGTCGTTCGAGAGCATGTCAACAGAAAGTTCAAAGACGTCCAATATCAAGTTGAGACAATGAAAAAGCCGGTCGACATGGTTCAGGAGCATGTCAACAGAAAATTTGAAAATGTTTGGGATGTCCAGGAACGGTTACGGGTGACGTTGGAGGAAAAGCAGAAGAAGTTGAAGGAGGAGATGGACAAGCGGATACAGGAATAAATAACGAACTTAAGAAGTACGGGCTCCATTCATAATGAAGGACATTCTGCGGTAAAAGTGAAGCCACCGACGTTTGACGGGAAAGGTCAGTGGTCAACATATCTTACACAATTTGAGGCTGCCGCGTCTGCTAATGGTTGATCCAATGTAGACAAGGCTCCGGCACTAATCGTAGCATTGCGTGGAGATGCAATTAACATCTTGCAAATCGTCCCAGAATGCCAACACCATGACTACCAATTGGTAATATCAGTCATGGAAGCCCGTTATCGCGATAAACACCTTAAGCAGGTCTACCAGATACAGTTCAAAGCCACGACCCAAAGAAGCAATGAATGCTTGCAGGAGTTCCAGGTGGATATAGCACGACTTGTACGCCTGGCATTTTTGTCTACTCCTGAGAATGTTTTGGAACAACTGGTAGTACAAGCTATCATTGACGGTGTCAGAGATAGAGAGACTCAAAGAGCTTTACGTCTCGGTCGGCACAGAAACCTCGCAGATGCTCTAACCACGACAGCTTGAAACGTCTGGTAGGCCCCAGGAAGACACCGCTAATGTTCTAATAGACCTGGTAAAGGAGCTAAGAAAGAGTCGTATCAATGGAGAAGCAGGTAGCCCGGCGACAATCAGTAGTCCGACAACAACATGTCAGTCGATTTGTTAGAATTGCGGAAAACCTGGGTACTTCAAAGACCGCTGCCGGTTGCGACGAGAGCAACCAGGAAACTACAATCATTCAACTCTGAGGAGCAACCGATCACTGACTCTCATTAAGCCTCCTCACATACAGTCACGTTATCTTTGCTACAATGCGGAGGTCTAAGCTTGGTGGTGGACGGCGCGTTGTTTGGCAAAAGATGTCAGTTAACCATAGATACAGATGCATCACATACGATCATTAGAACCGATCTGATTACCAACTGGAGATTACGTCCAGCAGATAGACTCTATACCAACTCTATAACACCGGAGGCAAGGCACCTATTCATAGACTAGCAGAGATACAAATAGGCCGCCATTTAATATCCCAAGAAGTTCTAGTTGCTGACATTAGAGATGAGATGATACTGGGACTAGATTCCTTGCAATCCAAAGATGTCATACTGGAACCGAAAAACAAAACGCTGAAGATGGGACAAAATGAAATTATCATGTCAATACCACACGGAGAAGACACCGTCATCAGAGTGGTAGTGCTACCAGCAAAATCTGAAGTCATTATACTGGTCGATGTGGAAGGTAATCCGCGTTGGGGTTTGATGGAAATCATCGAGCCGGCAAAGTATGGCAGGAAGGGAATGCTCTCAGCGAGAACTTTATTTCAAGTTAATGACTAACCAATACTTGTTAGAACGGCTAATTTCAACAGCTATGCCAAGAAGATACTAGGAACGTGTCAATCCGTATATTAGATACAAGGTTTCGAAGAAACAGGCGAACCTTCTGAAAAGACCTGTCCAGTTACCAGCAAGCCTCCAGCAAATTTTCGAACGTGCCAAAGGAAATCTAGGGTGCGGTGAGCTAAACAACTCAAGCAATTACTACATCAGTACAGAGATGTCTTCTAATTGTCGGATACTGATAATGGAAGGACCACCCTCATACGACACCGAATCGATACTGGGAATAGTCGACCAATTAAACAGGCACGACGAAAAGTACCACTGGCCAGACAAGGAGAAGTCGATCGCATGATATTCGACATGCATGAGCAAGGAATCATTGAGCGTTCACAGAGTCCTTGGACATCGCCTGTGGTGCTAGTAAAGAAGAAGAATGGTTCTACAAAGTTTCGCGTGAACTACCGGAAATCAAATGAAGTGACCAACAAAGATAGTTACCCTTTGCCAAGGATGTAGGAAACGCTGGATACCTTATCTGGCACGAAATTGTTCTTCACCTTGGATTTGAAAAGTGGGTACTGGCAAGTGGAAATTAACGCTGACGATAAGGAGAAAACAGCATTCAGTACTGGGACCGAACTTTGGCAGTTCACAGTCATGCCGTTTGGTCTTTGCAACGCTCCAGCCACCTTCGAACGTTTAATGGAAACAGTGTTGCACGGTTCACATTGGAAGCCCTGTTTGATTTATCTGGACGATGTCATAATACTGGGTAGAACGTTCGAAGAAAACTTAAAGAACCTGAAGGAGGTCCTTGATAAATTTAGAGGAGTAAATTTGAAACTAAGCCCTAGGAAATGTCGCCTATTTCAGAAGGAAGCTAACTACCTTGGGCACGTCATCAGCTCAGAGGAAATCAGAACAGATCCAACTAAGACAAATGCAGTGAGGGAATGGCCAAAGCCAAAGAACAACACGATTTGAGGTGTTTCCTGGGCTTTTATAGCTATTACAGGAAGTTTGTCAAAGGTTTTGCCGACATTACGAGGCCATTGCATCGATTAACTGAGCAAGATCAGCCGTTTTTGTGGACCCTAAGCTGTCAAGAGTCTTTCGATATGTTAAAAGAAAGACTATGTACAGCGCTCCTACTGATATTCTCAAAGGCAGGTGTAGACTTCATTCTGGACAGCAACATTGGGACAGGTGGAGTCCTATCCCAAATAGAAGATGGACAAGAAAAAGTAGTGGGTTACTTTATTAAGACCTTGCCAAAACTCGAGTGCAATTACTGCGTAACCAGAAGAGAACTCCTGGCCATAGTGAAATCTTTGGAACATTTCCACAAGTATCTTTACGGACAACCGTTCCTTATCCGGACTGACCACAGTTCGCTGAAGTGGCTTCTGCAATTTAGAAACCCAGAGGGGCAGATTGCGAGGTGGTTGCAGCGGCTACAAGAGTACCAGTTCAGTATTGACCATCGGAAAGGTGCACAACATGGTAATGCAGACGCGTTGTCCAGACGTCCTTGCAATGAAGATTGTCCACACTGTATGAAGGCAGAAGACAAGGAAGGACCTGTAATACCTGTTTGCCAACTTAGTAGTTGCTAACCTATGGAAGCCGGAACAAATTCGACAAGATCAATTGACAATTGAAGACTTGGGCACCATTTTGGCAACGATGGAATCAAACCACAGCCGGCCACAATGGAATGAAATCTCCGATAAGAGTGCTGACCTGAAATGCTACTGGGCACAATGGGACTCGTTAATAGTGGAGAATGGAATCTTGAAACGAGTTTGGGAAAGTGCTGATGGCAAACAACAAGTGAGACAGATAGTGATACCATAGGCGAAGGTCCCCGAGTTATTGCATGAGTACCATGGCGGTGTTACGGGAGGACATTTGGGTATTAATAAAACACTAGCAAAGATCAGGGAGCGCTTTTATTAGCTGAGATATCGTGCTGATGTGGGCAGATGGTGTCGCAACTGTAGCGCGAGTGCTGCCAGCAAAGGGCCGATGACACGAAACAGAGAAGCAATGAAGCAATATCTGGTAGGCGCTCCATTCGAAAGGATCGCTATTGATATTGCCGGACCTTTTCCTGTCACCTATTCCGGAAACCGATATGTGCTAATAGCCATGGACTATTTCTCTCAATGGCCGGAGGTATACGCCATACCTAAGCTACCACGGTAGTCGAGGAACTGGTCTGGAACATGTTCTGCCGGTTTGGAGTTCCACAAGAAATTCATTCTGATCAAGGTAGGAATTTTGAATCCGCCGTATTCCGAGAAATTTGTAAGTTGCTGGAATAACCAAGACTAGAACAACTCTCAAGATTACTTGAGGTAGCAATGATACCTGTTCCACTGCGAGCTTTCCAGATCTATTGTGGTCCTCATGTCTCCTTAGAGTATGTTCTCCAGCTTTATTCCTTTAATTAGAATTAACAGCTTTGAGAGCGGTTCTTCCGCATATACGTGTATTTTTAAAGCGGACTTGAAGTCCTTGCTCCGTAATGCTGTTATATGCATCCATAATAGAGTCCTGGCCTGCCTTAAGCTTTGCCGGCTCCATCTGGGTGGCTGGATAGTCGTTCCATACTACCGCGATCCTCTCCAAAGCAGCCTCCTTGAAGATTAAACCTTCTGGCCCATTGCCTTCCGGAAGACCTGCGGGAGTACGGCCCTCCGACCTCGCTTTTTGGACTTCCCTCGTTTCTTTACGTTTAGTAGTCTCCGCCGCCTGTTGTGGCCTAACTTCCTTATCTACACTAAACCTGGCCCTTTTATACATGCCTAGTGAATTTGGCCTTGATTATGGCCTTTTAGCCTGTATGTCACCTAGGCCCTGTTTCACAAGCTTTTACATTTTAGCCTTGGCAATTCTGGATAGCGTAGCTGTACGAAGAGTAGCCAGGGAAGTATCTGTCCGCCCAATCACAGCCCCGCTTGATCGGATAAGGCTAATTACAAGGGGGTTTCGCCTGGTGCCTCCAGGGAAAGGTTAAATAGCGCACACCACACATTATCTTACACCTTCAGGACCATTGAAACCCATCTACGAATGGCAGTTAACAGCCGCCAAGATGATTGGGAGAAGCATTTTCCGTTCTTTCTACTCGCCTACAGAAGTGCTGTCCATGAAACAACCGGAAAGACCCCTGCCAATGTTTTATTCGGAAGAGAGTTACGTCTTCCTCCCGATCTCCTATTCGGAAAACCGGAGGAACCTGCCTAGAGAACAGAACAGTACATGGAGAATCTAGCAACAAGGTTAGAAGATACATATTGTCAGGTTAGGACGAAGATGCGACTTGAGACCGAATGAAAACTCGATATGACCGACGAACGAACAACTTCGGCTTCCAAGTTGGCGATAAACTTTGGCTCTACAATCCGATCCACCGGAAAGGACGCAGTCCCAAATTGCAGTCGGCTTGGGAGGGACCGTACACCGTCGTCAACCGGATTAACGATGTTGTGTATCGGATTCGAAGGAGTAACCGTTCTAAGATGAAGGTGATACACGTCGATCGTTTGAGACTCTATCACGCAACCGACCACGCACCTAATCGTTTTGTCAAATTTTTTATTGAAATTTATAAAGAATATATAAGAGCAATAAGAAATACAAGTAATATTTCAAAAATAATAACATGAGATATGTCAATTAATTTATAAATTACTTTCATCGATATGTCCTCCCTTAGCCTGCTAACTAACTTTTCTAAATACTAGCATGAGTTTGCTGCCATATTTCCTGTAAATAAGCCCACAACTGCTGAGTATTTTGCGGTTGTCTTTGTTTAGCTTTTTGGTCAAATTGATCCCACCAAACCTCAATAGGCGACAAGGCCGACCATTATTATTATCTCACATACTACTTCTTTTTCTCTAGCAGTTTTTATGTGCAGTAGCTGTATGTTTTGAGTTATTTTCGCATTGGAAAATGAACGATTGACTCTATAACATAGATGGCAAAATGCTAGTTTTTAAAATACCTAAATACTATTCTTTCCGCATTATTCCGATTATTTTATGGAGTTGGTTTTATATACCGTATATTCGTAGCTGCAGCGAAGATAACATTAGTTCGTATATGCTCGTGGATCTACGGCAATTGCATGTTGGTAAATGCCGGCCATATATGACTATATTCGAACAACGGCTATCTTCGCTGCAGCTACGAATATACGGTATCAGGAGCGGTCGTTGCCTGATAGTAAGACCAAGAATCAGATAGGCCACGTGATTACAGAGAGAAAACATGCAATAGCGATAAATGGTGTTAAAAGCTACAGAGAACCAGATATAAACTCGGACCATATACTAATAGCAAAAATGAGATAACAACTCCCCAATCAAAAGAAAGACGGAAGAAGTAAACGTGGATGAATTGCAGGATATAATAGTGACAGAAAGTTTTAAAGAGGAGTCATTAAATATGTTGGAAAGGAATCCACAATTTGAGAACATACAAGAATGGACTAGATGCGAAGAAATAATTACACAGGTAGCCGAAAATGTCTAACAAGGAGAAGGTAAGATAATCGGATTTTTGTAATTTTTGATATTTATGGTACGTGTAGTTTGGACCTTAAATAAAAATATTTTGGAGTAGTTCGACGCAACGTTCATAAATTACCGAGATAATCGATGTTGAAGTTTCACCCACCATTTAAATTCATTAGATATAATACGATTCCCAACTGGACTCGTGGCCTAGTCGATAGCGTTTTGGTGCAATACTCACGAGATCGCTGGTTCGAGTCTCGTCACGGGACAATTCTTTTTCTTCCATTCAAAACGCACCATATGTTTCTTTCATTCTTCTTCTGATATCAAAAACTATGAACAAACGAAATATATGAACTACAGGGTGGCCCAAATGACCAAAGGGGTTTGAGTTCACTATAACTTTTTAACAATATATATAATAACAATTATAAATTTTTTTAAATACAATATATTAATGGAGAATATTTTTAATTTAATTATGAAAAATTATATCTCGCAAGTCGGTGGCCATTTTCTGCTGCGCATATTCGTGTTCTTTCCAAAACATTTTCCGTAACCTTTCGCAAAACTTCAGGTGTTATGTTGTTGATTTCGTCACGTATATTGTTTTTTAATTGCTGGATGGTTCTAGGCTTATTAATATAGACTTTTCCTTTCAAATAACCCCAAAGGAAAAAGTCTGGAGCGGTTAAGTCCGGTGAACGCGGAGGCCAATTAAAATCGCTTGTACGCGAAATAATTCGTTCACCAAAGATATCGCGTAAAAGAGCTATTGTGTCCCTCGCAGTGTGCGCTGTGGCTCCATCCTGTTGGAACCATACTTGCGGATGTTTCTCCACGGCTGGCCTTAAAAAATTTTCTAACATTGTCCGATATCTAACACCAATGATGGAAACTGCGGCACCGTGTTCATTTTCAATAAAATATGGGCCAATTATCCTTTCGGACGAAACACCGCACCAAACAGTACACTTAAGTGGGTGTAATTGTCGCTGTTGAACTACTCTTGGATTTTCCGTAGCCCATATCCTGCAGTTTTGCCTATTAACGAACCCATTTAATAGGAAATGGGCTTCGTCGCTCATAATTAAATTATGAATAAAATCATGACTTTCTTCTGCTTTTTACCGGAAATAAATTGCATAATCAAGTCGTTGCTGATAATCTGTCGGTTTCAATTCTTGGACAAGCTGAATTTTGTATGGAAGCATTTCTATTATATGCAAAATTTTCTGCCGCGACCCTCGTGAGAGGCCAAGTTGTGTCGAACGTCTCCTGGTTGATGTTCCTCCATCATCCCGAATACTCTCCTGTACCCGTTCAATATTGTCATCCGTGTGGACCGTTTGTCGTCTGCCGGCACCAGGAAGATTCCTTACTGCCTCTTGTTGTCGAAAATTTGCAACCAGCTGGTTTATTATTGACTCTGAGGGTCCAACACGTACATTAAAATGGCGACGATATGCACGCTGAGTCAAAACAATGGACCGTTGATTTGAGAAATAAAGTTCAACGATTTGGGTACGTTGTTCAATTGTGTACTGTTCCATTTTCAAATTTCCCAAGTCTTCTTTACAAAATACTGAAAACAAATAAAAAAATATATATATATATATATATAATAAAAAAGTTATAAGGAATTCGAACCCCTTTGGTCATTTTGGGCCATCCTCTATATGCAGGAACATTCTTCAAGTACATCATTAAAATGCAAAATCGGTTGATAAACAATATTCATTTTGAATTAACTTAACAATAAGGTAATAATAAAACAAATGTTGCTTCCCATGTTTCTATGATAACTACCATTCTGGCTCATGCCACACTGCGTAAAATGTCGCATACTAGATATAAAATAATAGAAATTTTCATTTCCTACCTGACTCCGTTCGTTTTTTTGTCTTTTTTGTTTTTTTGTTTTTTTTTTTGAAGAAACCTTATTGTTAATTCAAAATGAATATTGTTTATCAACCGATTGTGCATTTTAATGAAGTACTTGAAGAATGTTCCTGCATATAGTTCATATATTTCGTTTGTTCATAATTTTTGATATGAGAAGAAGAATGAAAAAAACATATGGTGCGTTTTGAATGGAAGAAAAAGAAATGTCCCGTGACGAGCCTCGAACCAGCGATCTCGTGAGTATCGCACTAAAACGCTATCGACTAAACCACGAGTCCAGTTGACAATCGTATTATATCTAGTGGATTTAACTGGTAGGTGAAACTTCAACATCGATTACCTCGGTTATTTATGAACGTTGCGTCGAACTACTCCAAAATATTCTTATTTAAGGTCCAAACTACACGTACCATAAATATGAAAAATTACAAAAATTCGATTACCTTGCCTTCTTCTTGTAAGCCAAAGAAATAGAAAAGGTAAAGCGGAATGGTTCGATGAAAAATGTAGAAACACCTTAAAACAAAGAAATGAAACACGAATGAAGATGCTGAATATAAATACATCAGAAAATAAAAGTCATTTTGAGGAGATCAGGAAAGTAGCTAGACGTTTATATCAGAAAAGAAGAGAGAATATATGGAAAAGAAATTACAAAAAGGAAGAGTATTATGTCAACAAAGAGATGAGCAATTTCTACCATGAAGTAAAGAAGAATAAACAAGGATTCACAGAAATAACACAATGTGTGAGGGCAAAAATGGCCTATTAATAGATGTAAGAGAAGAAAAATTAAATAGATGAGCACAGTACTATGAGGAGCTGCTAGAACATTCTCCCAAAAGAAAAATCGTGTATTATTTCTCCAGTTGCAAGTTTTTTATTTTCTATGTTGCATAATAAAACGGTAAGCAAGTAAATATAGAAAACAGTTAAGTCATAAACATTAACAAGGGAACAACGGCAAACCCGCACCTGCAGATTTCTATGAAACTACACAGACTGAAGGAGTAGGATAGCGAAATCCCCCAATTTCGAGGTACAGCCCCCTCCATAAATTTGAATCATTCATAAATTTTTGTAAATATCTCGGAAACTATAACAGATCTCTTCTTTTCTGTAGAATATAATTTGAGTATATTACCTAGTCCCAAGGATGACGCGATTTATTTTCGGAAAAATTAAAGATAGGACCGGGTATCCTATTTCTTTTAATTTTTTATTTTTATTTATCACAAATAAAGTTGGTTTTATGTAGGAAACGATGAGATATAGCAAATTTAGACAGTGAATAACAAAGATATAAGAAAACGATAATGAAACTTTTCTTCTCATGGATTGTCGTTATAAATATATATATATATATATATATCTATTAATTATTTATTGTTTCGATAACGGTTTAAAGAAAGTACTATAATATAATGTGATTGAAATGAATTAATTACAAGCACTTATTGTAGATACCGATATACTAAAAGTATACTTTTCTAGTTATGTATACAGCAAATATATATTTATCTCGAACGCTTGAAATTATTAATTATTTAGGGAACGTTTCCAAGAAATACTGTAATATAATCTTATGGATATATCGATGTAAATATCGACAAATTAAAAGTACAAGTATTCTATCACCTACACCATTATCGTAATGTATACAACGTGTCCCAGATAACACTTCCAACACGATGATCTCGCTTATTGTAAAAGATACAAGTTTGGTTAAATTAGACAAATTGTTCCTAAGGACTAATAAAATTGTACAATATTCTTCAATTTTCAAATTTCCAAGTATTTTAGGATTTATCGTGAAAAAACGAAAAATGTCAAATTTTTTTTTCTTGTAATAACTTTTTTGTTCAAGTAGAGACATAATTTCTTTTCACATTTTCTTAAGATACTTTTTATGTAGAATTTAAATATCAATTTGGATTTTCTTGCACTTTTTATTTTTTAATTTTGATCCCTAACTTAAATTTTTGTTATGGAACGTCAGGTCGGCTTTGAAATAATTGAACGTGCTTTTTCATCCTCTTTACATTGATATATCACACGTATTATCTATTTTTAAAAATATTAAGGAAAATTGAAAAAAATGTATTTTATTAAACAGTCTAACGAAAAGTAGGCGTAGTACACAAGAGAACAACAAATAATAGAAAACAAAGATAATCAAACAGATAATAGTAACGGAGATAATTATGTAATTATAGAAGATGTTCAAACAATTGCCCATTCCGTTCTAAACATAACTGTGTCCAGCGTATTGTCGTCGTAATCGCATTACGTAGATTTTGGCGTGTAATGCTACTAAATGCTACAAGAACAGCTTCACGTAGATATTCGGCATTATTAAATGTTTTCACGTACAGCCGATCTTTTGCGTAGCTCCAAACAAAAAAATCGAAGGGCGTCAAGTCTGGACATCTAAATGGCCATAAAATCAATCCTCGATTACCAATCCACAAATTTGGAAAACGATTATTAAGGTATTCGGTGATTATGTTTGAATTGTGGGGTGGGGCTCCATCTTGTTGGAAACTGATGTTAATATTTTCAATCAATGGTAAATCATCAAGTCTATTTTCGAAATCAGTTTGTAGTAAATTGCACTATTTAGCGTTTCGTTAAAAATATAAACCCAATAAGTTTAGTGCCTAAAATACCACACCAGACATTAAAACCAAATCGCACTTGATGTCGACTTTCCTTTACAACGTGAGGATTCTCTCTACCCCAAAAGTGAACATTATGTCTATTAAAAAGACCGTTATTTGTGAATCTGCTTTCGTTAGACCATCAAATTGTAGCAGGAAAATTATCATTATTCTCACATTGATTAACATACCATTCTCTTCTTCTCTGATATCCATATCCAAGTCCCTGTAGAATGGTGTACTTATACGGGTAATATTTGTGACGCTTTAAAATTCTTTGTGTTGTACTTTTCGAAATACCAGTATTGTGCTAAATAAATTTTTCTAACAGATGTTGAAGAATTTTCATAACAGATTGTAATACATTTAATGCTACATTGTCATTCACTAATTGCGGATTTCTGTTAGGTTTGGAAAACGAACCACATTCTTTTAAATTGATTACCAAATTTCTATACGTACGAAGACTGGACTGCCTTCTTTCAGGATACAGTCTCGAGCACATCCGTTCAGTTTCTACACTGTTTTTATGACAAACGATGTAACATCTCAACATGTTCATCAAATTTTTCAGTATTAGTAAATGAAGCCATTGCTGATACACAAATATTCTGGAAACAATAATTTCTAAGTGACATTCGACTACTATGTTTTCATGTTTCACGGCCTACTTTTCATTATTTCCGTTTAATAAAATACATTTTCTTCAATTTTCTTTAATATTTTCAAAAATAGATAGTACATGTGATATATTATTGTAAAGAGGATGAAAAATACGTTCAATTATTTCAAAGCCGACTTGACGTTCTATAAGAAAAATTTAAATTAGGGATCAAAACTAAAAACGAAAAGTGCAAAAAAATCCAAGTCGATATATAAATTCTACATAAAAAGTATCTTAAGAAAATGTGAAAAGAAAGTATGTATCTACTAGAACAAAAACGTTATTACAAGAAAAAGAAATTTGACATTTTTCATTTTTTCACCATAAATCCTAAAATACACGGAAATTTGAAAATTGAAGAATATTGTATCATTTCATTAGTCCTTAGAAACAATTTGTATAATTTAACCAAACTTGTATCTTTTACAATAAGCGAGATCCCCATGTTGGAAATCTTATCTGGGACACGTTGTATATAAGGTGGCCGTGTCAAATGATATTTCAGAAGCATTTTTTTCGTGTAGTGTAAATTTGCAGTTTAGGATAATAGCAGAGATTAATATAGCTAATATGTTGAACATGTTACTTGCAACGTTTCAAGTAACCAACATTGCAATAATTGCTTTGACGTTTTAAGAACTTGAGTTGCATAATACGTTGAAGGATATGATTCTAACTACTCAACAAGAAAACCGGGTCTCTTTTGAATATGTAACAGGATTGGAGTTTGCACTATTAGAAGAACCACATTAAGCGCAATTTGCGGAAAATGCAGCAGAAGATAAAGAAGACAATTATGAAAATATTTTATGTGTTTCTGAAGAAGTTATGAGCTATAGAATACTGGAGAAGCGATAAAACCATTTGTATATGCGTTTCAATCGCAGTGTAGTGTGTACGTACATTTGAGCTCTGCAACTAACTTTATGTAGTTGAGGGCCAGACTTGTATTACACCACCATTTTTCATCATTCTTTTCTACTCTACTCTACTCCACTTTTTCGCCAATCTGCCTAGGTTGGTTAACCTGAGCGCTTTACGGAAAGGAATTTGAGTGAGTTTGAACCCGTCAACATCTGCTATCACATATTTGTCATTATCGAGCACCCCTTTTACTTCATAAAGTCCTCTAAACTTAGGGATAAGTTTCTTGTTATAACCAGGTGTCGTGTCCAAGTTCTTTACAACCACAAAATCACCAATATGGTAGACATGTACAGGTTTAGGTTTCTTATCATAATGCAATTTGTTCGCCTGCTGGGATTTCTCTATATTTTTAGCAGCTTCTTCTCGTATACTATTCAAATCGCATTTTTTTAAATGATCGTTTACCCTATCTAATTGATTTGTCCCGAAGGGAAGTCTACTCGGCGTATCACCAATAGACCTATGGATAGTGTTGTTCATAGCGAACTCCACTTCATGGAGAACTTGATCCAATTTATTCGGAGATTCACAAACTTTCGCTAGCATAGGAGTTATGACTCTATTACAACGTTCAATTTGTCCGTTAGCAAGCGTTGTATGAGTTGATATTAATACATGCTCAACTGAATATTCCTCGATAAATTCCTTAAATAAATTACTAGAGAAACTCGTACCTCTATCAGATATAACTCTTCGCGGAATACTATAACTCTCAAAGTAATTTCTTAGGTGTTTTATAACATCAGCAGTCCGCGTACTCTCGCAAGGATTAAGTCGAATAAACTTAGATAATGCGTCCGTGACTTCAAATATGTATTTATAACCTTTTGATGGTTTCTCTGATGGACCGTAGAAATCTATATGAATGGGATGTAAATATCCTTCTTCCTTACCGCTACTCGGCGAAAACATCAAACTTAAGACAATTATCGATATGAGATCTAATCTTGGACCGAAGCGAAGGGAACCAATATGTTCATGTAATATACTCCAAGGTTTTCTCTAAACTTACATGACCAAGGTCATGACTATTTTTGAATATATTGGTTTTCATTGATTCTGGCACATAGAACAAAAGCTTTCTTGACCTTTTATCTTTCGGGTATACCACACCATCACGTAGCTCAAAGAATGTGTCCTCATTTTCTAAACGATTTGCTAGCTTTTTAATGGTAGTGTCCATATTTTGCTTGAAAGTGTCTGTTCAAGAGTATTCGATTCCAAAATTAGAATGTTATGCGCCCAAGTAAGGGCGTCAACCTGAGCCATGCGCGTTCCCACTCTATGTACAACAGTATAGTGTAGTATAATAATACTCGAATGGTTAATTACGATTAGAAAATTTATCATTTATTACAATTCAATATATATCAAAATTCACAGTAAATGTTGGGGTTATGGATATTTATCTTCAAATGACATTCGGTTTATTCTGGGTTCTATTTATACCTTTCCGATACCATGCACACCACCTTTTGAGCATTTTATTACCCTACGGGTGTTAGCTTCATATTTTAACTCCAGCCAGAGACGTTTAATGGGAGAAACAAATGTAACTAGAAATAAAATTATTAATTATTATAAAACACATCGATTAAAACATAGAAAAGCATTGTAAACATACAGACACATACATTCAACACTTTCACATCACCAGAATTCCTAATAACCACTGGATATAAATAACCAAGGATACATCGACATTCAATACAGGTTTCTATAACAACGTATTATGCCTTGGATGAACTGGAGTCAAGGTGAATTAAAGTTTTCATTTCGTGGACAACGGAGAAATAATGTAGTGGTTTCCGAAAAAATAAAAAGTTTGTTTGGTTAACGACGAAGAAAATTGACAAGATAGATAAGTCAACAGAAAAATAAGTTAAAAGAGGGAAGAATCCATAGAAAATACAGCTGCATCGAGAAAAGAAGTTAAGAGAGGAGACATAGGAAGAACGACCATTGAATAAAAGAAATCACACTCACACACACACACAATGCTAGGTCGTTATCTTGATTTTATGTTAAATGTTTATAAATATAATTTGTTATAATTTATGATTTTTATATCATCAATTAAGAGTTAGGCCGGTGCAATTTTGTTTAAGAAATTAACTAAACTCTCAGTACAAATTTAACTTCCAAAGCGTGGGGCGACCCTAAAGATAGTTCATTTAAATTTGATATTTTTCTCATTAATTTCATTTTATTGTATGATTGTATTAATATTGTAGAATTTCAAAATACCAAAAACACGTCATGATGGGGACACAAAGACAGGCAGTAGTGAGAGAAATGTTGTAAGCGCTTTAGAGAAACTGACATCAATGATAGACAATTTAACTTCGGTGGTAAATGAACAGAGAAAACAGGTAGATGAAAACTCACAGGAGAGTAAAAGTAAATTCGATGACTTAAATAAAAGATTAGAAAATATTGAGAATAGATTTGTAAATGAAACTATAAATATAAGTGATCATACAAAGGGAACCACATTTAAATTAAAGGAATTGATAGGGGAGAGTGGTCTTAAGTCGGCACTGTGGGTAAAGTCGGCACCACCACGTGTTTCCGAGATAGTGTGTATGTGGGTTCAATTACTTTGTTGTATGATACCTTGGTAGGCACTGACATAATTTATGTCTACACTTGCCAGTTAGGTTTGTTCTGTGCAGCGTGAGCACTTTTCTATTTTCTTTTGTCAAATCTGATTCAATTTCAATTGCTTCCTTTATTCAATGTTCTAACTGATAGGTTTTGTCGATTTTTATTCGAATGTTTATCATTATCGTGATCACAGAATAGACAGAGGCGCAAGGTGTGTCGGCAGCTTCGATGTTCATGTGGTCGATTTAAATGTCCTCGAAATAGCTCAGAAGTTAGCTAACGCCATTTTGAAAATACGAAAGGTGCATATTTGTTCGTATTAATTGAAAAATATTAGAGTTTTGAATATGTTAAAAGAATAGTATTTGCTAAAATGTTAAATCAGTGATACACAACAATAATCGTATATTTTAATTTTAATATGCACACACCATTACAGAATAATAACATTAATGAAGTTACCCAAATATAACAGTGTCCTCGCATTTAGAACATGGTTCCCGGCCATGCGTATACAGAATTTACCACAATATTTTCTAACTTTGTCGCTTCTGCCTATTCTGTATCGTGATGATGTGAAACTTGTAGACAGTCATAGTGGCCCTAAGTCGGCACCAAACAGGTGGTCCTGAGTCGGCACCTATTTTGTTTGCTTCTTTGTGTTGTTTTCGATATTGTTTTTGTCGAACGACCATTGTAACATCTGTTGCCGAAATCAGCCGTATTGCTGCCAACACAACGCCGAAGGAAAGAACAATATAGGACTAGACAAACGAACAAAAACAGAAAAAATTCTACGACAAGAACCCCAGTCTCTGCAGCCTTCCCTTGAATTAAACCTACCTTCTCATTCCTAACAAAGTTCTGTACGCTACCACGAACTGCGAATTTGACGACAATAACGAGAGATCGTCCCTTTTGCAGTTCATTTTTCTTCATAATTTCAAATTCATGTTTTTCAATTTCAAACATTGTATAATCTTATTCATATTTTTCCGATTTTCAACACTGTAATAGAACACTTATCCTTTTTCCAATTCGTTTGATTATAATCGAAAAGAGTTATTCATGTTTTCTTCATTTTTAACATTGTAATTAAAGAAGGTTTTATTTTATAAATGGAAATAAACAGTGGTACGTGTTTCATTCTTCTAAATGTTTGAAATGTGTCTACATTAGGTTTAAACATGCACTTTTTCCTTTATTTAAGCGAAAAAAATAGGGTGCCGACTCAAGACCAGAGGGGTGCCGACTTAGGAACACTACTTTGATAGATGGTCGACATGCACCTTTCCACTTCGCAGTGGATTTCAACTGCAAATACCAGCCTATATCTTTCTAAATGACATTAAATTGTAGAATAATGATAATGTACACAAACAAACACTTGCTAGCGCCATCAAATCGGATTTACCTTCTGTTTTCGGCCAAATGGCATAGTAAGCCGACTTACCACCACTTTCCCCTACCTAAATTTAATAATTATTCTACGAATCCAGTAGAATATATCAAAACTCTAAAACGGATTATAACCTCTAGCTTGGACACATATCAGTTATCAAATCTTATAAGATCATCGCTGGAGGGTAATGCTTTGGATTGGTTTCCAATTGTAGATGGTCTTTTCAAAACTTTGATGGGTTTTCTTAATTATTTTTGGACAAATATTGGTCTAAATTCAGTCAAGATAAGATACGGTTAGATTTATTTAATGGAAAATATAACCCAAAGTTAGGGACTCCTAGGGAGATTTATTTTATAAGGAAGTTTTCAATTGCTCAACATTTGACTCCAAAGATATCTGAAGAGGAATTAATTAAATTTTACTCTAAACATTTTGATTTTGATATAATAAAAGAGATTGTCGCCCAAAATTTAACTACCTATTTTGATTTTTGTCTGCTTCTTAGACAATATGATGAATTAAATAGATTTAAATCTTCAAAATTTAACGTTGAAAGTAGATATCACCCTTCGGGTTCAAATAATTTTGAAAATAAATATCAACCACATTCTAATCAGTTTCCTCATCAAAATTTTGAAAGCAATCAGGATTTCGAAAGTAATTCTTTTAGGTCACAGAATACTAATCATAGAAAAATAAATAACACATCTATCCATAATGCACAAGAATTTAGGCAACCATCTAGACACACTCAGCCACCATTCCCAAGAAATAATATGCATGCACACCAAACCAGACCATATCAAAGAGAACACCAAAATCAATATCAAAACCAAAATAGAAGGTACTACACAAAGCAAAACGAACCAAGCCAAATCACAAATCCGTGCGATAATAGAGAAACATATTGTAACGCTATCGACATAAGTAACGAGCCTAGTGATAGCAATAATTATTTTTAAAGCAACCTTTTTAGGCCAACCTCAGTAAGCAACTCTGTTTGAGATAGCGCAATAGATGAAAAAATATCAGGTATAGTTCATGAGCATCCAATAAATCTTTTAAGGACGAAAAATCATCAGAAATTGTCAATGGTCGATTATTACCTATAATCGATGTTAAAATAGATAATTTAAAATTAAATGCATTAATTAATACAAGATCGGAAGCCACATTAATATCTAAAAGGGTTATAGAACAAAACTGTGATAAATTTAAAGGTAAATTAATAAATATAAGAAGAACAGATATAAGACCTGGTACAAATAAGTTGTTAGGTGGAGTCGATAGTTCTATATGTGCTACCATAATTATAAATAAGGTAATAAATTATCAAGAGGGGAATATTATAATGGGGAAAAATATATTTAAATTTACAGATATGGTAAAGTACGATGAGAAAGTCGAAAATATAATTTTTAATGGATGTAAATGTCAATTCAGTGAGAATGACGAAGAATGCGAGAATAATGAAAAGGTGAAATTAAATCAAATGAATGAAACTGAACTTAAAAAAATTCGATTGTGAAATTAAAGATAATGAAAATTTCCTTATAAATTTATGTAATGAATACAAATGTCTAATAGATAAAAGCAATGCAGTAGCAGATATAAGATTTCAACACGTTAGAGATAGATGAAAGCAAGCCTTTCTATTGTAAAATTTATCCCATACCACAATTCTATAAAGAAAGTGTGAAATAAGAAATTGGTAATATGTTGAAAAATGGGATTACAGAAAAATCTAAAACAGATTATATAAATCCTATTGTAGTTGTAAAGAAACAAAATAATGCACTGAGGTTATGTTTAGATACGCGAATGTTGAACATTATTAGTAAAAGACAACACAAGAAGCCACTTTCATTGGAATCACTTTTATCCCAATGCTATGGGAAAAAGGTTTTCTGAAAAATGGACTTTCAATGTACTTTTTATTTGATACCCTTACATCCGGATAGTAAGAAATTTACTGGTTTCTCAGTTGATGGGTCGGCATATCAATTTATCGTGACTCCATTTGGCGTGAACTCTAGTAGTTCGGCGTTAACGTTAACAAAATTTCAAGAAATTAACTAAATTCTCAGTACAATAGTCATAGTCTTGCGACATCATTGCCCATCTCGCAATTCCGAGATTGATCTCTTTTTTAGCTAATATTAGTCTGAAACTATCACAATCTGTCACGATTTGAAACGGTTTTCCGAATAAATAAACAGGTTGCCTTCACAGGGAGTCATTGTCTTGCTAAAATACAAAACTGGTCGAAGCTTGCCGCATTCCTGTTCTTGTAATAAAATGGCACCGAAGTCTACTGCACTTGCGTCGCAGTGCAACTCTGTGCCTAAATCAGGGGAGTAAATAGCTAGAACTGGTGATGAAACTAGTTTGGACTTCAATCGTTCAAAAGCGTTTACTTCCGTTTCCGGACAACTTAAACTCAACGTTCTTTTGATTGAATCGTATATAGGTTTTGCTATTATCGAAAAATCTGGAATGAAGCGTCTAGAGAAACTAGCTAATCCTAAGAACCGATGCACATCTTTGCTCGTCAGAGGAGTCGCATAATTTACAATAGCTGAAACGTTAGTAGGGGCACGGTCGTAGGCCACCCGCATCTATTAAGTAACCGAGATACATAAGTCGTCTCGGGCTGTAAGGATGAACATCTATCGAGCGTAAATTCGAGCTTATAATCGACAGCTACTTTCAATGCCTTTTCCAAAATCTTTAAATGGTGTTCGACAGTCTCTGTCGCAATTAGTATGTCGTCGATATATACGAGTATTTCGCCTGAATAAATCATGTCTTTAAAAATGGATTGTATATAGCGTTGGAAAACCGAAGGTCATTCTTACATATTCACACTGTTGTGGTTATACTACTTTTAATAATACAAGAGCTACTGTTAGTTTAGTAGTTTATTTTGGGAGCATTAGAACATTGTTTACTTATTACACAAGACTACATTCAGTATGTGTTACTCTCTACGCCATATCTGTCTGCCGGTAGTGTAGAGCTCTGTTCGTGATCAACTTAACATAATAATTGTATACCAATAACTAAATATATAACACGCCCCTTTTTAATCCATATGCATCTGCATATAATATTAAGCAGGGTTCACAAGTATTACACATTTTCTTTAGTTCACTATAATACAAAAATTGCTATTCTAAAATATAATCCGTTAAATATGTTGGTAATTTACGGCTTCGGGTACTTAATGTTTGATTGTCTGTACAAAGTTCGGTTAAGCAGTTACATATATCGTCATTGGAAGGAATACTAAAGTCTGATGAATTATCCTTACTCATGTCATCATTAATTGAGGCAAAATCATAGATAATATCATCATTAATATTTACTTCCATGTTCGCCTTATTTATGTGTTTCCGGTTTCTCCTAAATTCATTTCCATGTATGTCTTTTATTGTATACGATCTTTCATTAACTTTACCCATTATCTTTCCTTTCTCCCATTTATTATTCTTTTGAAATAGGATAGGCTCATCAATTGTTAACTTTGGCAAATCTTTCGCATTTCTGTCATAATAATGCTTCTGACTAATTTGTTTCTTTTTTAATTTTTCATTAATTATTCTGGGTTTTATTAATTCAGATTTTAAATTACTTTCAGCTATAGGCAGTTTTGATTTTAATATTCTATTTAGTAGCAGTTGTGAGGGTGAGTAACCTACATGGGGAAGTGGTGGGTTGCGATAGTCCAACAATAATAAAGGCAGTTCTTTTATACTAGGTGTTTTTTTAACATTTGTTTTATTATGCTTACTGATTTTTCTGCTAGACCATTAGATTGGTGATGGTGGGGACTTGAGAATATCAACTTAAAATTCCATTCATTTGCAAATTCTTTAAAAACGGTGCAATTGTAAGGTACATTATCTGAATACAAAGTATCAGGTGCACCAAACCTAGAGAATATTTCTTTACAATAATGAATTACAGTCTCTATATTTTTGTTTTGTGTAGTAAAAACTTCAATCCAATTAGAGTAGGAGTCTACAGCAAAAAATTTTGATTTTTTATATTTAAAAAGTCTGAGCTTAAACTTTGCCACGGTCTAGATCCACGGTGGGCAACAGTCGGCCCGCTGTATGTTTTGATCCGGCCCACCAGACATTTTGAAAAACCTAATTTAAAAAAAATTAAAATTACACTACTTACTCAAACTCACGGAATCAAGTAAGCGAGCAAGCCGAGTGTCGGCGATCATCAAAGAGTGAGGCGGCAAACATCAAAGCCTTCGATGTTTGCCGCCTCACTGGCGGCTTTAACAAAAGATTATTTCTTCTCAACTGTTCTACACTAGACGATTCTAGATCGTTCCTTCATTTTGCCTATATAAGCGGGTGGATGGCCCGAACTTTAGTTCAGTTCTACTTCAGCTACCGAGGTGATAACTTCGACGAGCGATATCCTAGCGAACTGCTAGTGCCGTCAATTAGCTTTGTGACTTTTTGTGCATCTTGGGTGCTTTCTAATTATATTTTGTATACGAAAATGATGTCTGGTGGTAAGAAACGAAAAGTAGATGCAGAGGGTCGCCAGTTCCAAAAAAATGGACTGAAGAATTCTTTTTATCTTGCACAATGGTAAGGCTATTTGTTTGCTGTGTAATGAATCCATTTCAGTGATGAAAGAATTCAATATAAAGAGGCATTGCTCAACTAAGCATCCTACGCTGCACTCACTGACAGGACATAAGAAAAGACAAAATCCACAAGCTTACTGCAAATTTGGAAAAGCAGCAGCAAATGTTACATAAACAAAGAACACTACTTGATAATGTTGTGAAAGCTAGTTTTATAGTTAGTTCAAAATTGGCAGCAAAGTCATTAAAACCATTTTCCGAAGGCGAACTTATCAAGCAGTGTATGTTAGAAGTTTGCAGTGTATTGTGCCCTGAAAAGAAAAATGAATTTGAAAAATTAGTTTGTCAAAACGAACTGTTGTCCGACGTATAGAAATGATGGCTAATGATATAAAAACAACATTGACTGACCTTATGGCTGGTTTTGATCATTTTCCATAGCATTTGACGATAGCACCGATTTGTCGGACACAGCTCAACTGGCTATATTTATTCGAGGTGTTGATAAAGAGTTCACTGTTACTGAGGAATTGCTTGCTTTACAGCCGCTAAAAGGAACCACTACAGGAGAGGACATTTTTAATGAAGTTCAAAAGATATTTACAAGTTTTGCCTTGCCATGGTCAAAATTAGTTGGAGTATGGACAGATGGTGCACCTTCTATGGTCGGCTTACGTAAAGGTTTCATCGGAATTTTGAACGAAAAAGCAACTGAATTAAATGTGTAAAAAGATGATTTGATTGTCCTTCACTGCATTATCCACCAACAGAACTTGTGTTCTAAGTCCATTCAACTCCAGAATGTTATGAATGTGGTAGTAAAAACCATCAATTTTATTCGATCTCGAGGGCTTAACCATCGTCAATTCAAGGCGTTTTTGGATGAAATATCAGCCGAATATGACGGCGTAACATATTATTCTGAAGTCAGATGGCTAAGCAAAGGGAAAATGCTGAAACGGTTTTATGAGCTTATAAATGACATAAAAGACTTTATGCAAATAAAAGATAAACCACTATCTGAATTGAGTGACCCAAAATGGATATGTGACCTAACTGGCTATTTGCTATTTAATTTAAATTTGAAACTTCAAAAACAAGGACAGTTAGTTAATGATTTGTACAGCCATTTGAAAGCGTGTCAGAATAAAATCCGCTTGTGGGAGGCACAGATGCTGTCCGGAAACAGTTACCATTTCACCACGCTCTCTGCGTATGAGAATATTGCTTATGCTCAATATGCTGAAGAACTCAAGGTACTGTCGGAGCAATTTTCGAACAGATTTAGCAATTTCAGAAACATGGAAGACTGTTTCAACTTATTTGCTACTCCAACAAAAATTAATGTACAAAATGCTCCAATACACTTGCAAATGGAGTTGATCGAGATTCAAGAAAACTCACTCCTAAAATCTAAATTTGAAGACGTGGAGTTGTGTGATTTCTACAAAAATTACCTCGAAGAAGACCATTTTCCGCAGCTTAGAAAATTCGCAAGAAGATTGATTTGTGCGTTTGGCAGTACTTATAAATGCGAACAGTTCTTTTCACTGATGAAAGTTAATAAATCGAAATATCGTACAAGGCTGACTGACGATAATTTGGAAAATTCTTTACGTCTTTGTATCAGTGGAATTAATCCAAACATCGATGGATTAGTTTCCCAAGTTCAATCTCAAGTGTCTCATTGATTTCGGTATCGCTATTTAACTTTCGTAGTTTGTAACAATTCCAAACTTAACGATTTAATTATAATGTTATTATTTCATTTTGTTATTTTCATAAATTGATATTATAATAACATTGTCGTATTATTTCATGTCTGATATCTATCGCAAAAAATTATGAACACTACAACACTACTTTAAAATGTACTACTTTTAAACGCGGCCCGCGAACGTATTTGCACACTGAAGTTTGGCCCACAACATGTCAAAAGTTGCCCATACCTAGTCTAGATGGTATTGGATGTGATACTAGAGTTTCCTTTTGATTTGCTGGCTTATTCAATTGACAAATATTACATTCAGTTATAAATCTTTCAATATCATCATTCATTTTAAGCCAATACATTACTTGTCTTGCTCTTAATTTGCACTTTTGAACTCCAAAATGAGTGCTATGTATTATTTTTAACATTTCTATTCTTAACGTGGTATGTACTATTATTTTTGTATTGAAAAATAAAAGATCATTAGATAGGTAAATATTATCTTTTAATTTATAATAATATTTTAATTCGTGTGAGATGTATTTAGAATTCTCAGGCCATTTGGTTTCACAAAATGTTTTAATTTGTGACAGTATTTTGTCATTACTAGTCGCGTCTCGTTTTCTTCAGACATAGGGATATTATTTGAAATTGAATGTATTACATATTCGATGTCGGGATTATCTGGGGTTGGCTGGTTAGTAATAAATCTAGAGAGAACATCTGCTACATACATTTGTGATCCAGGTAAATATTCAATTTTGATATCGTATTTTAATAGTTTGAGTAGCATTCATTATAATCGATTGCTTATTTTGTCCAAATTTTTACTAAATATCGATACTAAGGGTTTGTGATCTGTTTGTACAATTATAGGTCTACCATAAACAAAATAGTGGAATTTTTCAAACGCAAAAACGATTGATAACATTTCTCTTTCAATTTGAGCGTATTTTTGTTCTGTTTTGCTCAAAGATCTAGACGAAAATGATACTGGTCTTTCTTGTAAGAGAGCGCAACCTAAATCTTGATTCGATGCATCAGATTGAACTACTGTAGGTTTATTATCATCAAATATTGTAATAATTGGTTTACTGGAAATTAATAGTTTTAAAGTTTTCAGTTCTATTTCATGATCATGTGTCCAACGAGGTACATCGTTACGAGTTAAATTTCGCATATTATGTATTAGCTTTGATAAATTGGGGATAAATTTTGAAAAAACTTGAACATGCCTAATATTTTTAACAAATCTTTTTTGTTACTACATAGGTGCTTCGATGCATTCAATATTTTTATGATGCGGTTTAATAACAGATTCTGATATTTCTTGGCCCATAAATATTACTTTATTAACTCTATACTGAAATTTTTCAAAATGAAATTTTATATTAAGCTTTTCTGCTTGGTTAAGCACTTGTTTTAAAATGTGATCACGCTCAATTTCATCAACAGCTGAAACTATTATATCATCAAAATAAATGTTTACAACTTTGATGTCTCCAAATATTTCAAAGCATTTCTTTTGGAAAATCTCTGGGGCAGAAGATATACCAAAAGGGACTCTATTGAACTTGAATCTTCCAAAAGGGGTATTGAATGTACAATAATCTGAGCTTTTTTCATTTAACTGTAATTGCCAAAATCCATCCTTCATGTCAATTACCGAAAATACTGTTTTACCTGTAAGGCTACTTAATATGTCTTCACATTTTGAAATGTTCACGGCAAATGTACTTATTGAAGGGTTTGGGATCTATACACAGTATCAATGCACCATTTGGTTTCTCAACTATCATTAAACTATTGACCAATCAGTTGGATAATCTACCTTACTTATAATATTTTTTTCAGATAATTGTTATAAAGTAAGTTTCAATTCACTGTGTAAAGAGAACGGAATTTTTCTGTCATACTGTATTGCATTATCTTTTATCTTAATATCTACAAATCCTGGAATACAACCTAAGCCTTCAAATAGACTTGGATACATATTCAAAATATCTGTTTTATTCTTGGGTAATTTAAAAGTAAAGTTTTCATTAGTAATCGCATTAACAATATTTTTCTATAAACAGTTTAAAGTAACCTAAAGTGACCTATCGGCTTAGTTTTAAAATTACCATATGATACTATTTTTATTTGAAACTAACTTTTTATTAAACGTTCTACACCACCATTTTTCATATCATTCTTCTCTACTCTCTCGCCAGTCTATCTAGGTTGGTTAACCTGGCGCGCGATTTGAAAAAATTGACCAAATTTTTTTTTTTTTAGTGTTTGTACTGATTTCTTAATTTGAAATTATATACTGAATCAACACTTTAACAGTATCTTTGGTATTTGATTTTCTTTGGGGAATTATTTGTCACTGGTAAGAATAATACTTATCAAATCTCTTTTGCATGTTGTTTATACGTTTACTTATCATTTTGCCTTGGAGCCTGACTTTTGTTTTTGTTGTTACCCGCCGTTACGTTCATTTTTTTAAGCCAATAATTTAATTTTAGTACCACATTTGAGTTACTTGTACTTATACTGTGTGACATAGAAATTGTAATACCAAGGAGTAGGATGTTTTTGTTGAAACTTGGTAGATTTGTTGGGCTACCATTAAATAATAATTGATAAACTTTTGAGATCAAGTGGTAATGCAATAACGTCACATTTGACAATTATTGTAAATTTTTTGCTAGCTTTTTCGATCTGTATTTATCGTTCGATTGTTGTTTTTCATTGTTAATGAACATTATTTCGATTGCTATTCAGTTGTTTACGTGTTTTGTTTGTTTGATGATGCCTAGAGTACGGTAACGAGTCAATTACCTTCAATTAAGCGAATTCGTTAGAGGTCGAATTATTGATTTGCGCGAAGCTGGTTTTTCATTTGTGGAGATTGCTAACCGTGTAAATCGAAACCGGTCTACTGTAATACGAGTGTGTCGTGCATGATATGAAGATGGTCAGGAATGTCGTAAAAGGGGAACCGGTACTTCAAGAAAAACGAATGAGCGCCAAGATCGTCGCTTAAGACATTTAGAGATCGATTTTCCTCTACTCGGGCAATTAGTGACCAATGGTTTGGTGAAGAAGGGCGCCATGTAACCCTTAGAACAGTTTATCGTCGAATCCGAATCCGAAGTTTTGGGTATCGTCCGCAACTTGTGCTTCCTTTGACTGCGGAACATTGTCAGCAACGGTTACAATGGTGTTGAACGACGAAATCTTCAATTTAGAGTTGAGAGCCACGAACACCGCGTCGTGGGTGTTATGGTTTGGGATGCGATTACTTACGGTAGCCGGTTTCCCTTGGTGTTCATTCGACGCAATATGACAGCACAACGATATATTGCGGAGGTGGTTGAAGTACATCTTCTGCCATACCTACAAGAGCTTGAAGATCCATTATTCCAGTAGGATAATGCACGTCCTCATGTAGCAAGGATTTCCTTGACTTCTTTAAACAGGCCCAGATTAATATTTTGCCCTGGCCTCCAAGATCTCCAGATCTTTCACCCATTGAACATGTTTGGGACATAATGGGTAGAGGATTGTAAAATATGCAGCGCCCTCCTTCGACTTTGAAGGCTTCGAAACATAAGGTGCAACTTGCATGGGACGCAATACCCCAAGACGAAATAAACCACCTTATTGAATAAATGCCACGACGTATAAATGAAGGTATAAGTCAATATACCAATAATTAGTCAACGACTTGTCGGCCGACCGATCGTTTGAAATGTGTCCACGTTTTCCTTTCTCATATTAATAGAGACAATTTCATATAATATTAATACTTTATATACTTAATATTAAGTTCAATTTTTGTATGATGTATTAGATGATTTCTATAAAGCTATATATTCCGTCCTTAATGTTCCTCCTAAGCGTCAGTCTAGTTCTAGTTATCCGCCATGGTTTTCGAGTGAAATCATATCTAACATTAAAAATAAAAATGATGGACTAGAACTGGTGATGTGACATCTTATGTTCAATTTAAACGCCTTAGAAGTTTAATTAAAGTCAAAATAAATGAGAATTACAGCTATTATCTTGTTAATATAGGAAATTTTATCAAAACAACTCTTTCCAGTTTATGGAAATTTATCCATACTAAACGACGTTCCACAAGAATACCGGCTAGACTCCACGATGGTAAAGGAAATGTTTTTGCCGATCCTAATCACACTGTGAATGCATTTGCACATGTTTTCTCCTCTGCATTCAGCGTTACAACCACTTCTTCTTGGAGCGAGACGGTTTACAATCCCCTCTCTTACTGCTTCTCACCTGTAACCGAGGAAAAATTGATTAAGTTAATGACAAAATTTCCCAATAAACATACTGCAAGAGATGACCTACTACCTAGTTTCTTAGTTCGTGACTGTACATATGTCTTCGCCTTGCCACTGAAAATAATTATAAATTTATCTATTTTGTCTAACATTTTTCCTAAGCATTGGAAACGGACTGTGAATTACTATCAAACTACAGGCCTTATTCGAAAAAGTGTTCTATTCCTATATCTACAATAGTACTCAATCCTACGTTTCACCTAATCAACACGGATTTATTCTCCGGCGTTCCGCTATTACCAATGCCACAGTAGATCGGTGAAACTATGAACAAACGTGGTCAAGTCGACGTAATTTACAGCGACTTATTTAAAGCATTCGGTCTAATTGACCGCGAAATGCTTTTGTCGAAATTGGGCTCCTTTGATCTCGTTCCTGTCTCTATTTATCTTCTTAGGTCATACTTGCAATGCAGAAAATGTTATGTAACATTCAATGGGTATGTCTCAAAGGAATTCATCCTCACGTCAGGTGTCCCTCGGCGATCGGACCCCGGTCCGTTGTTATTCGTGTTATTTATTAACGATTTGCTGCTTGAAATTGATTGTCCGATTCTTGGATATGCAGATGATATTAAAATATATTCTGAAATTTCTTCGATAGATGATGGAAGTAAACTTCAACATAATCTAGATAAACTAACCAATTGGTGCGACCTGGTTAAGCTTGTAGATTAAATATTGACAAATGTTGCATAGTTAATTATACTGGGTCCTCTACACCTTGTATGGGATCTTGTCGATGGCAACATCCTAAACCGCATAACAGAAATTAGGGATTTGGCAGTACTGTTCAGGTCGACTCTATCCTTCAAGTCACATATCACTAACATTTGTTCTCAGGCCTTTAAATCTCTGGGATGCATATTACGTGTTCCCAAATATTTAAAAATGTACTGTCACTAAAATCATTGTATCATGCTTATGTCGTGAGTAAGATTGAATATGTGTGTCTGATTTGGTACCCCTTATTTGCTTCTGATTCCTTGTCTATAGGTCGGGTTCATCATAAATTTTTTAATTTCTCCCATCTAAAATCGATGGAATATACCCAGAGAGGAGTAATGCCCAGGATGAACTACTGATACGTCATGAAGTGTGACCCTTGAGTGTAAGAAGAGATGCTGTTTGTGAGAAGTTTCTGAATGAACTTTTGGAGAACAAAATTGACTGCCCTTTTATATTAAGTCGTATGAATTTTTCTGTGCTCCGAATTAGCTCAAGATATTGAAGCAAATCCATAATTACATTTTCTAGAACAGCCGCGATGAAGTGAGTTCCATTTTTACCGGCCATTTTGGCAGATTGACGCTTACATTCGTCATTATTTTTGGTATTAAAGGAATCTAGGAATATGTTTGAACCTAGGCTTACGCAGTCATTGTTTAAAAGGATGATTGATTAATTTTTGAAGTGGGCATTGTTGCCGAACTTCAGAAATTGGTGGCAAAAGATAAAACTGTACACATTTTAAATATCCCTGAAAAACAACAGCAATGGTACAACCTGTAGATGTGTTTTGTTTTCTATTATGGAAAAATGTTATTAGAACTTCTGATACAGTGACCAGAGAAATAGCATTATTAGATTTTTAGATGTCTTCAAATACTCTTGGTATAAGAATGGATATGTGGATGAAAGAACGGGATCCTTTAAAAATCCTGTTGAGTTTTGCTTTGCAAAAGACGCGAAGTCTACACCCTTGTGTAATCTAAAATAGCTGCTGTTGTGCGTTGTTCGTGGTGCAATCAATACCTGTGCTTTGAACAATGTATACTGACTACCATTACTGCAATAATTACATAGCATAATTAGTATATGTATAATAGTACCATTCAATTATAATATCAATAATCACATTAAAGTGTGTAGGGTATTGAATTTTGTTTGTTTTTAATCCTGCTCCACTGTTTTCCGAAAATGTGTTACTGTTTCAGGCACGTCAATAATAATAATAATAATAATAATAATAATAATAATAATAATCATTTATTTCCAACGGGTAACACCCAAGTACAGGAAAATTAATACACGAAAAGGAAAGTATATATGCGAATACGTTCGTAACAATAAAAACCAAAAATAAAGAGCTTACTGCCACTAACAAAATTTGTACACAATAAAAAAGAGCTATTCTACAAGTAAATAAGAGTATATAACAATATTACAAACTAACAATACTACTGATAATATCCGTAAACCGATCAAAATGCAGATCAGCATTGCTACAAAACAAATCAAAATTATGGCACATTATATAAATGTGTGCTCTAAGCATCGCATTTGTTCTTATGCCATCCAGGTAAAAAATGGATGGATGTCCTGTAGATAGTCTGGGCATATTAAAATTGATTTTTCCAAGTAACCACGGACAATCAATTTTATTATTTAACAAGCTAAGGAGCAATTTGATGCTAGCAACAGTCCGCCTGGTTTGTAAGGAAGTGTAGTTAAATCTATTGAGTAGCAATGCATAATCATATCCCCTTTCTGGGTATACATGGTCATTAATATACACTAAGTACTTTAGGAACCGTCGTTGAACCTGTTCTAAGTTTTTATATGTAGGGCATATACGGGGTACCAAATAATCGAACCATATTCTAGCTTTGACCTGATGAAGGCGTTGTATAATAAACTTAAACAATCCGTATTAGTAAAATCTCTACAGTTTCGGTAACTAAAACCAAAAGTTCGATAAAAGCTTGCTATGATTTCATTTATGTGATCTACAAAATAAAAGCCAGCGTCAAAAAATATACCCAAGTCTTTTATAGACGTACAACGTTGTAAATTGATATCATTCATAGTATAATCATAACAAATTATTTGGTGTTTCCTAGTGTAAGTTATAGTTTTGCATTTGTTCACATTAAGTTGCAAGTGGTTTTCCATGCACCAAGAACTTAGACTGTCCAGATCTTTTTGTAAAGTAAGACAATCCTCTATCTTTTCAATTTTAAGGAAAATCTTCAAGTCATCAGCAAATAACAACGACTCACACTGCAAATTATTCACTATATCATTTATATATATTAAGAAGAGAATAGGTCCCAAATTTGAACCTTGAGGCACGCCAGATGTGGGAGAGAATTATATTAATATTGCTCTATAGAATATCCATGCCTAACTGTAAATTTACAGAATGCTTCTCGTACATTGTTTGAAAAGTTTAATCAGCATTCGAGATTAATGATGTGCAAAAGCATATCGCCTGTATAGTTTTTACCGATAATCCGGAATTATCTATCGCATAATGTAACAACTGAATTGAAGATGGTGTGGTATAAATTTGATCTGATTACGTGATTTTATTAAAACGCAGTATTGTCGTGAAACGAGTATTTTTTTCCTTACATGTAAATAACTCCTTTATTTGTAATTGAATACACATGGTATCTTATATATTTCTTTATTGATATCTTTCAGACTTTCGAAAAATACACGGGCTGCTTTATAAGATAAGCACAGCTTTGGTCTGTCGCGGTAATACGTGGAACTTTAGTCCACCCGACATAGCCATTACGAAAACAAAATAGAGTGTTGATTATCCGAATTGAAGGGTATCTCTTGAAAGTGATATTCCGGGAAGACGGATTCAGTGTTTAGTTGTCTTAGTTGTCGGAATTATGTTCACCGAAGTCATTAAAAACAAAAAAGTATTTATAGTGAAATGCTGAGACGATTCACCTATAAAAAGCTTAATTAATTCTTAGAAAGGGTTGTTAACTGTGTCAATATTTCTTTACTAAAATTTATGTTACATTAGATTTTTCAATGAATCCCTTTCCAGTTGTACGGTTAGTTACCGATCAAGCCTCTCAGTTTCAAATCATTCATTGTGAAATGTACATTGAACTTGTGATCAGATATTTTAAGTATAACTTGCAAAATGTTGACAAAAAGGAAACGAGTAGTGCTTACATTAAATGATAAAATGGTAATTATTACGCGGCTGAAGAAAGGTGAAACGGGTCAGGCAATAGCTACCAAGTTCAGTGTTAGTAAATCAACGATAACGGGAATAAGAAAAAACCGTTTGATTCAATCACTAGGTATGCACTTAATCTTGACAGTGAGGAGGGTAGTTCATATCGTAAAACTATGAAAAACCTAAATTTGAAATTGTTGGAAGATGCTGCACGCATCTGGTTTTTGCAAAAACAGGTCTCAGGGCAGTCAATATCTGGGCCCATTTTGTGTGGAAAGGTAGTGGAATTAAACATGAAGCTTGGTGGTGACTCGTTATTTGTCACAAGCTCTGGTTGTCTGACAAATTTCAAATTACGACATGGAATTCAGCAAATCGAAATCCATGGTTAAAAAAAAGTGCCGACGCTCCAGCAGCAGTCTACAATACAGACGAAAGAGGCCTCTATTGAAAAGCTTTACCATCTAACTCGTTGAGAATCCGCACCTCTAAGCTAAAAGATCAGCAAGCAACGTGTTACAGTCATGATGTGTGCTAATGCAACTGGAACACACAGAGCTCCATTGCTTTAGAGCTTCTGCTTTTAGGGGATAAAAATGACGAAAAAACCGTTGTTTCAATGCACAAAAAAAATCGATTTAAAAGAGTGCTGAAATATGTTGGTCGACGCATGGGATGGAGTAGAAAACAGCACCTTGCATAAATCGTGGAACAAACTACTGAAACCATCTAAAGATGGAATACAAAGCGATGAACCTGACACTGAACTCAAAATGTTTCCGGCGTTGAGCAACGTTGGTGTTTCACTGATTGTGATGAAGAGAACGTGAATGGGTGGCTACTTGTAGATAGTGGTGATCCAGGGTATGAGATGCTGACAGACGACAAAATTGTTCACGAGTTATTATATGACAACGATCACAGAGGACAGTGATACAAATGGCGATTCAGGTGGAGCTGGCTTTCATGTTGAGGCCCTTCAGGCACTGGATCTGGAAGTTGTAGGGCATTATGTAGCTGTTGTAAGTTAATTAGGGTATGGGGAAGCAGACCAACTATTCGATCCATCATATCCCAGACATTCTATACGCGATAGATCCGGTGATCCTGCTGGCCAATTGTGAATTCTTGTTGTTGGCCTCTTGTAGGAATCGTAATGTAGCTGCGGCAACATGACGCCAAACATGGGTGGTTGGAATGTGGCATTACTTAGCGCTTGGATATATGGTAAAGCGAATGGTTCTAAAAATTCGTAAATATATATTTGAGCATTGAAATTATCTCGAAGGAATACTCAAGGGGTCCTACTTCCTATCCTAGTTCCATCCCAAATCATCAATCCTCTAGTAAGTGCAGTCTCACGCCCTAAGGAAAAATTCAAGAAGACCGTTATGACCCCACAAACCGAAGCGAGCGTCTGAAATGAAACAAAACAAATTTCCCAGAAAACTTGAGGTGAGGCGATTTCACACAATGCAATACCTGCTTAATAGCCAATAATACAACCCCGTTTAAAATCGCTTAGCTCCCGATAATTTGTTTGTTTTCGACGGCTTGGCATTTTAGTACACTAATTCACAACTATAGACTGTTACTGTCGAATAACTGAAGTAAACTGATCCAAAATAAAAAGAAAAGGAATATTTTGGATAGAGTTAAGCAAAAAAACAACACAGATTTATTGCCTTTTTATTTTTTTTTATAATTTCTTATTCCCAATACCATGAAAATGTGTACAAAATGTAGTTTATAACGATGAAAATTTTCCAGTGATACGTTTTTGTTATATAGTATATTAACCTTCCTATACTCACGCATACGGTCTGTGAGACCGACTTATATAGTATAGTATACGTCTTTCATTTTGACGTGAGTATAGGAAGGTTAAGATAGATCTTTGGTTTTAGCAGTTTAATTATTTCTGGTCAAAATATAAATTCCACCAATAATTACAAAAACGGTTAAAGAAACCGTTCTAAAATACAATCTATTAAAAAAATATATTTTCTAATTAATCTGTAGTAGTTGAGCTACATAATCTAAAGACAAGTATCGACAAAGAGCTTTGAATCTACCCAGTACGTCATAGGTCATACCTCTTTCTATAGCCTTGATTGTACATTCTGATGAAAACTTTAATTCGAATGTATCAGGGAAAAGCGGTATGGCTTATACAAGAGAGCACCTTATCTGATAGGTGGAAAAGCGCACACACTCACTTTGTCCGACACTGTACATACGGGGTATGTGTTTTTACCATTTTTACAAAGAGATGCAGGAGATGTCGCGTTGTTGCTCTTCTTTTACTATCAGCATTTCTTAGACGCATTGAAGTATGAAAGTGCATATAACATTAATACTTTTTATTTTTGCAGGAGTTAATAAGATTTAATCGTTTGATCAGAGTGATAAGATCAACTATGGTAGACATGGTTAAAGCAGTAAAAGGATTAGTAGTCATGTCTAGTGAATTAGAAGAAGTGTATAACTCTTTATGCATCGGTAAAGTGCCTCAAACATGGATGAATAAAAGTTATCCGAGCCTAAAACCCCTAGGATCATATGTTACAGATTTTATTACAAGGTTAGCATGATTAAATTTACTCCATTTTATTAACTAACAGTATTATCAAAAACCATAAATTATATGTATTTATGCATATTGTTATGGTCGGTTAAAACACTCCGGTGGCATGTGCGGCTGTCCGTTCCCGCTTATTTTCTAGTGTCAGAACAATTATCCCATTAATGCCGACGAAGATTGGACCAGGAAATTGCTTATCTAACACATATGAGCTAATAAGATGTCGTGAATTAAACATCTATCTTGATAAAAAATGTTTTCCAAGTTTACGTCTTATAGTGATGGCATAATTAAATTTCATTTTGATTGACATCTCGTACTAAACATTAAGTTTTTCATAACGCTAACTTTAACTTTAAAGTCGGGATTGTGTCTAAAAAATCGATTTTGTATACACCATCGCTTTACATAGCGTACTACATAAAGTGCAGTCGCGATAGTATGAAAGGCAAATGTGAACAATGTGCTAATGTAACATGAACTTTTTGTATAATATACTCGATATGTAAGCAGCGGTACTATCCAGCAATGTAAACAATCAAATATAGGCTTCCACGGAATAAATGTTATCTATATCTATTGCCATACGTTTCAATCAAAATAATAATCAATGTTCGTTTTATATATGTTTTATTCTTTTAAAAAATTAACCTGAAAGTTGACCTCATTAGTATAGACCAGTGATCGGTACCGGTAGCTCGCGAAGGTAATTCTGCTAGTTCTCAACGTATTTTAAAAATCAAAGGTGTAAAAATGTAAGTTTACAAATTCTCATAATAAACACAGGACGCGGCAAAACTGCGGTGAGGGATCTGCCGCCGGCGGCGCGGCGTCACCACGCTAGAATCGTATAGAACCGATCGGCGTGTTAGTGTTCGAGAACGATCTGGGTTGCTTTGAAGGCAGATACTACAATCGAAAAGTGAACGATATAATCAACGTCGAGCGATTGGGTTACAGTTGGCCTGCAATTAAAAATATTATGGCAAGCACCAGTAAGAAGATAAAGACCATTTCCATTCGGAATGGAAAGAACAATAATCTTTACATAAGTTAAAGGCAAAAATGTATGTTATGTAATACTCTGTCCCCGTTGCTAAAAAAGGAAATATTGGGAAGCATCATAAAAATGTACATTCGAATTTTGGAAAATTATTCCCATTACATTCTGCCACCAGAAAGGTAAAACTAAAACAATTATAAAAACAATTAATTGGACAACAAAACCAGTCGACAAATATAAAGCTGCAACTGAAGCATCACACCGTGTATCCCAGATAATTGCACAAAAGGAAAAACCTTATGAAGACGGGGAAATGATAAAACAGGCGTTTTTAGAAGCAGCAGATTCGTTATTTGCCAATTTTAAAAATAAAGACGGCATAGTGTCTGCTATAAAATCTATGCAACTTTTTGCTAATACAGGGATGAGACGAGTAGAAATAACGATCAATATCATTTTTACAGTTAAGAAGTGACTGAGATAAGTGTGTTTATTTTTCACTGCAACTGGACGAATCAACAAATGTGGTTGACACCTCCCAGATGGCCGTATTCATCAGGATGGTTTATAGTCATTTTACGATTAAAGATCTTTTGAAGTTCATTCCACTGAAAAGACATACTACTGGGCTGAAGTTATTTTCTCATTTCAAAAACATTATTTCTTCTGAGAAAATTTCAATATCGAAAATGATAGGCTTAACAACCGATGGCGCTCCAGCTGTGATAAGGGTCCGGTAGCGTTACGTCGTAAAGATGAAAGTTTTTCGCAGTTTCTGCGTTATCACTGCATTATGTGTAAATTTCTTAAAATTAAACGTTATAAAATTGGTAGTAAAAATTGTAAATAAAATTAGAACTTCAGCGTTACAAAGAAGATTATTCAAAACCTTGGCCGATGAAATTGACTATCAATACAGGGCGCAACATCTTCACTCTGATGGTTAAGTAGAGGGCGTAGCGGCGGATTGTGATACCGTATATTCGGAGCTGCGGCGAAGATAGCCGTCGTTCGAATATAGTCATATATTATAACTTGTAAAAATCAAAAAAGAGACTTTGTGAGTTCGATTAATTAGTCATATTCGATTCGATTAATTAGTCATATATTGCCGGTATTTACCAACATGCAATTGCCGTCGATACACGAGCATACACGAACTAATGTTATCTTCGCAGCAGCTGCGAATATACGGTACCACAAGTCGCCGCTGACGGGATTAGTGCTGAAATGTTTTAATGATTTTCTACCTGCCATGGTTCAATTTTCCAAACAACGCGGTGAACCGATTCAGGGACTGGAAAATTCAATCACTATGGATACTACTTTCAAAATATTTGGCAGTAATATGGACAATCAGGACATTCTCTACACGATGGTGATATCAGATTTTCAATTGAACGAATTATTTCAAAATGGCGACTTTCAACTTTTTTTTAAATGGAATGCCATCATTTTTTGTTTTATTATTGAGATCCTGAAACATTCTTTTTACGATAGTATTTCGTTTTTCTTAAAAATTCATTTCTTTCCCTATCAAAAAACAGGCTAACGTTTTAATCTAGTAGCGCATGAATGTTTTACCCTCGATGTTATTTTGATCCAAATATCAAGTAGCGGTAGACACAAAAGAAACAATTCAACTTTATTTTTTGTGGTCAGAAGTAAACATGCCTCTTCTTTTGTTTGAATAGCTCTCCATAAGCGTCGAAAAGTTTCACAATATGAATCTGCAGTAATTGTAGTCCCCGGTTGCATAAACTCCCAAGAAACAGTTACCATAACCTTACGGTTGTTTAAATTTTGTGTGTTCTTTTGGAGAATTTGTGTGCAACCATTGTTGTGATTGTCGTTTCGTTTCGGGCGTGTCATGTTCAACCCATATCTCATCATCTGTCACAATGGATTCTAGAAAATCTTCTCCATCAGTATTGTAACGGTCAAGAAACGCCAAAGCTGCAGTCATTCGGCGAGTTTTGTGGGTACAAGTAAAAGAAGCAAGAACTAAATGATACACGTGGTAGCTCTGCTGAATCTCGCGAGTCGCCTGACTGTTTCCTTATTTAGAAAACGATAACACAGAACATGCTAAATAGAGAGCGCAGAAAATACTTCTGAGATACATTTATTCAACAGAAACTTCCGGAAACTTCATTGTCAATTCACTAATGGTGAACCTTCAATTTTCCTTAACCACTTGGTCAACTTGTTCAACGTCATTTGTAGCGACAGAGTTGCGCCCTTGATTTCCTTCATCATGCACATCACTGATCACATCAGTTCAGCCATCTTTAAACTTTCGATACCATTCACAAACAACACCATGACACATAAAGCTGTCTCCATACACTCGACTCATTCTTCGATGAATTTCCGCTGCACTATTCCCTTCTACCTGCAAGAAACGAATAACACTTCACAATTCACAGTTCGCGGGAGAATCAATATAGACAGCCATGTTCACGTGAGTGCAGTCTAACAAGAAATGGCGTGTTGGGCTCGGCAGTGACAGAGCATGTGAAGGGCGAGATGCGTAGTCACCAATACGCACCTCAGCCACCTGCCGCATGCCTGATATTTATATTGTGCGATCGGAGGTTGAAAGAAAAATGAGTCCTTGTAGATTAAATCCATTCTCATCGGCGTTGTATATGCTGTGTCTCCCGGTACTAATTGTTGCATTTCGCGTACTAAAATAAAATAGCATACTCATACATTTTCCTCTCATTTTCTCTTTAGACCAACATCTGCGTTCAACGTAACTTTCTAAACCATGCAATAAAAATCATTTCTTCTTTCTTAAATATTTATGAAGCGTAACTGCACATGAAATTCCTTTACGTCTCCTCTGATCCCTCCAGACGACTTAGTGTTGCAGCGCACTCCTCTCCCGTCCAAGCTCGACCTGGCCGCAGTTTTTCTTTATTTTCAGCGGACTCTACTAGCGGCTCGTAGCTCGTTAGCTATGTCAAGTAATATCCACTACAGCCTGGGAAATTTTCGTCAGTTTTCTCTTTTACAGCATAAATTATTTGTCAACGTGGAAGACACGACCAAACCGGATGTTGCTGTGAATGAGCCAGGCGTGTTCTGTTTCTATTTCTGTCTTTTCTGTATGTCCTAATTGGAAATTGCCGTTCGTCGGCTTCTGATTGGCTGCAGTTGATTTTGATAGTTATTTAAAACCTTGACATTCGAAATTTGGCATTTCAGTACTTTACCATCCATATGCAATATTCGATCCGTTTTCTCAACTAGTTCAATCTAACCTTTCTCGATTTGATCAGTCCAGTGAAGAATGCGAATTTCGTACCATAGATGTGTGATACATTGCTTGAGATCAAAGCTCCAGTACTCAAGGTTTAATTGTATCACTCATTCTTTCTTTCAGCAGATTTCCGTTTGTGCTACCTCTGTTATCGCCACTTCTTTTCGTTTTAATTATTTTATTTCAGCTTACACGAGGTCTAAATGTGCTCGGTTCAACATCGTCTATTGTGTTTATTACTGTTTCGAACGCTTTATGTAATCACATATCAACACAATTTTTTTATTTTGCTCTATTAACCGTAAATATTATAGTTATGTAATATAAGTTTCAAGAACAAGCTCCTGTGTTTTTGTAACCCTTTTTGCACCTTCCAGTAAAGTGTTACAAGGAGAAACTAGCCGGCGCAACTAACACAACAACTAATCCCCGCTATCTTTAATACAATGACATTGGGTTTCAATCCCCTTATAAAATTATGGCTTAACAACCGTAGGTCTTCCATAGCGGCACGTGTAGAACGAGCAATAAATTGTGTTAATTTGCGTTAATATTATGAAATGCCATATCTACCAATATCCTTCTTTAAACGGATCGTGTCTATATTCTTCTTTAGCTTCTAAAGTCCAGCTTCAAAGGTCCATATCCTGAATCATTTTTTAATCGTCAACGCTATTTTGAAATTCTGTAGGAGCGTATTCTGTAATAAAATATAATTTATGCGTTTGCGTGCCATCCCTGTTCATATTTTCTTCCCATCTGTATAACTGATGTAGCGATTTCATTTTTCAAATTATTTTGTATACTTGCAACAGAACATCGCTTGGTTTATTACTTTTCTCGGTATTCTAGAGTTTAATCGAGGCCATCTTCTACAGAAACACATGTAATATTTTCATAATTATCTTCTGCTACTTTTTTCACTAATTGTGCTTCAGGTGGTTCTTTTAATCGTTCATGCTCGAATTCTGTTACACATTCAAAAGAGAACATATTTTTTTGTTAAGCAATTGAAATCATATCTTTCAAGGTATCATGCAACTAAAGTTCTTGAGACAAGGTTGCAAGTAACATATTCCAAAGATTAGCTAATAAGTCGTTGTCATTATGCCAAATTGCACATTTCCACTGCACAAAAGAGTACTTCTGGTATATTACTTGAAACGCCCACCTTATATATGCATTACTAGAAAGGTATACTTGACAGAACAATGGCTTTATTTTTAGTTTATTACATCTATCTACAGTAAGTACTTATAATTAATCCATATCAATCAGATTGTATTGTAGTATTTCTTTGAAACATAACGGAAATAATTCATAGTTTCAATTATTCTAAATAAATATTATATATTTAAAACGGCATTTGTTTATGTACTTAAATCAATGCCATGTGAAGCTTTATTATTGTTTTTTGATATCTTTACTATTAACTGTCCAAATTTGTATACAACACCGTTTTCAACGTAACACCAATTTTGTTTGGGATAAATAAAAAATACATTATAAAAAATGGTGATATGGGGTACCCAGTTTGTTCTTATTTACTTTTTTCGAAAATAATCCTTGAAGCTATGTGATATACGAAGGCGGTTTGATAGAAGAGTAACTTTTCAATAAAGAAAGTTGTTGTACTTTAAAAACTATACTTCATATATTATTTTATGTATAATCTCCTTTTATACACATTTAACCCAGCCTGTTTTCATTTTTTTCATATCATCCAAAAAGTAATCTTTCAAAATATGCATTTGTCTCGGGTATCATCTATTTGCCCGAAATCCTTTTCCACCAAACCATTTTTTTCAATTTGGAAACAAGAACAAATCATTGGGAGCGAGATCTGGTGAATATAGTGGATAACGCAACAAGTCGAAACGCAATTCGAGTAACTTTGTTATAGCAATCATGAACGAATGAGCCTAGGCGCACACGCATCGATTTTCGATCATACGGAAAAATATCGTACGTTATTTTATAGTGTGCATTATTTGCACACACATCGATTTTTGATCGTACGAGCAAATATCGTACGTTATTTTATCGTGTGACTTATTTGCACACACATCGATTTTCGATCGTACGGGAAAATATCGTACATTATTTTATCATCTGTGTTACTGGCAAACTCTTTGATTTTTTGTGTATAGTATTGCTGCCATTTATTAAAAGCTCGCGAAAATGAATCTGAAACGTGTCGTTGCCATGTGATTCATGTACCGTCGTTTTATGCAACGCAGGCGTTGTAGAGAATTGCGCGCTGGAGTTTGACACTTCTGCTAAATCGCGGGTTGTAAGGCCGCGAGAGTAATGGTGAATAAAAGACGCGAACGTGGGGTTTCAAAATATTTACTAAACTAAACTGTTTTACAACTAACTGTACATAATTGCAAGGGGTAGAATATTGAGAATAATATTCTCGCGGAAGTCGTAACAGAAACTCCGAAAAGAAACTTAAAACTGAAGTTAATTATTATAGACTGGGCTTTATATACTTACAGGAAGGTGTAATCAGGAGACAATTATTAATACATTATGAATTGACGTGACGTGAGGCTATTACAAATTTTAAGGGCCTTGACTCCTTACATAGAAAACAGACAAGGTGAGCAAATAGGTGAAATTCCGTCCCCGGCCATTACAATGCACTCAGACTTATGACTGTGACATTAATGTGGATTAGCAATAGAAAATTTCTTGAAAGACTTGAAAGTAATTGCATACCAGACTAATGGGGCGCCAATCGCAAATTAGTTACAGTAATACGGAGCAGTATTATTTCTATGGAAAACTTTCCCGAACAGGCGTAACCGAAAGTATTGGGTTCACCCAATTAATGAAAAAAGAGAGGGCTTCTTCCGATAATAGTCCTATAGGTAGAGCCGCCTTTTCTATGATAACCTCGGCATTCATCAGAATCTTGTGAACAGTTGCTGGCATGTGATACCAATTGTATTTTTGCACATACAATTCAGCAGTTTCGCGTGCGTATATTCCAAATTTGTCGGCGTGAATTGATGCACTGCTAGTAATCACCTGCAGGATTATACTAAACCTTTCAATTAATGTTACATCAGTTCCTGTTATATCTGCAGTGACTTGAGGTTGTGAGAAGAATTTTCTAGCAGTGTTGCCGTCATTACTAGTGCCCACACATTGCTTCACAAAATCTACCCGAATACCCAATCTGTTCCTGAACTCCTCTTGAATTCTCTTTCTTGTATTATCTTTCATTTGTTTTTCTTCTAAGGTAGCAGCCGCCTATTTTTGAAATGGTATTGTGTAGGCAATATGTAAAAGACATTTCCTAAATTTTATGGGCGCGTGTAATGGCGCAAGATCTAGCTGAAGACTTCGTTCCAATAGAGGTTTTGGCTAATGTTATTCAAATTGTTCATTTCTTTCGGTGTAGCTGCACATATGTAACATCTTGATGCCGAAGATGTGCCGGTTACAGCTTGTGCAACTTTCGCATCATGCATTGCAAAATGCAGGTCATAAGTGATTTTAAATTGGTGTGGTGTCAATTGTAATTTCCATAGCTTTCACCTGATGAATTTGGTTTTCGATTGCTGTAACCTCGGCAATTGTTACCTCGCGAATCTCCTTTGCAAATTCCAACTTTATTGGTCGACAGTATCGTGTAGACGAAGGTTTAGGGTTGTCCATTAATTAATTAAAATCTCATCAGCAGTTGTATACATCAACAAACAATTGATATGATGTTTATAGCAAATGTAAACTCATTACCCGCACTAACTTTTAATAACCTATTAAGCAAACTAAACAATTTAATTCTTTTTTCCACGTATGTTTATTAATTTGATTACAGTAAGTAAATATCGTAATAATAATATCCACGGTCTCAAATTTTCGGTTGAATATAACCCATTTACAAACCCTACAAACGCCCATTATCGTAGTATTGCGCTACGTTCGCATTCAAACACGTTTTTCTCAGGCAAACGCAGAAAAACGCAGCTGAAATTAAGAGGGTCATTTGTGAAAGATTTAAAGATGTCCTTGGTACCATTCTCAGATCGTAGCTCCCCCGTAGCTTTCTACTAAAACCCCTTCCTGAAGCTCCGTTTGTAACAAGGAGTACACCTGTCCAAACTATTTGTGATATTGCAAAATATATGTGATATTTAGCAATAATTTCTTCGGTTACATACAGTCTGATATCTATTACACCTAACATAATAATAACATTATGAATTGAATAATAATTTACAGAACAGGAGTACTTTAAATGCGTGACAATAAAATAGACGAAATTTTCAGTTTACGATTAGTACGACTTTAGGTAACGATATTTCATGTTAAATTGGCCGCAGTCAGGGACTAATTCTATTTTTCAGGTAGATTAACTATTTAACTGCCTAATAAGATCACAAATGTCAATGGATTCGATACCTTCCCAAAATGATTTTTTCCGCACCTGAACCACTGTGCGGCGTCAGTCTATCGTAGTGGCAATGCACGGCATCAACACGGAGATCGTGCCGTGCCGTATCGTGTGGAGTTCGAAGCTTGTGCATGCTCCAGGGGTGGGGACTTTTGGTATCTTTTTAAAATACTATTAGTGCGCCTCTACAGAGTATACTAGAAATTGGAGACAGCTATCCTTTATTAATTGTACTGCGTTTCCGTTTCAACTTAGTTTCAATCGCAGTAAGTTTGTGTGTATCACGTGTGTACTGATTGTGAGTTCTGAGTTAAAAAATTTCGAAGATGTTTATGTCAACAAAATATTGTAAAAAGTGTTGTGTTTCTAATTATAAGGACGAGTTTTCCCATTGGTAATTTTTATACTCTTTCTATGAAAACATATGTGAAATATTTATATACTTTCCAGACATAGATTTCCTGTAAATAATGACGAGCAGTGCAAAATATAGATTGATAGGGCGGGCAATCCAAATATCGCAGGATATGACAGAGAAACTTTCTATAATACTTGTTTTATATGTTTCAAGCATTTTATTGAAAATTGTTTGAACGGTTCTCATTTAGTAAGGAATTCACTTCCTACAATAAATATGCCAGGTTAGTAAACATGATAATAACCTTACACACAAAAAAGTAAATAAATGAAAAGTGAGTGTGTAATAAGTTCTCTAAAATGTATGATATAATAATGATCAATGTAAGCTTACTATCTTCTAAATAATATTTGAAAACATCGCGTTTCTTTTGTTCTGATTTAAACCCTTCAAACAAAACAAGTATTTTTCTTAAGAGATTTGACACGTCTAAAATAGTACTGTTGTATGTTACACAAGTTCAAAAACTCGTACAATTCAGTATTATATAAGGAGTCACATGAATTCCAGTTTGAATTAATAAGAATACTCCAAACAACAATTTGAATAATCCGCGCGAAATTTAACAACCAGCTTACTCAGCAGGTGGCGCTAAACATAGTCCCTACTCAGATATTTGAGTTACCTTTCTATTTAGGATGTTCTGTGGCATGCTCCTATGCTCTTCTTTGTTCCACTAAAAGAGTTTGATCATACGATATTTTTCCGTACAATCGAAATCGTGCGTGTGCACCTAGTCTATTGATGCCGTGCATTGCCACTACGATCGACGGACGCCGCGTCGTTGCCGTAAATACAGTGGCGTATATGATCCAACGAACGCTTGCACACTCCACGATTTTTATTCGTACGATATTTTTCCGTACGATCGAAATCTATGCGTGTGCACCTATCCTAAGACGGCGTATTATCGTGATGAAACAACACTTTTTTCAATAAATGCCGTCGTTTTTTCCTTAAGTTCGGCATCAAAACATGTCAGAAAATCAGCATAATATTTGCCAGTTATCGTTTTTCCTTATTGTAAATAATCAATTGGCCGAAAATACGACTTTTGCCTTTTTGGGGACACGCTCCTCGGGAGAAGTTCATTGGTTCGACTGTACTTTTGTTTTTGGAGAATAATGGTGTATCCATGTCTCATCTCTTGTTACATATCGATAGAAAAGTTCTCTTGCATTACGCTTGAAAGTAGCCAAACACTCTTCTGAATTTTTAATGCGAATGTGCACTTGATCAGCATTAAGCAAATATTAAAATATTTAAACGTTCATGCAATGTACAGCATACCCGTTCGGTTTAAATATTTACTCCATTAGCTACCTCACCTACATTCAACCCACGATTGCTAATTACAAGGATGTGGATTTTATTAAGCATTTCTGAAGTAGTTAAAGTAAATGATAATCCTGGACGTTCTGCATCATCCGTGTTCATGTGACCACTTACAAATCATTCCATGGAACGAGGCACATTCACGATAATATTTATGTTTCGTTAGTTATTTTTGCACGTAAAAAATAATGTTAAATTTACAGTAGAATTTTTTTTTTTTTTCATATTTACACAACAACGTAAACAGTTTTTTTTTAATGAGTATGAAACATAAGTTATCTCTCAGATTTGTGTGAAATTTTCACAGTAGACCGTAATCTTTGCGTTGTGTTGGTCGATTTCTAGAACACTTTCTTTGAAACAATCGCCTGTAGTTTTCTTTTGTTTGGCGGTAAAAACATCACAAGAATGCCATCTTTTCATAACTGTTCTCCTGGATATGATGCAGTATTGTCTACCGGCAAAGAAGAATCTTCTTACTGGCAGAACAATTCTTCATAAAATAACATTCCGTCTATCCAAGCATTTAAGAGCTCTGGATCGGGTCGATTTTACAATTACCATTTCATTGTCGTTAGTCGTTCTTTACTCCTCTTGTGAACAGAGGCTCAAGTGTCTTGCCAAGACGCCAATGTTTTAATACTCTCATAGCATATTTGGTCACTTCTACGCCTGTTTTCTTCCATTAACTTTCTAAAGTTTTCCTGAACCCTGCTGCACTGTTCGGGTCTATTTGACCCAAACAGAATTTTGTTTCGCTGTAATATGAATATTTGTCAAAAAATGTTCATGGCGTTCACTGACTTTATTTGTTACTTTATTTTTGTTTGAAATATTTATTTATATGTTACCTTTATTACGTTCGGGTCAATATGACCCGACAGTCATCTACGTTATATACATATTTCTAGGATATGTTTTTCGCATTTATATTGTTTATTATTATATACAACACAATTGTGCATATAATAACGACCCATCACTGCGCCTAATATGTTAGAAAGTAATAAAAATGATTTATTTGTTTTATTTTTTTGCTACTTGACTATCACGTATTACCTTCTTGCATGTTCTTGTTTACGCAGGGTTATTCAAGCTCAAACGTGTTAGCGTCTGTTTTTGGTTTCTGTAAGGGGACGTCTCGGACGTTGCACGCATGCGTGATACCTTAGTTATAAAACGTTGCACTCAATTTACTTGTTAGTTTCACTCTCGATTTTAACATGGCAAGTCGAAGACCACTAAGTGATGCAAAACTGCAAGCTCTTGCACAAGCTTCTGATAGTGATGAATCTGTTTCTGAATTTGAAGATCATATAAGTGATGTGTCGGAAAGTGATAGTTCTGATAGCGAACAAGACCAAGAAAATCTTCAAATGCCTCAGAATGTTCAGACAATTTTCTCGAAAGATGGTAAAATTGAATGGAATTTACTTCCACCTCAGCCACGTGGTCGTTTTAGTTCTGGCAATGTGATTCGCACTCCTGCAGGAATTACAAGATATGCATGTGCGAGAATTACAGACATAGAAAGTGCATTTGAAATTGTATTTTTTCTACGATCGAGAAGGAAGTGATAATGATGACAAATATTGAAGGATTACGGGTTTACGATACAAAGTGGAAAGTTTTAGATAGTACCACTTTTCAAGCCTATATTGGTCTTTTGTTACTTGCCGGCGTCTACCGATCATACGGAGAAGCTACAAGAAGTCTGTGGGACAATGATACCGGTCGAAGCATTTTTCGAGCAACCATGTCTCTTGAACAATTCAGCATGATATCCCCTGTGATTCGCTTTGATGACAAGACTACACGCCAGGAAAGAAGACGTGCTGATAAATTAGCGGCCATTAGAAACATTTGGGAAATGTGGGTAGAAAATCTTCCCATGTTATATAATCCTGGAGAAAATGTAACGGTGGATGAACAGTTAGTTGCATTTAGAGGTCGCTGCCCTTTCAGGCAATATATACCTAGTAAACCAGCGAGGTATGGTATCAAAATTTGGACTCTCTGTGACAGTGAAACATCTTACGCATTGAAAGTACAAGTTTACAAGGGAAAGGAAGAGGGTGCTCCACCAGAAAAGAATCAGGGCATGCGGGTGGTTTGCGATCTCACCAGTGAACTAAGAGGACATAATGTGACGTGTGACAATTTTTTCACATCATACAACTTAGGACAGTTACTGCTGAAAAGAAAACTTACGATGGTAGGAACTGTTAGAAAAAACAAGCCGCAACTTCCTCAGCCAATAACTAACAAACAAGTACATAGCAGTTCTTTCTTTTTCACAAGTGATACAACCGTCGTAAGTTATGTGCCAACTAAGGGTAAGAGCGTGATCCTTATGAGCACATTGCATCACGACAACAAAGTCGCTGAAAGAACTGATCAGAAACCTCATATAATACTAGACTACAATGCAACTAAAGGTGCCGTTGACACACTCGATCAATTAGTGGGCACATATACTTGTAAAAGGACATCCAATCGATGGCCTATGGTAATTTTTTATAACATGCTAGACATTTCGGCTTACAACGCGTATGTATTATGGACTGCTGTGAATCCAAATTGGAACAACAATAAACTAACAAAAAGAAGATTATTTCTAGAAGAATTAGGAAAATCACTCATAAAATTACATATGGAGTCAAGAACATACCTACCCAGGGAGAAGCTCGCAACATGGTGGTAAAAGCTCAACAATCGAAAAATCGAAATATAGCTTTAACATCAAATGAACCCTCAACAGCAGCGAACATTAATGCAAAACGTGCACGATGCAAATTTTGTCCGTCAAGTAATGACAACAAAACAAATATTACTTGTGTAATATGCAATAAACATCTTTGTAAGAAGCATGTAAAATTCTTTTGCCCAAATTGTGCTCCATAGTCTTTTTATAAAATACATTTTTTTATGTTTAAGTGTAAATGTTTTTTATTAGAAGATGTAAATTTCTATTTTGCTATAAATAAAATATTTCTTTTCAAACAGTACTTATTCTTATTTTATTCTTATTCTTTGTTGCAAATAATGTTTCGGGTCATATTGACCCGAACGATACACGTGTAGAGTAAATTTTAACAGTACAGCAGGGTGAAATTTGTTGATGATATCAGCAGATAGGTTTTCTCCACATATATTCAGCTGTCGTATAACGTGTCTTTTTTCATCTACCAAGTCAACCTAAACCCTGTGAATTGATCCATATCAGGAAATTGTTTACTGAACAGCACGCCTTCTTTTGTAAAATAGAGCCTATAAGTGACACCACTTTTGATCTCTGCTGCGTAAGCCACATAAATAATATATTATCAGTTTGCTAATATTCACTGTATTATATCGATTTTTTGTACGGCTTCTTAGCTTATCACCGACTGATACTTCACCCGCACCATAATGTTTTGCTACAGTCTTTGTTGTTTTAGATATAACTGTTTGTGTCATGACGCAATACAGCCAGTGCGGACGCATAAAAGTTTACACATAAAATAAATGATCAGAAATAAATTATAATACGTGGTCAAACACTTACCATCTTAAAAGTCATCCATGAAATCACAAAGTGAATAACATCTGTAAAATATCTGCAACATTAGATGTGTTTTTACAGTTGTTTCAGCAAACTGAGTGCGTCGTAAGGAAAAATGTGTTTATATGCAGAAAACGAACATTCTACATGTAGTTATATTAGCGTAATTAAAATAATCTGTGGAACAACTTAACGGTTCTGTTGACGCACTTTTTTTTGTCTCAATGTGCCAAAATCGAATTCTTTCTCTAAAACACTTTCAAACATTTCTAGAATACAAGCACTTTGCATCTTCTACTACGCATAGCTGTGCGTGAATAGGTTGCTCTATTTGCAGAAATCCACAAATATCACCGAAGGATTTCGTCATTTTTTTTATTGTCTCCTCTAGTTCGAAGTAATTGTTCTGAATAGTCTTTAAACCCCTTTTAACCTGACTACGAGGTGTGGCTAAAAAGTAACCGGATTAACGCTATAAAATCTTTTATTGAGTATTCTTTATAGTTTCACCATTATCCCCTTCAATGTACTCCCCTTCCCGATTCAAGCACCGCTCCATGCGAATTTTTCATTGGGCAAAGCAGTGCTTGACGTCACTTTCGATATGTTCATGGTTTCCGTCGCTTTGTCTTTTACAGCTTGAACGGTCTCAAATCTCGTCCCGTTCAGTGTTGACTTTACCTTAGAAAAAAAAAAGTCACACGTGGCCCACAGGGTGGATATTCCAACATAGGCATCCTATGGTTGGCCAAAAACGTTTTGATGGATAGTGTACTATGGACGAGGCGCTGTCTTGATACAAAATCTATGACTTGTTTTCTCACACTTCGGATCATTTTCTTCTTACCCGTTCATGGAGAGTTGTTAGGACCCCAATCTAGTAATGTTGATTCACCGTGTTACCTTCAAGTACCCAATTTGTCTACACAATTCCGCGAATGTCGAAGAAAACAATCCTCATTGCCTTGAATTTTGACTTCGCCATTCGAGCTTCTTTCTGTCTTGGTGAACCAGAGCACTTCCAGTGCATTGACTGGTACTTAGTTTCCGGATCATAAGTAAAAAACCATGATTCATCACACGTTATGACTCTTTTCAAGAAATTAGGGCCCTCTTCAATGGTTTTTAATGTGCCACTACAAATGTTCACGCGAGATTCTTTTTGTTGCAATGTTAGATTTTTGGAACAATTTTTGAACGTGGTTCGTCATCAATCTCATCATCCATTTTGAAAACGTTTAAGACACTCAAGCACTTGAGTGCGCGATAAACATTTATTACCGTAAACTTCTTTTAGCAAAGAATAAGTTTCTGTACCGGATTTACCAAGTTTTACAAGAAATTTCACATTTACACGTTGCTCGTTAGAAACACTCGACATTTTTCCGACGGGCTGCTGATGCACCATCCAACATAGACAACGGTCACGGCCATATAAAACTTAACTACAGATATGAAATTTGAAAACGGAAACCTGGATTTGAAACATTGCACAAATATATAATTCTTTTACAATATTTATTTAAAGTATTAAAGTAAATGCTTTCGTGTAATTGTGAATGATTGGGGAATAAAACAATTATGAACAAAAACATTTTAATTCTTAACATATAAAACAAATAAATATTTCCTTAAGAAATGGATGGTGTTATTTTCGATGCGGTATCCTCAAAACACATCCAGCAGAAATCTTTTAAAAACAAAAAGAAATGGGAAGTTATAATAATAATAATAATAATAATAATAATAATAATAATAATAATAGCTTTATTGTCCAACGGCTAACCATTTACAGGACAAATTATATATAGTATAACATACATACATTATTAAAGATACATAATTAGAAAATTATTATGGGCGTGTAAATGAAATGAAAAAATTATGAAAATTTAGGAACTGATTTATCCAAAATTTTATACAGAAAATTATAAAACTTCTCAAGAGCAGAATTGACGTCAGTAAAAGTTTCCAAGAAAGACCAATCAGCATTTAGAAGATCATTATAAAGCTGATGAAAATTTCCTTTCCGAAAATGTACCGAATGTTTATGTTAGAAGGAAACACAGTTGGATTATTAAAAGACACAGAAAACGGCAAGGAAATAGATAATGGAAGATGATACATATCAGCGGGAACAAGTGGAAAATTTTCAAGTAAAACAACAATATCAGAATTGGAATTTCCAGTAACAAGGTCAAGAACTCGATTGTTACAATTAGTAATATTATTAAATTGTATCACATTGACAAAACCACAAAAATATTTAAAGGTGCAACATTTAGCGCTAGACAAGGGATTGATTACAAACTTTGGCAAATTGAAATCGCCAATTAAAAGCACTCGTTTATCAAACAAAACAGTTTCCAAAATATCAAAAAATAGTTCGAAATCCTGGTGGGAAATATTAGGTGGGATATACACAGCTATAAGATAAAATGAAATTGAATTAAGTTTACAATTACAAATAACTAAATCAATTAAAGGAACAAGAGAAGAAATTAAACTAGTATCAATAATCTCAAATGAAACTTTATCCGAGAAGGCAACAAAAACACCACCACCCGTAGATCGATTAACTACATCAAATTGTCTGTCACATCGGACAACACTATAAGAAAGAGGTAATAATTCAGAATTGGAAATCGAATGATCAAGCCAACTTTCAGTAATAACAATTACATCATAATGAGACTCACAAACAGCCTTAAAAAATGAATGAGTTTTTGTTCTCAAACCACGGGCATTCTGGTAGTAAACATCAAGTGTAATAGGAGTACCGTTGGAGCTACTTAGTTTAAAGAACTTACAATTGTGGGTATACCTTTAATATACCTAATTTTTCAATTTGATTCGCCATTCTTCAAACGATTGTTTAATTCAGCTTTGGCATTTTTATGGATTTGTAGCTGCATTGGTGTGCGATCACGATATATAGATAATTTCGAAAACTTCGGCATAGTTCTTAATTTGGAAATATCTCGTATTACGATGGAGACAGAAGAATCAGAAGAAAACGAAATTCTGATTGGACGAGAGCAATTAGCAAGGGAGGCATCGAATCTACCGAGTCTGGAAACCTTTAGATTAGTGTCATTAATTTCTAACAAGGAACAAATTTCACTTATCATGCCAACATCAACAGCAATCTGGTCGTTATTATTCTTGCACGCAGTCTCAGTAGACCCAAAGATAACAATGTTATTCTTGCGCTGATCGCAGTCCCGAACCTCTCGAATGATACGTTCAGCATCAATAAGAGATCCAGACGAAGGCACCTCAATAATTGACTCCCTGAGAACCCTAACATCGTCCTGAAGCGCAGCTAAGATAGATTTCAGACTTTTCAAGTCATTACCGTATTTCAAACAGCTTTCACATGTCCATGTAATACCAGAAACACCACTCAACCACAACTCAATTTTAAATGGCTTGTTACAAATACAGCAATTCACCAATTTATGCGATTCATCAGCAACCCTGCAGCAAGTACACTTAGGCATTTTGAACAGCCAAATATATTAGTATACGTTATTAGATTAAACAGAAACAAGAAAGACAAAGATTTGCACTTTCTAATGATACAAATTACTATATTTCAAACTAACTAATAACCACAAAATGAGATAGAATTTAGTAGTCAAAATAAATCTGTATGTTTGCAGCAGACACAGAGATATCCATTCAATAATATTAAGAGTAATAAAATTAATAACAAAATGCTAATAACAGTAATAGTAACAATGACATTAAAAATAATTTAAATATATACATATACATTTAATTTAAACTATTAACACTGCTATACCAATTTTATTTCTGTATCTTATTTGAAATATAGTGATTCTACCTAAACTTCAGGTTTCAAGGGGCAAAAAGTTTTTCTTTATTATTATTACATATTTCCTAGGTACACAATACTAACACATACGTGTGAGAACTTATACCACTATAATACTTATTTATATTACACAAAGAGTAGCAAATAAAACTACAAAAATACAAATAAAACATGTCAATAAAAGAACAGAGGATAGCGAAAGACTGAAAAAACAAATCTAAATTACTCAAAAACGTTACCTGCTAGCACATTTCTCAAGACAGGTTCAGATTCTATGCAAAATTCCATCCAAAAGCATATAGTTTATAAGGAGCAATGCATTGTAAAGCTCCATGAAATTCGGCTTCTTGAAATTATATTTTCTGTCAAAATGTGGCAAAAAAATTTAAGATCAATTGTATTAATTTAAATTGAATTTTAGATACGACCATAACAATTTATTATAGTGTTAAATCAGGTAAGCTTACGTATAATACATAATTTAAGCAATTTGAATATAAGTTTTTGATAGATTGTGCTGCAACTAAATGACTGTTATATACCTGGTAGATGAAAAGTTGGATAAACATTCCTTACACTTTTGTACCAAACCTCTAAACGAGGCAGGATATTTTTCAGATTGATGGAACCTGTATCTTCCACAATTCTTATTTGGGATGCACTTCCATATTGCACAATCAGCATTTCCCAGTTTCATCGTAGCAACTAAAACAATATTTTTGAATTTCACTGAAACTTTTGGTTCAGCGGCACATATACAAGATAGTTTTGTGATACAATAAGATAAGCAAAAGGAACTCAATATTAATTTTATAAATCGACCTACCTAGAACTTCGTAAATTCATCAACCAGTAATAAATAAGGATAAAACAAACAAAAAATAAATATCTCGATAATAATCTAGAGATATTTTCCAAAAACAAAAATTTGGTCTTTTTAATCGACTATATCTCAGCAGATATTAATAATACAGAAAAAAGTTTCAAATAAAAAGATAGGAACAAAAAAGGTCCTTACAGTTTTTAACGTAAAACTCACCGTTTCCAAGATATTTGCAAAGAGGCGTTTCTCAAGATGGCGACTAACGCTCGCGGTTTCGGACGACACAAACTTGGTTTTATACTTAGGGGACATTCTCTGACATAATCCAATCGAAAAATCAATTATCAGGATTTTTGCGGAGCGTATGTCTAAGAATCCTGGACTAATAAACAACTTTCAAATATTAACGACTACGATCAGGTTATGTTTGTTGTTGTTGTTGTTGTTGTAAGCTTAGGTATATATATTACGTATTATAAGGAATGCACCAGAAATCTACCTCTCAGCGGGAAATCCAATAAAACTCTTAATGGTATCCAAAAAGAAATATTACGTGTATCCAAGAAAATTACGTGTATCCAGGAAAAAAAGTTACGTATATCCAGAAAAAAACTCTAAAATACAAAAGAAACACATAACTGAATAAGGGAAAGTGCAAATCGAACTTTACCATCCGTTCAACATGAGTTCCATACAATTACGACGGTAGGACGTAGAGGATAGGTATAATATCCGCAGCCAATGCGTATAGCGAAACGACGAGCTTTCAAACTATTTTACGAACCAAAATTCCAACAAAAGTCGTTTCCGGTTGGTCGACTTAGACTTGCGAATCCGCCGAGACGACGTAATTAAAATCCAAAATCAATTCAAGTCTTGTCGACACCCACCTTCCTACTACTTGACCTTAAAAGATGATCTTACTAACTCAAGTGCTCGATCGGACTGACTGATAAGCCACTATCAAAAATTTCGCGCATGGGCACCACATACATTCGTACGAAGAAAAACAAACGTTCGATGGCTATCTTATGCGATTAACAAATAAAATTCGCTAAAATGGAAATATAAAGGGATCAAAATATACAGAGATCAAAAAAAAAACGTAACAACGTTAATGGGTATACTTCTCAAGTACGCTATACATAATCTTTTACACTTATGATGAATTATATCCAGTTTCGTCAACAAAGTGTCAGATGCGCTACTGCACACCAAGCATCCGTAATCAAATATCGACTTGTAGCTCTATAAAATAGTAGAGACGTTGAAGGATCGGCACCCCATTTTGTAGCTGATATCATCCTTAGAATATTTATTGGACTCTCCACTTTCTTAAGTATAGAATTAATATGGGGCTGCCAAGTAAGTTTCTTATCGACAATAATTCCTAAAATTTTTTCTGTCGTGTGTATTAAACGCATATTGGCTAAAGTTATTTCATTGGGTAAGCTAATTCTTCGTTTGGTAAAAATAGTGACACTTGTTTTTTCGTGTGAAATGGTTAAGCCTCTTTTATCGAACCAGGATGTTAACGTTTGAAAGTTGTTATTTATGTACTAGTAAATTTGATTCATATCACAGTTACTTACATAAATACTTATGTCACCAGCATACTGTATTATTTTAGTGTTTACGTCGAAAATAGTTTCGAGATCATGTGTATAAAGATTATAAGAGCAGCCGACTTAAAATTCCTCTTTGTGGTATACCAAGACTAGTAACTTGTGGTCCATACGTCTCGTTATTTACATTTAGAAAAATTTTTCTTGAAGAATACATGTTATTAACCAAAGATATTAATTTGTACGGTATACCCATCCCTCGCAACGTTTCCGTTAAGAATTTCAGATTTACATTATCGTAAGCCCCTTTTATGTCCACAAAAACCGCCGCCACAGACATATTGTTTGTAAAAGATACCTACTTGTATGTGTGAGACTAGTTGAATGATTGCGTCTTGAGTTGAGTAATTTCTTCGAAATCCATATTGTGTCTTTGGCATCCTACTGTTTCTTTTCTAGCCAATACTCTACACGGTACTTCAACAGCTTCTCAAATACTTTCATTGGTTTTAGCAATGGAATTACTTTGTATTCTTTCCAGAATGGTGGCACCAACTCATCGACTAAGATGTTGTTAAAAATATGAAAGAGATGTTCTTTAGCAATAGGTGGCAACTGATATAACATTTGATGGTGAATTTGATCCCTACCTGGAGCTGATGTTTTATTACACGTTTTTAATGCTAAGTTAAGTTCATCTATGGTGAAAGGCGAGTTAAAAAAGTAATCGTTTTCTGCATTAAACGGGCAGTAGTTCAGATCTTGGTAAACCATTGGGGGAGCCAATTTATCTAAAAAGTCCTAACACCAATTTCCGCTTACAATAGGTTGTTTATTTCCGTCGGTGCCCATATTCAGTTTTTTTATTTCGCTCCAGATCGTTCTAATAGGTGTATGTTTATTTATATTTGTGCAAAAACTTCTCCACAAAGTTCGTTTACTATTCAGAATGGTTCTTTTTGCAATGGCTGCCTTTGCTTATATTTGACAAAGTTTTGGAGTGTGGGGTTTCTATAGTAGTCATTTAAAGATTCTTTACGAGCTAGAATTGCCTGTTTACATTCCTCATTCGACCAGGGTTTTCTAAAACTGGGGTTACTGCAATCTTTGTATTTTGGCATTGCCTTTTCATTTGCTAGATTTATATTGTTGAGGAAAGTATCATAGGAGTAATCCCCGTTAGTGATGGATTTTTCTGTAAGAAAATTCATTGTCATACAAAATTTTTCCCAGTTAGCATTCCTTAAATTCCATCTATTTGAAATTGATGTGGTTCTACAGTTAACCTCTATATCTATTTGCATGTATACAACCAAATGGTCGGAACCTAAAGTATCGTTTACAGTTTCCAAGTCATATATGTGGCTAGGTTAGGACTACAAATACTAATGTCTATTTCCGAACTTAATTGACCCAATCGAAGCATCCACGTATGGGAAGCATCATTCAAAAGAAACAAATTAATCTTCAACTACATTCAAAAAATGTTCACGTCCTACATCAGAGTAACGGTTTCCCCATGCTAAATGGTGTATATTAAGGTCGCCTCCTATTATGCATGGCTATTTTGATACTTTGGAAAAACTTATTCCATTCTCTTTGTGAAATATTGCTGTTGGATACGTATAAAGAAAAATACTTAAATTAACCCCATTGTTTAAAGATATTAAAACTGATACGCACACTACATCATTAATTCCGTAGAAATCCAAATTCTCTTTGTACGATATAAATCTATGCAATAAAATACATGTACCTCCATGTCCTTGGGGGTGATCCTGATATTATATGCAGTAAAGTTAACTCTGTTTATCGGTTTTAATTTTGTTTCACTGATTAAGCAATTTGTTGTTTGATTTTCAGATATAAAATATTCTAAGCTACCCTTATTTGCAGTGATCAAACACGCATTCCATTACATTATGTTTAATTTATCCATTTGAAATTACTTAGTACCGACTCCACACATCTGCAACTATTTTGGAGGAAAGTGGGATTTTGTTTTCTCTATCGAAATAAGAATTACAACATTTTGATCTTCTCTTGCCATCCGTAGACGTACGTGCATAGTGAGAGAATTCATATCGAATCCCTCTCACATGTACAAACATCAATATCGAAATAAGGAGAATTGCTTTTGTTTATAAAGCATACACGGTTTTCAGTTTTATCTTTTGGATTTGTAATTACCTTATTGTACTCTCTCACATTGAAATTAATAATATCCGTACTTGATCTCTTACATTTAGAATTGGTGGTATCTGTTATAGAGGGAAAATTTGTAGGGTTGGTGGTCTCCGGTAAGGAGGATACTACCCCAGAAAATGAGACTTTCTGTTGATTTTCGGCATCTTTGTATGAAATATTTTGCGTTGCCATGATCTTCTTAATTCCTTTTTGTTTTTTAAACTCTTCAGATTCTTTATCATCTGTGGCGATATGTGGACCTTTATAGAATAAACACTCTAGCGGTTTAAATACATTAGAACTATCCGATTGATGGTTGTCTCCGCATCTAGTACATCTGACTTGTGACTTACATTGTGCTTTAACGTGGCCGTATCTAAGACAGTTAAAACATTGAATAAGTCTTTGGACATACGGTTTAACTGAACATATTACTTTACAAATGGACACAATCGATGGCAATTTTTGACCTTTGAAGGACACCATTCTAGTCTTAGTTGGCTCATAATATATTTCTTCATCTCTTTTAGCTTTCTTGTAAACCACTTAATCGATAGGATTTCGAAAGACTCACCAAATATAGACTAATGCCCACATCTCTTACTCTCACCAATTCTACAAATCATAAATTGAGGAATATACGCGTTAATTTCTTTTCCTCGAAGAATACTCGGTTCCACAAGTCGATTTTAATATCACTTTAATTCTATTCTTACCTGCCTTAGCGATGGATTCAATATTTTGATTAATGTCCTTATGATTAACAGACAGTAATTTTCCTAACGACATTGGGTGTAGATTACCTATATTTCCTTGACTTTCTAAGTCAGGGGTGGCCAACCCAAATGATCTTGCGGGCCACTTTGGACATACATCATAACTCCGCGGGCCACATATAAAATTATATAGCGTGTCCCAAAATTGCTGGGACGTAGAGCTACCACGTATTGTAGAGATCAAAATAAGTCGAATAGATGCAATTTATATATATACCAAAATGTATCGTTTGTCCGTGAGAAGAATTAAAAGTTTACTTAAGAAATCACGTTTTTGTACGCTGTTCAGAAATGCGTGAAACAAATTTAATGAAATTTGGGAAAAGTACATTTTAGAGAATTACCCTACTTTCAGTAATCAAAGAAACCGAAAGGAAATTGTAGAAGGGTTAAAACCATCCTCACCCTCTGATAATTTTTTAAAATTCTTTCTTAGGGGTGGTAATACGGTTCTAAGCCTTCTTTTAACGGAAAGGCTTATTCATCATCTTCACTTTTTGACTCTTATAAAAACTCCGTTTTTCGCATAGTCTCGAAGGAAGAAAATATTTTGTCAAATACTGATCACCTACATTCTTAGTACAAGTTTAATAAAATTATAATACAAGATGTACTTGGGGGTGGACACAATGACATAAGTCATGATTTTGAGAGGAAACAAATTCATAATCGTCCCAGTTTATTGTTGACAGTAAATAATTTCAATAATTTGTTCTCTTTTAGTTGCTTTCGTATTGTTTTTCATCGCGATCACGGTTATTGCTTTAATTCTTTGGCAGTTATCAAATATGGATTTCCCTTTTAATGAGCAGACAGACATACTATTAGTTCTTGGATACTGTCCAGGTAACTGCCGCGAAAGTGTCCGCGTGTATCAAGAGAGGTATCCAAACCGGAGAATTCCAAATCGCAAAACTTTTGCCCGAATCGAAAGACGTCTTCGAGAAACAGGAATGTTGAAGCCAGTCAGAATTAACGCTGGAAGATCTCGACAAGCCCGAACACCCATTGCGGAAGAAACTGTTCTTCAAATGATTGATAACAATCCTGAGACCAGTACCAGAACATTGCAACGAGACACTGGGATTTCAAAAAGCACTGTAAGACGGATCCTTAGCGATCAATTAATTCGTACATTCCACATCCAACTAGTGCAAGAATTATTACCACTTGATCAGGGATCACGTTTAAATTTTTCACAAATAGTTCGGGAGCGCAGAGTAGTCCACAACGGATTCCACACTAATATCTTGTTTACTGATGAGTCTTGTTTTACACGTCGTGGCATGACGAACCTACACAATGAACATATTTATGAAGATGAAAATCCGCATGCTATTAAAGGTAGATATTATCAACGAGAATTTAAAATTAATGTCTGGGTCGGAATTATTGGCAATTTTTTGGTTGGGCCGTTCCGATTACCTGATCGTTTAAATGGCGCTAATTACCTTCGTCTCCTTCAAGAAATTTTGCCAGAATTAATGGAAGACTTGCCCCTTAATTTGCATCGAAACATGTTCTTTATGTACGACGGTGCACCACCTCATTTTGCACGTGCCGTAAGAGAATATCTTAATGAACAATTTGCTGGTAGATGGATTGGTAGGGGACAAGAAGCACCCATTCATTGGCCTCCGCGGTCTCCAGATTTAAATTCTTCCGACTTCTTCATCTGGGGAGCGTTAAAAACACAAGTGTACCAGGTTGAAATTAATAATTCCGAACAACTGTGGGACAGAATTCAAAATGCTGTAAACGCACTAGGAGATAACGACGATGTTTTAAGAAGGGTGCATTTCAATTTTTTACGCCGAATTGACCTCTGCGTTAATGAAGATGGAGGTCACATTGAACACCTGTTGTAACAGAAGTTTTGTCTTAGTGTCCACCGCTAAGTAAATTTTGTATTATGATTTTATTAAACTTGTACTACGAATGTAGGTGATCAGTATTTGAGAAAACATTTTCTTCCTTCGAAATTATGCGAAATACGGAGTTTTTATAAGAGTCATAAAATGAAGATGATGAATAAGCCCTCCCGTTAAAAGAACGCTTAGAACCGTATTACCACCCCTAAGAAAGACTTTAAAATATATATCAGGGAGTGAGGGGGATTTAACCCTTCTAAAATTTCCTTTCGGTTTCTTTGATTACTGAAAGTAGGGTAATCTTCTAAAATGTATTTTTCCAAAATTTCATTAAATTTGTTTCGCGCTTTCCTGAACAGCGTACAAAAACGTGATCTTTTAATTAAACTTTGAACTCTTCTCACGAACAAACGATACATTTTGGTATATATATAAATTGCGTCCATTCGTCTTATTTTGATCTCTACAATACGTGGTAGCTCAATGTCCCAGCAATTCTGGGACACGCTGTATATGCCTATATTAGATTTAGATACACTATAGACACTTTTTTGGAGTGAATAATTGAAACATAATGAGTTGTTATTGTGTTTACTATTATTCTTACATGTGAATATAGATAGATAATTTTTGAATATATGGATGCACAAATAATATATTTTTTACTGCATTGATTTCACTACTTTGGCCATTATAAAATAAATATATTTTGTAAAAGTGTGATGAATCTCGCGGGCCCGAAAAAAAGGCGGGCATGCGCATGCGGCCCCGGGCCACGAGTTGGCCATCCCTGTTCTAAGTAGACGAGAGACGGCCCTGGATCCGTTACTGCGTATTTAGTAGCATAATTCTGATACTGAGATGAGAGTGAATGTATATACGTCTTGCGAAATATCTTTCATATTTGTATCAGTTGTTTTATTTAACTCCGTATATAAATTTGTAGGAATTTCCGTATTACTCTTAGTTATAATATTTTTAGTTTTATATAAGTTTTTACTATCTTCTATACTCGTTTTATTTCCTTCCGATTCCTGTATCTTTGGTGTTCGATTATAGCGATGTTCATTTTTACCTTGCCGTTTTCTATAGTTTTTTTTGACAGCTCCACTTTTTGAGTTGATACGCTCGCACTAGCATTTATAAATTCCATCTTTTCATCTATATCAAATGATGAATTATGTAAGGCACCCACAGCTGTTTTGATGCCTTCTCCAAGCTCACTATCACTCACTTTATCGGGAGGCTTCCGCTCCTCCCAAGAAAACATTGTTTATTAACCAAATTCACCGGACTTTTTCCCATAGCAGAGTAAAACGACCGTCCTCTTTCGCACATCAAACCCGAATAGTTAAGGGGTTAAACTATTAAATAAGATTCTCAGACAAAATGAACACTTCAAAATTCAAGTATGTAAAGTTGACACTCCCGTTTGGATTTTCTTCTCATACCAACTAGTTGTAAAAGTCGTTTATGTTTGTTATGCCCATAAATAATATATTGGCGACATATTGTAATGCCTACAAGTCAGGCGATATTAATAAGTGAGTATAATACCCTCTGCCGTGTTGGGAGAACTATTCCGCCATTTTGATTTCACATACGTGTATAAAATTTTCCCTCTATGTTTAATTAGGTTATCTGTAGTCTTAGGTCGTGACTCGGATACCTTAATCGTCTTGAAGGCAAGAATAGGGAGAGGGGATGTCACTTGATTTGCCTGCGTGCAGATTGACTCAAGAGCGCACGTTGTTTGACTGTAAATTATCAGTCCAGTTACATTTTAGCCGCACATAGTATCCTGAAATTTCGATTGGTTTTCCTTGCTAGCCGCAGCGTCGTCGTCTGGGTCGAATTTTAAAACCACGTTCTTAATATTCTGAAAATATTTATGATAGTTAAGCAATGCCCGACTTGGTAATGTTCAGTCCGAATATTCATTCCAAAAGAGAACATATGCTTCGTAGTCTAGTAAATTAAAGTAACACATAAATTAAATTAAAATGTTTCAAAGCGTCGCGTCGAATGCAACTCTTTTTAAGAATGCTGTTAACTATTTACGTGACGTTGATAATCGCTTTCGCACCAATACGTTAAAGGGATATCTCAAACTACACATTCAAGTTTAACGCCATCATAATTTAGGTCAGTAATTTCTGCTATAAATTTTGTAACTTTGTCCAAATTGGTCGCTTTCGCGACGTAGGCAACATTTGTAAGACAAACGTAGAACTACGAAATAGTATGTACGACAGGGTACATGTATACACAACAGATCTCATTAAGATTCGCAGTTATACTGTAGGTTGTATGGAACCTCCGCCACTGCTAGTGCGCTAGTAGGCAAATCTAACGTAGATTCATAACTACCATACACCCGACTGCAACCAAAGAACGATCTGCTTTGTCATCATTTGAGATACGAGGGCGACTCGTAAAGTAAGTTTCGTTTGGTTATTTAAAAAATGAAGAAGCTTTATTATATATAATTTAAAGCTACTACTTTCAGCTATTTGTATGCCTAGTTGCCATTAAGATTAAGATATTTGTCATAGTGATGAACCAGTTTCTTAACGCTCTCTTCATAGAACTCTGTCGGCTGTGAATTGACCCGTGATATAACACCATCCTGCAGCTCTTCATCGCTCTCAAAGGGAGACTCCAGCGATAATACCCAAAAGACTCGTTCGAACATTCATAGGGTTCGGACGTACTTACAAGCTATTATCAGCAATATAGATAAATTCATAATAGTAAAATATTCTATCATCTATCATTATCTTTAAAATTCGATAAATGTCGAACAAATAGCGATAAAGTTATCGACCTCCTCCGTCCGCCTAAAACCAACAATTCTCGGAAAATAACGTCGAAGCAGGCAAGCGAAATACCGAGAAGCAAGCACGCCAACAAGCCCCACACATTGGGCGCCGGGTGTGTAGCTGCACCGGCAACTCACGCAGGTAACGAACAACGTCGGCTGAAGTCGGCCTTTCGCTCCCCGAGCGCTCTCGCGGGCTCCGCGGCCTTCCGAATGATAAGGACGCATCCGAAGTGGACGACGACAATAACTAGCGACGCCAACAGACCACCGCCACCCCCGCAGAACCATACCAGAACCGCTCGCCGAGAAAATTCTCGCGCGAGCAAGAATCTTCTTCGCCAGATATAACAAATGCAAGGAGACGGCAAGCGACTAACCCGGCGCTAGCGGCCGATAAATATTATGCCAATGTTCAAGGAATAACACAAAATAGGCTCGCAAGATAAAATTAATTGTATCATGCCGTCGGACAGCAACACCGAGACGACGTATAAGGAGATGATGAACAAAGTGATAAAAAGGATCGAAAGGAATGAGTGGTGCTAAAAACGCACCATCGCGGTTACCGACGACGAAGGGCCACTTTTGAAGCCTCCGACACCTACGGCCAATAAAAACATACCGTTGGAGAAAATGGACGAGGAAGACGACAGAAATAAGCCTTCGACCAGCAAACAAACAACGCAAACCAAAATCACATATCCGCCGAAACCGAAACGGTCGCCACCAGTCGTGCAGCACGCTACCCCAATGTCCCATAGAGACTTTAGTAACAAGATTAAAACCACCTTGGGGAGAAGTGACTTCACCTTGAGGTACACCAAGGCCAAGGATCGCGTCAGTATTTACACTAACACAAGAAACGATTACGATAAGATCTTGGCCCAGCTAGATGATAACGTACAGTACCACACGTTTAAACCGGCGGAAGATAGGACGCGCGCCTACGTGATGAGGGGCCTCCATGATGACACAGATCCAAACGACATCCAGAATTTTCTGAATCACGAACACTAGCTCCACTGTGTAAGGGTGTTCAAGATGAAGGCCACGATGGAACCGCTTTATCTCGTGACACTGATGGACACCACCAAGGCCCTCAACAACCTAGTGCGAAATATAGATCACACCAGAATCTACTGAGAGAGGTATTGAAATAGCAAGAAGATCATTCAGTGCCATCGGTGCCAGGTATGGGGACATGCTACGACGAACTGCAGGGGTACTACAGGGGCCTTAAATGCGCGGAGGTACATACAACCCATGCCTGCCAAAAACCGAGGCAGCGAAATACTGCAACTGCGGGGCGTCAACCCAGCAAACGCTATAACTTGCAGAGCCTAAAATGCGGCGCTAAGGACGAAGTAGAGAAACCGCCCCGTCGCAGCCAGCAGCCCGCAGCCCACTCCCGCAGGAGCAGCATACTTCCCACTGTCTTCTCACTGTGTACTCCCCCAGTCCGTACGTGGCCGCCCCCATCCCTGCAACTAACGTCACCAGACGTCTTGCCGAAACCCAGCATCATATCCAAAAACGCCAGGCAACGCTGGTGGATAGCCTCTCCCAGATTCACAGATAAACGGAGCAACGGATAAACTGTCCCAGAGACCTCTCACTATCAGCACCATCCAAAGGACAGCCACAACTCCAGTCCCCAGGAGGGACACCAACCAACGCCATGGACCCCTTCGGTGAAACGATAGGCGAAATTCAAAGACTTGACAGGAATATCACGTCATTAACTCTCTAACGTGTGAGAGACCTAAATTAGCTGCTCGAAAGCGTATTTACAACCAGGGTGCAAAATTTAGACTCTTCCTGGATTTCTGTTAAGTTTGGAGAGTTGATACAGTTTGTATCAAGTCACGATATTGACATAATGTGCCTTAATGAAACCAAACTAATGCCCGACGATCGCTTCGAACTAACTGGTTACACAACAATCAGGCGGGATAGAACGCGTTGAGGGGAGGAGTCGCTGTTCTTGTTAGGAACGGCATCCCCTTCATTGAGACGAGTATCCAGGGAACGGACCACCTGGAGGTCGTGACCATTAAACTCCCCAATGACCTAACAATTGTGGCGTGGTACAACCGACCTAGTAACAAATTAACAGCACAAGACCTTCAAACGGTACTACGAATACCGTCGAGGGTTTTAACCCATATGCGCTCAGCGCCCCATTTTTCAAGCATCTTAAAATTGTCGATTTATAAAACTAAGAACTATTTATTTAGAGGAAGAGCTTTATGCTTGTGTTATTTTGATGTGTTTGTCTGTTTTTGTGATTGTGAAATATATCGCTATTTTACCAGTGAAATAGCTATAAGTGCCATTCGAAATGTTGTGACCGCGAAACAATAAATGAGTATGTCTAATTATTTTTATAATAATATAGTTTCTTTGCTATTAATTTATTGCTTTGGCTATATAAAATATTATTAGGATTCAATGAAGTGTCGTAAATATGATGTTGGCTGTCATGTTAATTGTTTTGAAAATTTTCAATAAACTATATTAATAAGGCATAACTTGCGCTAAAATTGTAATTTATATGTATATCTATATTATCCATGTATGTAACACTAAAAACAATTATATAATCAATTTCCTCGTATTTTTAGTGCCCACTGCCATGCCCAGCCCCCATTTTGGGGGAGGATTTTTTCCTAAAAAACCTCAAAAACAGAGGCATATGCTTTCAAACCCTTTTAGTACTTTAATGTTGACTAAAATACTGTAAAATATAATTTTTCAAAACTTGGACGTATACGGGTTAATTCTAGGCGATATCAACGCGCAACACCAGACATGAAACAATCACGTGAGCAACGCAGGTAGTAGGAAGGTTAGTCAAACCCACAATTGCCGCGTGATTTTTCATTGACATTCATGTGCATTAACCCACGAACAGAGTAAGGGCCACAACGACCGACATGAGCGTGGTGAAAAACGTTCGTGATGTAACCGAACTCACGGCGCTAAACGAACTTAACTCCGACCACTATCCCGTAATGCTCCGCCCTGGCGGCACGGTACGCGAGCGGAGAGTATTGCCAATTCCCGACTACTCCACTGCAAATTGGCTCTTATTCAGAAAAACCCTGAATGAGACCATCTTCATTGAACAAGAGCACAATGATCCCGAGAACATCGACAGAACAGTCACTATACTCACGCAGGTGATCATCGCAACAAGAAATAAGTCAATTAAAATGGGCACATTTGACGCAGCAAAAGTTGACCGGTTTCCGTAGGCAATCCTGACGCTAATGTAAACGAGGAACAGACTTCGACGATACTGGCGGAGGTATCAGAGAATGGAGGATAAATGGACATGCATCGCCTGACGTGAATGGTAAGATGAGTGTAACATATAACCCCCATCATTGTTCAAATTGTGTGGATGTTTATAAATTTCGATAGATTCACGGAATCTTCTAGAGAGAAAATTAGATTCACGTGGCAGAAGTTGGGTGTCATTAAACCGGATCTGATGACCGGAATTTTGTTTGCGTTCTGCCAGTGCCGAACCAGCTATATTTAGCAGTCTAGTGCATATTCTGACACAAGCACGCTAACCGGTCGTTTTGTTTCACCGATGCACGAACACAAGGTGTATATACGGGATGCGGTATACACCTTGTGTTTGCAACGGAGATAATTTGTCTTTGACGGAGGGCAAGACATCTAAGGTTTTGGCGTGAGGTCTGAACACGGTTTCTATTTTGTTCGGCTTCTGGCGCTGGGCGGGTGTCTTGTGGCAGCAGTCGCTCGACGTCGTTCAAGTTCTCCGGGATAGACCTGGATTCCTCGATAGTGCATCTGGCAGCTCGTTTCCCCGTCCTGGAACATGCTCGATCGTGTAGGAGAATTTCTGAAGCAATAAGGATCAGTGCATGAGTTTGGATCGGGTCTCCTTGAATTGCCGGAGCCAGATGAAGGACTTGTTGTCCGTCCAGAGGATGAATGGCCTTTCCTCCAGGTAGGCTCGGTACCTTTTGATTGCCCAGACGACGACGAGACACTCTTGCTCATTGACACGGTACCTTCGTTATGCCGGGTTGAAATGCACACTGGAGTAGCTGATGACTCTCTTCCCCTCGTCGGATTCCTGGTAGAGCACGGCGTAGGCTGTCACATCGCTAGCATCGGTCTGCAACTCGAAATCGGTCTGAAATCCGGCCGATGTATCGAAAGCGGTTGGAAAGGTTGTTTGGTGGAGAGCAGGTCGGTCAGCGGGGCGAGCGTTGTAGATGCGCCTGGTAGGTGCTCTCGCAGTCAGTTGACAAGCCCTAGCAAACGTCGTAGTCCTTTCCTGGTGGTCGGCTGTTCTGCTTTCTGGATTGCGTCGATGTGGTTATCTTGTGGATGGTTGGCGTCCGACATGAACACGTGACCCAGGTAATCCAACTCAGCGGCGGCGAACCGGCATTTGGTGAAGTTAAGTCGGAGACCGTGCTGGACCAATCGCTTGAACACGAGCCGTAGGTGCCTTTCGTGCTCTTGGAGGCTGTTGGACTAAACAATGATATCATCGAGGTAGGCGATAGCGAACTCACATAGGTATCCAACCAAGCAAGATGTCTTGGATCATGAGTTTCCGGAACGTTGTGGGGGCTCGTTGCAGTACGAATGGCATGACATTAAATTCGGCTTGGAACCCTCATCGAACGGTATTTGCCAATACCCTTTCCTCATGTCCAGTGTCGTGAAGATCTTGGCGGTACCTAAATCGCGTAGTGACTCCTGGATAGGCGGCAGCGGACTGACTTCGTCGTGGGTGCCGTCGTTCAGCCTCCGATAGCTCACACAAAACATCGGTTCGCCGTTCTTCTTCGTCACGATAACCACGTGTGAACTGTAGCTGCTGTGGCTGGGGCGGATCACGTCGGCGGCGAGCATGGCTTCGACCTGTTCGGTGATGACGCGCTTCTTTTCGGGAGAATAACGGTACCGTGGGGGATTGATCCACCCCGGCCAATGGATCTAGGAAGCTTTACAGAAGAAACGGCTCTCCCGGTATTGCATTTGTCAAATATTCTCCAGTCGTTTCATTGACAGAAAGAAATCCGATAAAGTTGTGTTCTATAGTTCCAGTTGATGTATTACAATATCTTAAGATAGCCGACATTTATTCAACTCTACTACAGTTTCCAGTGCAGTCGAGTAAAAGAATATTTTGCCTCTTTTATCCTACCAATCACGATAATAATGCGATTTATGTGTCCCCGTAACGTAGGATCGTATTTAGATATCAATTTAAATAAGTCTATGCAGTTACCAGAATTCCTAGTGTCTTCATCTGTTTTGAGAGATTCTCTGTGACCTCTAAATGCCAGATTATGAGAGGCTAAGAAATTTATGATATAACTAATCTCTCAAACAAATTGTACCAATGTTTTTGAGATTCAAGAATTTGCCTTTCGTTTTCTTGGTCTAATGTTTTTCCGTGCTTTATTCCCTTCTCTAATGTTATCCATTGGAACATATGGACCATATGTTCTTTAGTATTCTCATGTCTGTGCAGCAAATACTACTTAAGTGTTTCCAATCACAACACCCTTCCTGTGCCATTTGAGTCTGCATGGAAAACAGAAAACTTTATTTTTAGAACTTGAATAAACCACCCAGCGACGACGTTGAGTTTCACCATTATTTAGTCTTCTTGAGAAATGCAAATTGGAAAAGTGTCCATGATCATTATCTTTAGGATAATATTCATCACTGTTATTTAACTGTTGTGTGGGACCGCTTTGAACTATATCATGATGCATAACCTCCGTCATGGGAAACGTCCACAATCCCAGGTCTTGTTTAACTACGTAATTGGCATCTCTGTTAACAGGCGGAGAACTTATCTCAATCTCTTCTTCTTGATTGTGACTTATATTACTGAACGTGAAGACAGAAATTTCAGAGTCAGATTTTGATGGGCAAGTTTTTGATCCTATTTCTATTTTCGATTTTCGTCGTTCGGTATCAACAGTCGGTGCAACTGAAGTAATTTCCAAATTCAACGAAGACTCGGATACGGATACATGTTGTTGAGAAGTCGAAACAACCGGTTCATTTGATTCTGTACTACCAGATTCAGTCTGACTGAGAAATTTCATCACACCTGAACTTAAAAGCTGGTTTGATACAGCTCTTTCCGGTTTTCTTTTTCTTTTTGCTGAACCAAATTCCCATTCCCTCCCTTTATCTCTATCTCTCTTAGTGCCTAAGCCTGACATGATTGATAAATTATAAGGAACGCACAAATATTGTATCCGTAACCTGTAAACAAAAACGATAATAACATTTGTAGTTTAGATACTTCTTTCTTTTCAGTATAATGAACTTATAAGAAGTGGACTCATACTTTCGATAAAAAATTGGATGAATATAATACACATTACCCACCTACTTTGCATATTACGTACTTCCATATTTCACTAACGTAATATGTATAATACAATATAATACACATAATGAGAAAACTTCAAAAAAGAAGGCGGATCCTAGCGCAACAAATCGAAGATATAAAACAAATAATAAACGCAATTTTATGTTATGTAATTTTTGTAAAGAAAAGTATAAAAAATGTGAGAGTAGTATAATAAATATTTCTTACCTTATTCTGGACAAATAAACACAGGTACTATTATTTTTCTTCACAACACAAACCGAGTTTCTACTTATTAAATACGTGTCTATCGTTTTACAACAATCTACCACTACTATTTATTCTCACATCAAATACTTTTAGAAATTATAATATAATATAGGAACATAAAGCGAAACTGTGTCTGCATGTGATACTTTAATTGGCTTTCCAATAATGGGAAGTCCCGAGCTATGCTCCGCCCCGCGATAGCAGCTTAACGCCAGGTAATATTGCCAGACTAAATATAAACGAATAAACAGAAACAGCAAAGGTGATAAATTTTTAATTAATCAATTTTATAATATAATATAGTTTCTCAGAAAGAGAAATATTTTCACGAATTTTTCATTCATATGCTTTCGTGCGCCGAAGATAAATGTCGATATATCAATGGTTCGATATCTTATGGCGAAAAACAGATGGAGTTGAGAATTTTCTAATTTATTAATTATAAAAAAACCTTGTGGCCCACACCGTTTCAGGACTTTCCTTACCAAAGCTTCCAGTTTTTCTCTTCTTGGTTGTCTTATTACCGTTTCACATACTCGCAGTTTTGCAGTTCTTGATTCCCGATTCCTTTTTTTTTTTTAGTTTTAGAAGTAAATATTGATATCATACTCGGCGAAAAAAATTTTCGACCCCTCTGTATATATTTGTGTAGGGTTCCTTCCCAAATGCTAATAAGTATTTGTTTACACACTGTCCTTCCATGCTGCTGCACACATTGAAAAATGTCTACACGATTGTAATGTCATAGACATGATATTTTAAGGATTGCTTGTTACATGTTAAGCTTGCAACTTTTTAAGAACAAAATATATTGTCTATGTTGTAATAGTATATCATTCATGACTTTCTTTTTATTAGATTGAAATTTTTCCAAGATTGGATTGATTCGGGAGCTCCCAATGTATTTTGGCTGTCAGGCTTTTATTTTACTCAATCATTCTTAACTGGAGTTCTTCAGAATTACTCTAGAAGAGAGCATTTACCCATAGACTGGATACACTTCGAGTTCCACGTAACTCACTACGAACAAGAAGCAGATGGCGAACCAGATACTGGAGTATATTGCAAAGTAAGTGAATACTAAATGTATTACTATCTTCTGTACTAATTGAAAATTTTACATCGTGCTCAGCAAATAGAAGCAACTGACAATTTTAAGCAATGGGAAGCAGTGAGTACCGTCAAATTTAATACTTACATTTTTCTACTCAATTTTATAGACTTCTAATGATTCAACTTATTATGTATTTATTACCTACAAAAGTGCATATATGTTTGCAAGCAATAACTTGGTGATTATCCAAGAGGAAGAAATATATATGCGCCATGGCAGACGACCATATTTGACCGGCGCTCCACATACACCTAATTCTGTTTTTACACGATAGATTGGTTCCAGAAAAAGCCGTGTAAAAAACGTGTAAAAAAGATATTGATCGTATGCAAAAATAGGTGATTGGCTCCTTATCTCTAAAACCTATTAAAATTAGTGAAAAAAACAAGGATTTTTTAAGAACAAGTATTCATGTTTATTTTATTAAGTCACATTCTATATAATGTGTATTTACACAAGCGTAGTTATTAAAGAAAAAGAAAGATATACACTCTAAGCTTAAAAGTATGTAATGTATATTAAATGTATGACAAGTTCAGAAACTAAAAACAATTACGTATGTATGTAAAACAGCTATGTTGTTAACAAAAAGAATAGGTATAGGTTGTAGGCACAAAAAGGGAATTCCCTAAATTTGTGCTATTTACTATTGCTCTGACAAGTAAATTTGCTTGTATGCACAAAAAGGGAATTCCCTAAATTTGTGCTATTTACAATTGCTCAAAAAAGACCGTGTAAAAACAGCATTAGGTCTACATAAGTATGCACATTGTTAACACTGAGTGGCTTTCTCACTGACTTGGAAATGGCTACATGCAATTCTTTAAATGTCAGAATAAGTACAGAGAAAACGCGTAATTACCGATATTTGTAATCCTATTAATTTTGTAAATGTTTATGCAGCACGTGAAGATGGAGGAAGAATTTAGCATCATATTTTACGTAAGTGCAATATGTTAGGCAGATTTCTCATTGTTAAAACAAGTGTCAACCCTATGCAATATTTATAGATGGTACATAGTATAGAATAAAACCCGTATAATCCGTAATCGCACGGGAGCAGGAAAATTGTTCGTCTTATGCCCGTTTCCACCGGTTGTAGAAAAATTTTAGTGTCGGTTAAAAAACAATTGCATTGCAAGCGGTGTTTAACCTAAATTAAAAGCAGTTAACGACAGGTTAATTTAAACATAACTTGAAATACAGTTTAAGTACTTTAACCAAAGAAATATCAACCACAGTTGTCAAATCCGGCAAACGTCGCAAATATATGTAGTTCTCATCGTGTACTGATTACGTTAATTTGCGTGGAAAACATTTATTTGTTGCAGCGGTAAATATTTAGAATGATTTTATTACCTACATACATACATAAATACATACATACATATATACATACATACACACATACATACACACATACATGCATACATACATACATACAAATTAAATCAGCTTTCTCAAACTTATTAGACTGTTCCACATCCAGCGATAAGATCGGTTGGCCAGTTGAGGCCTCTTTGCTCACCAAAGCTACACGCTCGGTGAACCTATTTGTCCTGTTCGTGGTTGTCCCCGAGAAAAGGAGCCAGGCGATTAAAATGCACTATCCTCGCCTTACCATTGGGTTTCTTTCTAATACGGTAGATAACGTCATTAATTCTCTTCAACACTTCGTAAGGCCCATCGATCGACCCCACGACCGTTGCAGTTTAGACGAGAAACCTCGACGTCGCGGAGGATTGAACAGTCAGATTAGGTCCCCACCTTCACTAGCTCTAATATAGTGTTCCTTCATTCGGTCGCTTGCTTCATGGATACTTGCTCTCACCCGGTCGTGAATTTCATCCATTCGTCTCTGCAAATCATCTCCAACTACTTCCTCATTCGGTTTGAAACCGAATTTGAGATCACATGGTAGGCGCAGTTCTCGTCCAAAGAGCACATTAGATGAACTATGACGGGTGGTTTCGTGGACCGATGCTCTATACGCCAGCAGAAACATACATAGTTGCCGATCCCAATCTCGCTGGTGGTCTTTGATAAATATTTGAGAACAGCCCTGTTCATGCGCTCCATCATGCCATCAGACTGCGGATGCAGCGCAGTTGTTCTGGTTTTACGAATACCCAATATTCTACACATCTCCAGGAAGACTGTTGATTCGAAGTTTCGTCCTTGGTCGGAGTGAAGTTCAAGTGGCATACCAAATCGACTGAAAAGTTCTTTGACCAACGCTTCAGCGACCGTTACCGCTTCCTGGTTCGGCAATGCATATGCTTCGACCCATTTACTGAAGTAATCTATCGCGACCAGAATGTATTTATTTACGTCTCCGGTCGTAGGAAATGGTCCGGCAATATCAACTCCGATCCTCTCAAAGGGGCTGCCGACGTTGTATTGCCTCATAGAGGCCTTTCTTCTGCGGCGCAAATTGTACACACCAATCCTTAACGTAGTTTTTACAATTCTCCCAATAGAATCGTTCTCTGACCTTTTCCAGTATTTTACGAACTCATAGATGTCCTCCCGATGTTCCGTCATGAAGTTTAAAAACTTCGGGAGTTCTTACTCTTGGCACCACGATCTAAAGTTTCCTATTCATTTCATCAGCTTTGTTTTCTGTCACTCGTTTCAGAAGACTATCTTCTACCACTAACGAGTCCCATTGTGCCCAATAAGACTTTAGCTCCCCTATATGGAGCTACAGTTTCCCAATTAAGCCGGGTTTCTTGCCTCTTCCATTCCATGACGTACTTCAAAACTTCATCGGACTCTTGGTGGGCTCGGATTTGATCTTCGTTCCAGCTGTCTACAACAGCAATTCGGCAACAGGTTGCTTCGTTTTTCTCTTCGGCACGACAGCAATGCGCACAGTCCTTTGGGCAGGATCTTCTGGATAGTGCGTTGGAATTACGATGACTGGTTCTGGACCGATGTTCTGAGTCAAAATCATACTCCTGCAAACGTTCTATCCATCGGGCAGCCTGCCCTTTAATAATTCTTGAAGCGTAATAACCATAATAATGCCGTATGGTCGGTCCTCAATAAGAATTTCCTGCCATAGAGATATTTGTGAAAGTGCTCAACAGACTTAACTGCGGCCAGCAACTCCCTCCTAGTCACACAGTAGTTGAGTTCTGGTTTTGACAACACTTTACTGAAGTAGCCGAGCACTCTCTCGTGGCCATCTTGAACTTGAGATAGTACGCCTCCGATGGCAATGGTACTGGCATCAGTATCCAATATGAATCTTCCTTCCAATTGCGGATAACTCAAGATGGGCGCAGAGGTCAGCATCTGTTTAAGTTCTTCAAATGCATTCTTCAGTTAGTCTTGTGAGGGGCTTAGCGATGTTAACAAATTCAGGAACGAACTGTCGATAATAAGTATATAGCCCAAGAAGACTTCTTATTTCGTGTTTATCCTTTGGTACCGGCCAAGATCTAACGGCTTCTATCTTTCCGGGGTCAACCGAGACGCCATCTTCGGATACTACATGACCGAGGTAGTATACTTGCTTCCGGAACAGGTTGCACTTTTTAGGGTTCAACTTCAAACTGGACGTTGAAATACCTGCTCCAAATTTTTCAAGTGGTCATCAAAAGATCTTCCCAAGGCAATTATGGGAGGTATATCAGGTATACCAAGCAAGTTTCTCAAGATAGTCCTCTCAGAACGTTTCCCATAAGCCTTTCAAACATTGCGGGAGCGTTACACAACCCAAATGGCATCACATTAAACTGCCATATGCCCGTCCCTATCGTAAATACCGTCCTTTCTTTATCCTTTGACTCTATCCCGACTTACTAATATCCACTCGTTAGATCAAGAGTGGAAAACACCTTACACCCACTCAGTGTAACCAGGATGTCATCAATTCGGGGCAAGGGATAGCTGTCCTTCTTGGTCACGTTATTCAGTTGACGGTAGTCTACACAGAACCTAATTGAATCATCCTTCTTTTCCACCAGCACCACTGGGGAACCCCATGGACCATTCGACGGTTCAATCACGCCATCCGCTCCATGTCCTGTATAATCTGTTTTACTTTGGCTCGCTCCGCCAGTGGCAGTCTTCTGGGAGCTTGGAGGATCGGCTGGGCATTTCCAGTGTCTATGTGATGTCGAACAACATTAGTTCTGCCCCCGTGTTCCGGCTTTCTACTTGGAAGAGATCTTGGTAACGTCCTAGCAGCTGTTTTACGTTAAGGCATTGCTCTGTTGTCAGATCTTTGCTAAACATATCAATAAAGTTATCTAACCACTGCAGAAGCGGATCAGGAGTTGTTGTTACTTAACCCTTTGGTGAATGGATGAAACACTTGCACAGTTTCCCAAAGATACGCCCTTATTCAGCTTTATAGGATAGCTGTTAACGTTCATCAGTCGAACAGGCAGCTTCTCTCCTGATTGGATCACCGACTTGGCAATCAGTATTCCATGACCTTGTCCGACAATCACATGTTCCTTTAGGTTTGCTTCCACAATGGTCTCGCTGCGACTGGCCACGATTACATCTTCTACTAGTATTACGCGTGCTGACATATCCTTACCATGGTGGAGAATACAAAATTTTGATCTTCTCTTGCCATCCGTATACGTACGTTTCGCGATTATACCGCTCGTCAGTACGGCTCTGCCAGAGGTGTAAGTTCGTATACAAATTTTATGTATATATAGTCTGAACATTGATGTTCGTACATATGAGAGGGATTCGATATTAATTCTCTCATTATGCACGTATTACGCATTTTTGTATATATATATATATACATATATGTATATATATATATATATGTACGAACATCAATGTTCAGACTATGTATACATAAAATTTGTATACGAACTTACAGCAAAGCCGTACTGACGAGCGGTATAACCGCGAAACGTACATATACGGATGGCAAGAGAAGATCAAAATTTTGTAATTTGCAATTATCCCACGGCGGGTAGACGAAGAACGCGACTACAGTTACTGCAGGAGGTTGTGGCAACGCAAGCTGTCCACTCCTGTAGAAAAATAACTGCAAAAATCATATCGAATCCCTCTCATATGTAGGAATATCCATAGTGGAGAATGACTTCTTCCTAGCCAACTTTCAGTACACCTGCTTTCAAGTCCAATTTAAAACCAAATTCTGCCATTATATCCATTCCCAGAATTACATCTTGTTCTAACTCTGGGACTATAACATGATACCGGAATGCGGTATCACCAATACGGAAGTATCTGGTTCTTGCTGCCCACTGCTTCCGGTCTGAGAACTGTCATTGATGCGCCAGTATCCAACAGTAAATCTCTAGGTTTACCATTTACATTTCCATATACAACCAGGCCACTAGGCCGACATCGTATTGAAGCAACAGTTAGTGATGTTTCTAGCGCATCAGTCACATGGGTCGACGATCGCCCCTTCAAGTCGACCCATTTTAATTTTCCGTCGGCTTTTCTGTGGCTGAGGATAGTGACTACGTAGGGGCACTTACGTAAGTGCTCCGTCCTTTCACAATTCCAGCATCGTCTCTCTGATTGCCCCATTTTCATGGATTTCATCATTTCCGCCATCGTTTTCTTTATTTTCCTTATTTCTTTTAATGGCTCTTCCTTCTCGTGATTTTCTAAGGCATGGACGTGAGCAATTACTTTGACAGATTGCTTCACAACTTCAAAATCCAAAGCTTGACCCACCGGGTGAGGCAACTTCTGCAGCCGACCAAGCTTTATTGCCTGTTGCGTTTCACGATCAAGATCACCCAAAAGCTTGCAAAATTTTCTCATTCCGACAAGGCATTTCAAACAAATACTTCTCAGGGTCTTCGCCAGCTGTTTCTATTGCCCTTCTCAACCGCAACTGAAGCTCAGACTTTCTCCCACTTGTGCCTTCATCCTTTTCTTCTAATTCCAGTTTGAGATCTACCACCTTCAGGTACATCACTTTACAGAATTTCTTCGCCATTGTTTCTGATTGTTTACTAATTTAAGTTTATTTTCACGGATATATCGCCAAACTACCTCACACCTGACACCACTGTTATGCTTTCTTAATTAGAAAACGTTCTCGGAGTTTATAGAAACAACACCGACGATATATTCATTTACTTTCTATCTGACAAATTAAAAAATCAATAATAATCAATACTTAGCAACTAATTATTTCAAGTGTATAATAGGCGACTATTCCACTCTATTCCACTGCTCGTAATAATACATACATACATACACACATAATTCTCTCTCCTTTACCTGGTCGGACTAGAGGTGTGGGAGATTGAGTGCTTCCACTTATTTCTGCCACTAAGCAGCTCTTCCGCCGGTTTCCAATCGATATTTCTTTTCTTCAGTACCTTTCCCAGCTCACTTTTCGATGCGGTTCTGATCTTCGCCGTTTTTTTGGATCTCATTTTCACATCTTTTTAAATTTACTTTTATTATTTAAATGAACATTATTTAAGTAATTAAAAATAATTTTTATAATTCATAGGGTGTAATATAAATTTGGATTTCTCAATATATGAAGTATATATGTATATTTTTCGTGACCTTTTTTATACTTATTTTATATGATAGTTCTCTACCACAATTAGGTCAATTAAACAAGACTGGTTTAAATGATAGTTATATTTTCAGAACGTTTACAAACGTTTTCGGAACACCTTCTTCAGTGAAAATATAACTAGATAAATGTATAAACAAACATTAGTTTTTATTGGAGAACTATCATATAAGATCAATATATGAAGCTAATTGATGTACAAAAACTTTAGTATTATGGTACACTATTAGTAATTTTGTTTAATTGTTTTATTGTATGTTGATATTTTCAAATTTTTATCAAATTTACAACAGAAGCTAATCACGAAGGGCCTTCGCTTAGCAGTAAAAGAAAATATAGTTTCTTCTTTTTGCCATGTATTTAATAGTGGAAATGGTTCAGTAAACACGATAAATAAATAAATAAATCATTTTAAAATTATTCTATTTCTATTAATGGAAAGGTATAAAATTTTTCTGTTATATCCGACACGTATACTAATGATACATAAATCGTTTACTGTCAACGTTATTATTTCAGCGTACATACGCACCGTGTCGGCCGCGGCGAGTTGGGTCGGCCGGCTCCTCCTCCGCTTCTTGTCAATTCCTATTTTGCAAACTTGTTTCATGCATGTGATTGGTTCTATAGGGCTACATATCAGATTTTTTATGATCATGTCCCGTTGGGGAAAGCTTGTAAGAAACAATATACGAAATACGAAACATAAATATTACCAAAAATATAGACGATTCATTTGCCAAACTTCTTTACATCACTACAAGCGTCTGCGGAAACTTGTAAGGCAACAATCTGTTAGAGCATATTCTGACTATTTACTCAGTGTTCAGAATTCAGTTACTGTACGTACCCCAATTACTTTTGGCCATACATCCGCAATAAAAAACGCTGTAGCAGAATTCCAGGTATGATGTACTTCAACGACATTAAATTAGGCGAACTACAATCCATTATCGATTGCTTCTCTAACTATTTTAGGTCTATTTATCCTGCGTCTTCTAATTCAATCCTAGATTGACCTGACCAAAGCTAAGACTGTCTGTATGTATTTATAAGTCCCGAAGATGTTATAGTGTCTACATATAATCTAAAAAATAAAATGACTGCGGGTGTTGATCGGGTTCCAAGCTTCTTGATTAGAAACGCATTGGCTTCTTCATTATCTAAACTTTTTAATTTGGCCTTATCTACCATCACGTTTCCAAACTTCTGGAAGATTTCTAGAATAACACCTATATTAAAAAACGGAAACAATAATAATAATATATTTTGCCCAACAGATTATAATCCATTTACAGGACAAGTGCTTCACAACATATGTATATTTAAATTTATTTCAACAATACATAGGTGCTATCACACATCAATCATCTACAAATACCGAAAGTTAGTAGTGCAAATATTTAAGATTGAAACCAATGATGAAAAGTGAATATCAATGGATTGATCCGAAAGGTTATCGTAATTCATACACATCCTATAGAGAGGGGATTTAATTAAAATATTAGTATTTGGTTTACTGCAGTAAAACATCCTTGTAGATCTAGAAGCTGGACGAGATACCATGAAATTAATTTGATATAATATTTTCGGCGCGTCCAAACTATTGTGAAGTAAATTGAAAAGAAATTTAAGATCAGCATGAGTTCGCCGCGGATCAAGAGGTTCAATTCCGTACAAGTCCAGAAGTAATTTGTGACTAAAGTTTTGAACAGAATATATAGAATAATCCTTAAAGTAGATATATTTTAGAAAACTAGTGAGGTTATATAGTATTTATAAAAAGGGGACCAAATCAAGGATGCGCATTCCAGCTTAGAGCGCACGAAGTAGAAATATGAAGACAAGATCGGATCAGTAGATGTGAAGCTCCATGTAATTCTTATAATAAAAACCAGCATTTTAAAAGCAGAAGAGCATATCCCATTGATGTGATCGATAAATGTAAGTCGAGAGTCAAAAGTTACGCCCAGATCATGCATAGTTTCACTGCGCGTAAAAGTAATATTATTTAGGCGGTAATCATATACAACACTATTTAGTCTCCGCGTGAAGCTTACTACTCTACACTTAGATATATTTATACTCAAACCATTATCTGCACACCATGAGTACACTGTATTCACCTGATTCTGAAGCGATACACAATCATCAATTTTGTTGATAGTAGCGTACAATCAAGTATAGAAGGTAAATCATTTATAAATAGTAAAAATAAAAGCGGACCCAGATTAGTTCCCTGAGGTACGCCTGATGTCGGAGGAAAGTTTTTGGAAATATGGCCTTTGTAAGCTACATAATGTCTTCGGTTGGTAAGGTACGACTTAATAAGGGAGGTTAAAGATTGAGAAAAGCCAATTATATCAAGTTTGGTAAGAAGAAGGTCATGAGTAATTCGATCAAACGCCTTAGTCATGTCTGTATAGATAACATCAACTTGTTTATTGTTATCTAGCGCATCAGAGAGATATTGCGTTATAATAGTCAGATTTGTAACTGTAGAGCCTTTAGCCATGAATCCATGCTGATCAACAGAAATCCGAGACTTAATCTGGGGGTAGATAGCTTTGTACATACACAGTTCAAACACTTTGGCAAAATTATTTATTATGGCTACAGGTCTGTAATTCTGAAAATTGTGTCTGTCACCCCTCTTATATACTGGTGTTAATCTAGCGACTTTCCAAATGTCGGGAAAGGTAGAATTCATAAGCGACAAATTAAATATGTGACATAATGGACTCGCAAACACATTTGCGCAGTCTTTTAAAATAAATGCTGGTATATTATCAGAACCCGAAGTGAAACTAACCCTCAGACCCTCCTGTACACTCAAAACCTCTGATTCTGTAATGGAAAGTAGATTAATTGATGAGTCATATGAATAGGCACTTGGAAAATCACGCAGCATAGATGAATCCGGAAGGTATTCAAATTGAAAGAACTCTTGAAAAGAATTAACAATAGATGATGGATCATCTAGTGCGATTCCACGCATATTAATAACAGAATTAGGAATTCCTGCCTCTTTTTTCTAGAACGCACAAATTACCAGAATTTCTGTGGCTCAGTTGGAATGGACATCTCAATACTTGAGATATACATTTTGAATAATAATTTGGCATTATTTTTAATATTTTTACAGATCTATTGCGGTCCTCATGCCTCCTTAGAGTACGTTCTCGAGCTTTATTCCGTTAATTAGACTTATTAGCTTTGAGAGCGGTTCTTCCGCCTCGGGATATTCGTCTGACACCTTCGTGTGACACCTCGCATTGGCACAATACATGGATCGTGGTTTCTTCCTCAATTTGACAGAATCTACATATCGCTTCCTTTGTCAAGCCCATTTTATTCATGTGCTTATTGAGCCTGCAGTGCCCTGTTAGTAGGCCCACTATCCTTCTGACGGACTTTCTGCCCCTGCGTAGTAGGTCCTTTGTAAACTTCGGCATTTGCTCTCCAAGGAACTGTTTCGCCGATCTCTCGTCTGGGAAGTTCCTCCACCTTTCCCGAGATTTATCCTCGGTCTACTTTCTTATGGCCGCTTTGATTCTTGTTTTTGTAATGCCGAAGGAAGGCTCCGGTCCTATGAATGCCATCGACGAGGCCTCTCGGGCCAGTTCGTCAGCTTTTTCATTTCCCCGGTAGCCCTCGTGCCCCGGAACCCAATCACTTTCGCGCGACTGCCGAGTTCGTTCAGAACACACACACATAATCCCATACAAGCCTTGAATCGACCTGTACCGAATCCAATGCCTTCAGCACCGCTTGACTATCGGAGAAAATGGCCACCGTGCGATTGGAGCCGCGCTGCTTATTGATTTCTCCGACGCAGAGATGTACCGCGGCTATTTTCGCCTGGAAGACCGTGGTATCTTTACTTAGACTCATCTGGACCATCGTCCTTTCGTACGTTTCGTCCCATCGTCTTTTTCGCAATTATTTGAATTAGCAATTATTTGAAGAAGCTAAAAAACTAAAAATCTTTCAATAACCACACCGCTTTTGACATAACGTAATATGATTGATAATCGAGACTTGCAGGAAATATATGTGGTTTCATCTATTTGCCAAGAAAACGACGAAGCTTCTTTACGTTCCGTATCTATTTCCGCTTTTAATACAAAAGAAATACAATCTATTAAATCATTTTGAATAGATTTAGATGTATCGGAAAAAATATTACTACTAACAAATCTATTAAAACTAGGTTCATATTTGCTAAAGAATCCGATAATTCTTTATAATTTCCAGGATTAAAAGAATCTGAAGTCTCATTGTGTCCCAGAAAAGCTAGATCTTGTGATGCTAAACGTCTATTGATTTTCTTAAATTTTTGCGATTTGATCTAACTTCATTATTATACGTAATAATTGCATCTTTACGCACGGTATCTATGGCAGTAGCAATCTTTCCCGTTGAATTGAATCCGTTAACCAATCGCATTTAGCGTACCACAATGAACTGAAACCACGATTTTGCCGATTTCCGTCGTTAGATACTAAAGATAAATTAGACCGAGGTTTTTCAATTTTTGTACAATGTGTAATTTTGTCTGTATATTTAAACAACTAAAAGAATTTCTTACCAACCAGTCGACAACATCTTCGCAGCTCCCTAATTCATTAATTTTATCCATTTTCTATGTAGGCCCTAACACAACATCATAAAATAACCTAAACCGAATGATTGTTACGTAGATACTTAAAGCATCGTTAGTACTAAATTGGCACTGTGGACTGCGCACTGCGAACGATAACGCACGACAACTTGTCGATCCCGTACAATCTGACGGGAACCCAAGCCTCCGCGCATACGTTTTCGCCCTATACAAGTGTACCATCACGGACTTTGGTAATGTCCGGTATTTTGAGGTACAGCCTGTGTTCCTGTTACTTTATCGGTTTTAGAGTCAAGCAAATTTCGACCATACAGCCGGCCTTGTTGTCTATCCATTCAATACGTTCGCCTAAAGCGATAGTTAGGGTACAGCAAGAAAGGACATTTGTAATTGCCGAATACGAAATGTATCAGAAAAGGAGCGCTATATATACAGACACACTTCTCCGTTATTGCCTATTGATATGTTTCTCTGATTTTAAAAAATACTGCAATTATGTATTTGTATTTGCATATTACGTATATGTAGTTATGGATTTATGTTTTCTATAAGGTTTTGTATTCCCATTTAAAGATTATTTTGAGTTAAGAAAGCGTTTTTATGCTTGTGTTGCACGGTGCACGATTAAACTATGGAACAAATTCATTATTTTGCAGACAATTAATAATGTATTCAGCAATAACTTATTTAAGTAAGTAATCTTTCAAGAGGGCAGAGAAAAACCAATTTAATTTAATCAGATAATAATTTTACAATAAAAGAAATGCAGTATTAAATGAAATTATACATAATACTTTTCTGTTAATTTAAATATTAAAAATGCGATCTCGTTTCATTTCCACATCCTATAAAAATTAAAATTTCTCTACGTTGGCATTCACTTAAGGTAGCCATAATTTACTACTAAAATCAAACTGAAAAATCAAATAAATTTCATTTATTACCTCGTAAGAACAATAGGTAGCTAAATAAGCTATTCCATACCTTATTTAAAGACTTTTCAAATAAGGTATTACACGACCCATATTTCAATTTAAAGAAATCACTGATTACGTCTCCTCGTCAAAACCGATGACGTTACATTTTTCGCATATGATTTAAAAGGTCGACATTTAAAATTAAAAGTCGCCTATATCAGGTTTCTTGTCAAAAGTAAATTGTTTGCAAAATAATGAATTTGTTCAATAATTTAACCGCGCACTGTATTAACAGACTTAATAACAAAACTAAATGAATGTCAAAATTGTAATGAGACGTGTTCGATTTCAATACACGAGCGAGTGACAAAATATTTCCGTCGACCGTATTTTTTATAAAATGCAAATTTAATATTAAACTGACATAAACACAAATAAAATGTAAGTAGCAGTAAAATGTTTCACTGCTCACAAGTAATAACTTGTGTAACAGCTGTAGTCCTTAATGAAACTCGGTGTGTTTTCATTACTTATATATTTTAAACATACATAATGACAAAACAAAACGTAATGTTATGTTTAATCATTTCATTAACAATAATAAATATAATGGCGAAGTACTATTGTGGAATCTATAAACGTAACTTATCTGATATACATATGTTAATATATGATCATACTGTCTTCAATTTAACATGTGAGATAGCAACTGAAGAATACTCCTATCTGGTTAAAACCTAAAACCAATGAAAAAAACTATGAATAATAAATACTAGATGTAAAATGCGCTAAGAAGTCGTAATAGAGTATTTAACACAATTTCTTCTTAATATATTCTAAAGATCTAAGAGAAGCTTACTTAGTGGTCGAATTATTAATTAAATTTGCATTTTATAAAAAATACGGTCGACGGAAATATTTTGTCACTCACTCGTGTATTGAAATCGGACACGTCTCATTACGATTTTGACATTCATTTAGTTTTGTTATTAAGTCTGTTTATACAGTGCGCGGTTAAATTATTGAACAAATTCATTATTTTGCTAACAATTTACTTTTGACAAGAAACCTGATATAGGCGACTTTTAATTTTAAATGTCGACCTTTTAAATCATATGCGAAAAATGTAACGTTATCGGTTTTGACGAGAAGACGTAATCAGTGATTTCTTTAAATTGAAATATGGGTCGTGTAATACCTCATTTAAAAAGTCTTTAAATAAGGTATGGAATAGCTTATTTAGCTAACTATTGTTTTTAAGTGGTAATAAATAAAATTTATTTTATTTTTCAGTTTGGTTTTAGTAGTGAATTGTGGCTACCTTAAGTGAATGCCAACGTATAGAAATTTTAATTTTTATAGGATGTGGAGATGAAACGAGATCGCATTTTTAATATTTAAATTAACAGAAAAGTATTATGTATAATTTCATTTAATACTGCATTTTTTTTATTGTAAAATTATTATCTTATTTAATTAAATTGGTTTTTCTCTGCCCTGTTGAAAGATTAGTTACTTAAATAAGTTATTGCTGAATACATTATTAAAAGACCTTACAAAATAAGTATTACGCGACCCATACATCAATTTCAGAAGACACCAATGACGTTACATTTTTCGTATATTATTTAAAAAGTTCGCATTTAAAATTAAAAATCGACCTATATCAGGAATTTTGTCAAAAGTTAATTGTCTGCAAAATAATGAATCTGTTCCATAATTTAACCGTGCACCGTGCAACACAAGCATAAAAACGCTTTCTTAACTCAATATAATCTTTAAATGGGAATACAAAACCTTATAGAAAACATAAATCCATAACTACATATACGTAATATTCAAATACAAATACATAATTGCAGTATTTTTAAAATCAGAGAAACATATCAATAGGCAAGAACGGAGAAGTGTGTCTGTGTATATAGCGCTCCTTTTCTGATACATTTCGTATTCGGCAATTACAAACGTCCTTTCTTGCTGTACTCCCTAACTATCGCTTTAGGCGAACGTATTGAATGGATAGATAACAAGGCCAGCTGTATGTGCGAAATTTGCTTGACTCTAAAACCGATAAAGTAACAGGAGCACAGGCTGTACCTTAAAATACCGGACGTAACTAAAGTCCGTGATGGTACATGCACTTACGAGGACCCATCGGTTGCACCAATGGTATTAATATCGGCGCGGAGCTAGATTTGTGGCTAGCCTCCGCGCTTGCTATTATAGTGTGTGAACTAAAATTTCATGCATTATTGGAAATTTGTTTGCATTTTTAAATTAAGTAATGAATAGATATGCTATTTATTATAAATTGGTTGTAGAAATTGGTTTATTTTAGTATATAGCTAAGACTTAAACATTGTTTTAGTACATAATAAACACAATTTATTTTACTAAAACTAATAGGAGAGGCTTAACCTCCTTAGCCTCCCTAGCCTGTCCTGATGAGCCGCCACTGCACATGTCTATATTATTCTGTATCCTTTTTGCGGATTTTACCGTTAATACTAGGTCGTCAGCATACATCAGTTCGGATACAAATACCTCTTGTAGATTTCTTACACCTACTTTTGTAGTATTTCTATTACAATTCTTTGCTATTTCGTCCATCATAAGAATAAAGAATCTCCCTCCTGTCTTACTTCATCCTTCGTTGTAAACTCTTGATATCTGGCAATTTGTTGTTCTTATTACATTTCGAGTTCATTTCTAGGAACTTTTTATAGTTTGGATTAGATACTGATGTACTTTTGCCTGTTCCAGCAGCTCCCAATTTTTTTGCTTACGACAGAGTGAAATGTTTTTTCCAGATCGATAAAACAGCTAGCTGCCGTAAGTTAGCGCTTTTTGTGTTAGTTGTGTAACGATAAAAACTAAGTCTGTTGTTCGCTTCCACTATCTCCATCTTGTGGGCGAATTTTTCCCATTCTTTTGCATTTGCCTATCTGACCCTGTCTTTAGATTTCTTCCGCTGTTCTCTATGTTTCTCATAATTTTCAGCGTCCTTATTACTAAGATAGGTTTTCCATAAACATTTCTTCTTTTTAATTTCCATTTTAAGTTCGTTATTCTACCAAGACGTAGCTATATTTTCATTGCTGAAGATCGTACCATAGACCTTGGACGCCATTCTTATAACTGTGTCTCAGTACGCGACCAATAAGTCTTCCAAATTCGTCTCTTCTAAATGTCATGTTTTGTAATTCATCATTTAACATTTTACAATCTGTGTACGATATTGCATTAAAACTCATATATAGTTGTTATTAATGTTTATTATCTCTACGGTTTTAACTTACAATCCTCCATGATCTAACAACTGTCAACTCTGCTACTTATTAACTAATACAAATGGCGCACATTAATGCACGTTATAATACATCTTTCCTTTTTTGCCAAAAAACAAATTATAGATATAGTTTCGTTGGTCGTTTGACAATACGACCAGATCGCGTTGAGATCACAGGAGATTCTGAATTTGTTTTAGCCAGCGTGGGTTTCGGACTGGATGATGAGTCATTGCCTTGCTTATGTTCATCAGTTACATCTGAATCATTATCGTTATCTGTCACGTGGAAGTCATTAACTGATTCTTTTAGATCGACACGGTATATGATCGCGATGTTGTGTGACTGTTAATGATCTGACCAGGTTTCCAGGTCTTGTTAACATGATCGTACATAGTAACGTTTTGACCTGGTTCTATGTTGGTTAATGTTTTTGTATATCTATTATAATAACATTCGTTTTAACTTACTCTATTTTTGAGTTTTCCAACAACGTTTTCGCAAAAGTTAGGCTATAACAAATTGCTGAAATTGAGATTTTTGTTGTACAGATACGACTCATTAACAATTGAGCCGGAGAGTAATTCATTAATTTCAATGGGGAATTTCTGTACTGCATTAATGCTTCAAACACATCTTTCCTTGGACTTCGAGTGGTAATATTAAAATTCCACTCCTTTTCGAAATCATTGAACAAGTGACTATCAAACGGTATATTATCACAAATTACTTGATCTGGAAATCCAAACTTAGCAAAAATGGCTTTTAATTTGCGAATCATGCCCAGACTTATTACACAATGACACTAGCTCCAACCAAGTTGAATATGAGTCCATTACTACTAAGAATTTCCACCATAAGAAAAAATATCAACGACAATTCTCTCCCATGATCTATTCGGTATATCATATGGCTTTAAAAGCTCCTTGATATTTTTCTTACGAATTTTTCACAAACAATACATTCTTTGATAAATAATTCTATACTTTGATTCATTTATGGCCAATAGAAAATTTACCTCGCCCTAACCTTAACTTTTTCAATTCCTACATGACCTTCATGCAGTTTCTGTAAAATTTGACGGCGCAAAGTATACGGAACAAGTAATTTATTTTTTAAAACAAAAGATCATTACAAATTAGCAAACCTTCCTTTAATTTAAAATAATGGCGTAACAACACTGGGATCCTATTTTTCTCTGACCAATCATTTTGTACAAATTCAATTACTGCTTGAAGTTCCATATCATTCTTGGTTTCTTTTATAAATTCGGTTTTTCTCAGCAGATATTGGTAAAAAGTTTACCAGTGCGTGCACAGCAGACTCAATTTCCAACTCATCTTTACTGTTATTTTCAGGTTCAGCCAGGAAAGCCCGTGATAGGGCGCCAGCTATATACAGCTCTTTTCCTGGTTTATATGACACGTTTAGGTCATAATTCCAAAGCTTCAAATACATGGGCTGTAATCGGGACGTTGTGGCGTGCGAATCCTTCCTAAAAATTGAAAGAAGGGGCTTATGGTCACTACTAACCTTAATGTTTTTCACTTCATAGATTAAGTAATGAAATTTCTGACAGGCAAATACAATGGCTAACGTCTCTTTTTCAACCTGCGCGTATCTCACTTCACTCTTATTTAGACTTCGGGAGGCAAAAGCTACTAGGTGGCCATTTTTCAACAGACACGCAGCTAAACCGTCCTTTGGTCCATCTATTTCAAGTTCAATTGGATCAACTGGATTAAAAAATTTCAATATTGGTACATGAGATAGTACATACAACTGTGTAGGCGCATTTTCATGTTCAGCTGACCAGTGCCATTCAATATTTTGCCGTGTGAGATTCCTTAATGGGACAGTAACTTTGGACAAATTTGGTACAAATTTACTAAGAAATTTGGCCATACCAAGTAATCTGAGCATGTCGGCTTTGCATTGCGGAGTTGGTATATCTACTATGGCTTGAACATACGGTTCATACGGTTCAACTCATTTTTCAGAAAACAATTGCCCCAGAAATTTTACTTGTCGCGGTTTAAATTGAATTTTTTCCTTATTAAACTTAATGTTGTACCTCTTTGCTCGCTCTGGTACCATTCTCAAAAGATTGTCATGCTCTTCTTCAGTAGCTCCTGCTATAATTATATCGTCGAAATAATTTTTTCTAAAACACCTCAGGTGTTGAACGAATCCCAAACGGCAATCTTCTAAATTGATACCTACCAAATGGTATTCTGAAACTATAGTAATCAGCACTATCGTCAGTTATTTTCACTTGATAGTAACCATTCTTCATGTCTAATACAGAAAAATAAGATTTATTGGCAAGTTTGGTGGCGATTTCATCGGCTGTCGGAATCATCTCTGTGTGGCTTCATTTAAATATTTCGGGTCTAAACATAATCTCAAATCCTTATTTTTCTTTTCAAGTGTCACTAATGGATTTAACCATTCAATTGGCTTCTAGGCTTTGCTAATGATACCTTACTTTTCTAGTGAATCTAGCTTTTGCTTAACTCTGGAGTGCAATCAATGTGGCATGCGCCTTATCAGCTGTAAGTGTTGCACAGCATTATCTTTTAAAACAATTTTATGAGCATTTGGAAATTCTCCTAAACCTTAAAAGATTTGAGGATAGATATTAATATCTTTAACTGACTTCAATCTTTTGCTTACAGAGTGAACTCTTTTGATTAAATTTAAGGTCATGTAATCCTAAAAGAGGCATTCGGCCACCACTATTAACAATAATAAAAATAATGTTTGCTTCTATACCATTGACACTACATCTAAAAGTTATTTCACCTGCAGGACTAATCTTAAAGTTCGAAGTACCATAGGCAATTAAAGTAACACTAGTCTTATAAAATTGTTCATTCTGTAGAATTTTACATAATGACTGAAGAGGTATCACACTTACATCGGCGCCAGTATCAAGTTTGAATCCAAGCGGCTTACCTTCAACGTCGATCTTCTTACCTACTGTTCCAATAGATTTTGCCACTGCACTTATAAGAAACTCATCTGCACTATCACTTTCTTCTTAAGTATTGTCCTGAGCTGCTGCTACTTCATTCACCCTCATCTTCAGTTTTTCTTTCTTCTTCCTGCAAACCACCGCAAAATGATTCTTATCACAACACACGTTGCATGTTCTACCATATGCAGGGCATTTTCCTTTTTCATGAAGCGATCCACAAAATGTGCACTGCATTCTAGTTTCTCGTTGCTTGCTCTATACCTTTTGTTTGTTTTATTGCTTTCTGCTTCATTCTTTCTAATTGCATTGTCTTTTGTAATATCTTTGACTGATTCTTACTTGCATCTACCGCTCTGTAAAAATGTATTGCCTTTTGTAAGGTTAAATCTGATTCTCTTAAAAGTCTTTCTTATGTCCCTTTATCAAGAATTCCCATGACGATCCTATCTCTGATCATTTCATCCTGCTCCTTGTAATCCGTTAATTTTAGAGCTTTTCTCAACTCCGTCACAAACAATTAAGAAAAAAATGCATAGAAAAAACTAAAACATACCGATTGAAAGAGGAGGAGTTGGCAAAAGAATACACTTCCAGAACTGAAGTGGAAATTGGAGGAAGGAAGATTAGTGACAGGTGAAGAAGAAATACTAAAAAGATGGAAGCAGTATTTTGAAGAAATACTGACCATAGACCAAACAAATATAAAGATAGAATAAGTCTATCAGGTAGTAAATGTAGACATCAACGGGGAAGTTACTATCAAAGTAGAGGAAGTAGCTGAGGCGGTGGGAATGTTAAAAAGAGGAAAAGCTGCGGGACATGATGCTATAAGTACTGAAATGATCAAGAACTTGGGAAGCGATGGCTTAGAAGTAGAGATGGGACATTCGAATCCGCGAATCCTCGAATCCATCGAATCCTGAAAAAGATTCGAGATTCGAAAACTCGAATCTTCGCACGATTTTCGTAATTCGAATCTTTCGAATCCAAAAAAAAAAATAATAATAATGATGACTCATGTAATCACGACACATATGAATCACTGACTAGAAAGATCTCGACGATTCTCTTCGGTTCTCGTTCTTTCAGCCACAAAGTATTTATAAGGTGGCATGCTTTCCTAATTTGTGGTATTTTAATAAATAAATATCTTTATTCCTGAGACCAGAAAAGGTATGGAACATGTCAAATACAGACAGCAAATAATATAACTAATCTAATTACAAAAATTATGAAAACTTATTAACTTATGTACATTTAGTTCTAATAACTAGCTAAGACTATATCATGTTAAGTCAGTTCAGTCAAGTTTTATATTTTAAACACCATATATGCTACACTAATACCATCTATCGCTCTTTATGTGATTCTAATTAACATCCTGCGCTCTCTCGTAAATTCTAGCAACTATCTCGTCTTGAATAGTCTCGTCGGTTCTGGATGACTGAGCTCTAATACTGGATTATTCTCGAAACTCTTGATATATGATATATAAAAGGTGCGTGGTGCGAGTAAACTTCAGATTGCAACGACCACTTTATAGTGCAGTACTGTTCAGTCTGTGACGTTTGAGAGTGGATATGCGTGGTTTATACGATATATGAGGTAAGTTAGTTATTTTTATTTATACTGTATTGATATATAATTTTTTTTTGCACATATTAAGTTATATTACATTGCATGCGGTGTTAGTTGGAAATCAAATTGGGATGTTATATAAATGTAATTGTTAAGTATAAGAATTAAAAAAATAAATAACTTGTTAATTGTTGTCAAAGGCCATTTCAGATGTCTGTCAACTGCATTATTAATTAATTATTCACGGCATAGTAATTTTGTACATTTATTGCAGTTTTATTATTACTGTTGCATACCGTATTTTCGCGCAATTATTACAGCTAATAATAAAATTACAAGGATTTTAGGATTTTAACATGAAAACTTAATTTTTTTTTCTTTTTCAGGGGAGTTCTGAAGTTGCACAACTGTCACTGTTACATCATATTTGTTGCATTCAATAGCAACCTATGAAATGGCTTTGTGTCCTCAGGCAACTTCTGATATTTGGAACTATTTCCAAATTTCAGAAAATGAAAACTATGCAAATTGCAATCTGTGCTCTGAAAAAATATCTAGAGGGAAAAAGTCGCACACTACTTCAGCTATGTGGAAACATTTGAAAACCAGGCATTTATCCAAATATCAAGAACTGAAAGGTACAAGTTCATCAAACTCATTACTAATTCCAACTTCACCCTTAAGCCCTTTGACTGTCAATGTTGATTCTTCATTTGAAGAAAATAATCCAGATGATATAACTACTTTTGGGAGTCCTGTGTCAATTAGTTCAACTCCTAGTCCAGGTTCAAAAATTTGTTCTTATGGCGAACAAAGGTCTTTGAAACAATGCGCAGTGAAACGCAAAGCAGAACCTTTCAACCAACCTACTCTGAAAAAATTTTTTGATAAAATGCAAAGTTTTAAGCCTGGGGACAAAAGAGGCAAAACAATTACCAGATTGGTTGCTGAAATGATATGTACAGATAATCAACCACTGTCCATAGTGGAAGATAAGGGGTTTAAAAAATTGATTAACCATCTTGAACCAAGATATGTCATCCCATGTAGGAAACATTTTTCTGAAAAGGTAATTCCAGATATGTATGAAGAAGAAAAAATGAAAGTCGAGGAACTTTTAAAAAATACTGAATACATTGGAGTCACAACAGATATGTGGACATCAACATCATCTGATGACTACCTAAGCCTGACAGTGCACTTTGTAGATGAAAACTTTGAGTACCATCATTTGTGCTTAGAATGTATTCCTTTTTAGAGGTTTCACATACAGCATCTGCTATAGAAACTTTCATTAGCAACATAATAAAAGAATGGCATCTTACAGAAAAAGTTGTATGCTTCATGAGAGACAATGGTCCTAATATGGTTGCAGCTTTAGAGCGTAGCATCTTCACCCACTTGCCTTGCCTAGCCCATACGTTTCAGTTAGTTATAAAAGATGGTTTACTGAATAAGAATGAAATTAAGGAAATAATGATATTCTGTCGGAATATTGTGGGACATTACAAACACTCTTCTAAAGCGACAAAAATGTTAAAAACTGCTCAAGCTAAGTTAGGTCTTAAAGGTCGTCGTTTAATACAAGACGAGCCGACTAGATGGAAGTCTCAGCTTCACATGCTCAATCGACTTGTGGAACAAAAGCAAGCCATTTTATTGTCTGCTTCTGACTTGAATATTCAGATAGACCTTTGTCCTCGACAGTGGAAATAATATTATAAAATTTAATAAATATTTTTAAAAACTGTATCGTTTTTAATTAAAGTAGCTTTAAAATTTTCCTGTAAAATTGTTTTTCCTCTCTGTCCTTGCTTATTATTGTAATTATATGATGGATTCGAGAGATTCGAGATTCGAAGAATTCGAGAGATTCGAGATTCGAAGGATTCGAGAGATTCGAGAATCCTTTAGGATTCGGATTCGGATTCGGATTCGAGAAAATTTGGATTCGTCCCATCTCTACTTAGAAGTATTAACAGGACTGTTCAAGGTACGGAGAGATGAAAAAATACCAAAAGACTGGGAGCTAGGGATACTGATGCCAGTCTACAAAAAAGGAGATACAAGGGATTGCACAAACTACAGAGGAATAACTATGACCTGTATATTAGCTAATATGAAAGGATACTAGGAAGAAGATTGGAGAAAATAACGGAATTGCAATTGGAAGACTCCCAATGTGGGTTCAGGAAAGGTAGAGGTGTGCAAGACCATATATTTACGATTAAACAACTGATAGAGAAATATACCAGTGAAAAGATATTAGTGACCTTCATCGACTTACAAAAAGCTTTCGACAGCATACCTAAACGATTAGTGTGGAACAGCCTGGAAAGAAGAGGAATTGGCGATAAATTACGAAGCTGTATGAAAAGCATGTATACAACTACCAGAAATTATGTGAGAACAGGTAATTCACAGTCGGAGGAGTTCATTACTAAAGAGGGTTTAAGACAAGGAGGGGTGCTTAGTCCAGCATTGTTTAACGTAGTTATAGACGATGTAATCAGAGATCAGTAGAGATAGGTAGAGATAGCGGAAAGTGTATATGCAGGTGACCTGGTGATTTATGCAAAAAACGAGCAGGACATGCAGCATAATATTGATTTATGGTCAAAAGCTCTAATGGATAGAAATTTAAAAATAAATGTTAAAAAGACCAAAGTTATGGTGATAGGAAAGCATAACATAAACACATCTATAACAATACATAGGGAAAATGACGGACAAGTAGATACATATAAATATGTAGGAGTGAAGATAGAAAAAACCGGGAAATAGATGCAGAGATAAGTGATAGACTGATAAGTTTAGCAAACCTATATTACGCCTTGAATAATACATTTATTAGAAAAAAGAAATATCTCGGAAAACAAAAATGACAGTGTACAAAACAGTTGTCAAACCAATTCTAACCTATAGATGTGAAAGCTGGGTAATAACAAAACAAGTAGCAAATAAAATCCAAGCAATTGAAATGAAATATTTGAAAGGGGTATGGATGAATGGTCCATTCTTTATGTTCAAATTTCACTAAAACTGTCTGCTCACTTCTTTCAATATGTAATTGTGAATATCTTTATGATATATGTTTTCTAGGCACCAAGTCAATTATTATCTGCCCAGTTAAATTTTTTGTGGTATCAAGGGAAAACTTATCGCCGATCGAGGAAACGACGCTGACGCACACACCACCATACAGCTTGCTATCCTAAACTCAATTCCATTTGTAAATAGTAATGTATTATTATATTGTTTTGAGATATACATATGTTTTATATTATTCGAAATGGATGCAATATAATAATTCGATATTTTAGTAACTTGTAACCGATTCGTTTTATAGAACATGATATGGAGATTGAAATTATAAATAGGTGTTTTGTAAGAGAAATGGAAATTATCAAAGTACAAGTCTAGTACATATTTATAAACACTTCCCAAGAATGATCACTTGTTAATCCTAAGTAAACCGTATACATTCATATTTGTGGACTACAAAAATGAGTTTGATGCACTCAACCAATGTAGGCTATTATAAACATCTGTTTACTATACAACAAACCGCCATTAATACAAATTATTTTTATTCTTAGTCATGAAAAATGATCACTTTCTTGAATTTATACCACGTTATGTACCAAAACACACCGCTAATAGGAAATTCTAGTGCTACCAACTATTTCTTTACTGCTTTACTAACTGTGGCTAACGATAAGGTTGGTGCAAACGTTTGAAACTAACCGGGTTTAAAACTGAATGGATTAGATTACTTAACCAAAAAGTTAAAGTTGTGCAAACGGGCATTAGACAGTTTCCACCTTATACAGGCTACTAGAAGCTGGTGAATGACAAAAGTAAACTTCTGGGTCTTTGTGTTTGTATGCATGTATGTAATTACATTTCCGTGAATAGACTTTCTTAGTGTTTCGGGAAAAAAAAAGCATGAATATTTACTGTTTATATACTACATTTGTTGAAGTATATGCATGTACATACTTGGATATGCCTACACTTGCACATATTGCACTTTTGACCAAATACTTAACCTTCCTATACTCACGTCAAAATATGAAACACCTATACTATACTATATAAGTCGGTCCCACAGACCGTATGCGTGAGTATAGGAAGGTTAATAAAGTAAGTTGTTATGTATGGGTATATTGCTAGAGTTGGATAACCCAGACAAATACATGAGCGTTATAAAAAACAGCAAATGTGGATTGGTATTGCTAATATTAAATTATGATAATCTTTACTCGCATAAATATCTATGTTATTGTCTTTCACTGGAAATTTAATGGCGTTACAAAAAGCGACAACGGTTACTCACTAACAACAAATTTAATAAATACAAAGTAAAAAGTCCAGACCTGTTGTGAAATTGTAGCATCAGGTAGCTTTCTATGGTTTTGCTAAATTTCGGCGTTTATCACTAAAAATGGACAAAAAGAACGTTCCACATCAATCGAGATATTTGAAAATTTCAAATGTGGATCAATGTCATAAAGTGGTTGGTCTGCACGAACCACAACCACTTTAAAGTAATAATAATAATAATAATAATAATAATAAGCCGATAATAAATATATATTTAATATTTATACACAAAAAATATCAGTAACAAAATTTACAATAATATGAAAAATTTCAAAGTCAATTGAACGTACCCTATTTCATTTTCTTAAATTACTTTCTCGTTGAAATTCGGTACCGAGGCGGCGAATTTTTTTTTCTATTGAAAGCATCGATCAAGCAGATAGATGGTCTTCACACATTGAATTTGTAAGAAAAGTTGTGCTTCAAGATGGAAAAATTACGTTCGGCTTCAGCGGTGGTCATGGGAGCAGTCGTCAGAATTTTACAACAACTTTCTATTTTCTGCCATTGTTTCTCCCAAATTGTTAGAAATTATAAATTTTAACAAAGGCACTGCACCTTTCAATGTACTGCACTAGGAATTTGAATACAAAACTGACAGCTCTGTTCGCAGACGTTGTTTTTCCAAAATTATAAGCTGCGCATGTTAAGTCCAGGTTATATTCAGGAAATAAATGGTTATAATTTTCAAAATTATCTGAATTTAAGATCGATGCGGCAACCAAGTGGTTTATAAAAGCTATCTTTGCTATTATTTAAACGTTTCCTTTTTGCATCACAGGGGACTGTTCTAAAATTTGAAGCTTGCTGTATGAATAATCTATTTGATTTCGAACGTTATTAATGCTTTTCTCAAAATTATTTACCACGTTTTGTGCATTTATTGGATTCATGTCCTTTTTCCGCAGTTGGATATATAAAACTTCAATATGTGGCATAATATAATGAAAAACAGTCAGCCAAAATGTAAAATTTGGATCTTGCAGAATACGTCGCATACTTTTGCTTCCTTGCACGTCAGTGCATTGGCATCTTCTTCCAGATGTTTCATACATTCTACAATAGAATCTCTGTGTTCGTAAATCACATTAATTAATTGAACATGCTCGCGACACCACCACATTTAATTGATGAGCAAAGCAGCGTACGAAATATGCATTTTCCTATTTTTCTTTGATTATTGCCTGAACTCTACAATGTATTCCACTCATTAGAGCTGTCCGTCATAGAGCTGAGCAATGAGCTTTTCTTATCATTTTTTAAAATAGGGCAAATAACATAAAAATATTCTTGCTAATGATACAGCTCTATGATCTTCGGGAAGCAAGAAAGCCCAGAACCGGGTTTCCCCCCTTGGTTGGTAACGTAACGAAGAACAATCACCATTTGAAATTTAGAGCAAACGCCTGTAGTTTCATCACCCATCACTGCTAAAAACGGAGCTTTATTTATTTCGCAAAGAATTTCATCACGATACACTTTCAGCATGCAATCTCAAATCTAATTTGGTATCATTTTTGAGGTGCGTTTGAAAATCAATGCATTTTCATGATGTTCACGAACTGTTTTATCAAGGTCTGACGTAAATTCACCAAACCCCGAAAAATACCGGGATTTTCGGGATGATTCACTAAATTTTGATAACACATACCTGTTGTTCGTTACTTCCTCGTTGTGCTTTTGTAGATTTATCCAATAAGCAGAATCAAGTTGAACTTGAATACTCACCAAATAATGCAAATTTTATATGCGCAACAGCTTCCTTCATGTTATATAATATTGAGTACAGGAAGAGGACGCCCACGCTCTTTTACTACCAGTTGTTGTTGAAAATTAGGGTTTTCAAACTTGTTTAGAAACAATATCCATTTTTACATCACATTGACACATTTTAATTTTAAACGACCACTACTGGCCGAAAATGCAGCTCGTCGACGTTCTCGCGCGCATGTGCCAAAGACCGTCGGCTATCCTCGATTTACTTCGTGTATGAATTTATCTGTATTACAAAGAGCTACGTTCGGAAGAGCAAATAATTATTAAAATGTCTGTTACGCACGATATAATTATGGAAATTTAATATTTTTAATGAAATACTCAGTAAACGCTAAATGTTAATATTCAATGCTTAATACATTAATTGAGGATTTATTCTGGTGGTTCCGCAACTCAGCAGCACTAATGGAGGGGCCGTCCCTGGCAGGAAGCTTGACGCAATCAAGATATCTTCCGCAAAAGCAATAAGTAATATGTGTTGTAACTTCTGAAACTAAAGTTTCTTTTCAGTGCCCTACTGGTATTTAGCAATGTATTTAGCATACATTAAGCTCCATTCGTTACTAGCATACGCACTTGCTTGACTTTCACTGCAAATTTTTGCAGGATAGTTATGAAATACGACGGTATTGTTTGTGCATAACGTTAGTAATTCTAGGGCTGGAAGAATTACTGCACAGAAGGTTCATTTATTTTCTATATTCGCACTCAAATATCAAGGATACTATTTTTTGCTTCCTGGCATGCCACATTGGCACAGACATGTTGATGAGTGAAGAAACTCCTTACATCCACGATAACAAAGGAAAATTGAAGAATATACCGGGTGTCCCATGACATGACTGCCACAGCTTAAAGATATGTTACTGAATAAATTTCAAGTTAAGAATGTTGGTTAATTGAATTACTTTTACAAAATCTCCGCCCAATTACTGTATACATTAGCTCTTCTTAGAATTGAAGGGGTATCAGGAGAGTATCAGAATCAGTTCGAATAGTTTACATTAAAACACTAATATAATAATATGTTCATTTTAACGAATGAAGAATACGCCGATATTCACTTTGTTTATGGATTGTATAATGGAAATGGATAAGCGGCAGTTGATGAATATCGTTAGCGATTTCCCACTCGTAAGCCTTGTATTCCTAGTAAAACTGTTTTTAACAATGGCCATCGATGTTTAAGAGAAACAGGTATGTTTCCTGCAGTTACTCTTGAACGTCTCGTGCAATAAGAACTTGCTCAAGAAGAAACAATACTTAATATGGTTGGCCCTCAATCTTCTCCTAGTGTGCGAATATCCAACAGAGTTAACGTAGACTGCATAAGACTATGGAGAACTTTACTCAATTTGGGTTTATACCCACAGCATATCTTATCTGTACAAGCTATAAAACCCGGCGACTACGCATCAAGACTTGAATTCAACTGGTTAGTGAGAAATCGAAAGTTCTATCGGAAAATATTGTTCAGTGATGAAGCCTGCTTCACCCGAACCGGCATCAATAACACCAGGAATTCACATTTTTGGGCACTTGAAAATCCACGGCAAACTAGGGAATCTCATTGTCAAGATAAATGAATGTTTGGCATGGTATTATTGACGACCGTCTCATTGTCCGTTTATAATCGAAGAACATCTCACGCCCGTTGATTATTTACGTTGGACGCTTCGATGTTAACGTGATATTCTTTTATTGTTATCTTGTGTGGGTGCTTATAATAGATAAGTTAATACAATAAACAGTGACTATAGCTGATGGAAATGTTAACCAAAACAAGAAGTACAAAGCAAGCCGAAGTGCTGGGAAGTTCGGACCATGATAACGATAAATTTCAACAAATAATAGATAAAGTAAACGAACTTAGCAAACTTATAAAAATTCATTCGGACACCATTAGAAAGCAAGGTGTTTTTGTAATAGAATTGAACTATTACGCTTAAATGGTAGAGACAATAGCAACCCGAATACCGTGGAAAATAAGTTCGAAATGGGAGACGCTATGTGAAGAGGATGTGGTCGTACGAGCGGACGAGAAGAATGCCACGAAGAACAACAATAAAACAGTAAATACACAGTCAATTTCCAATAAAACTGACCAACTCGAAATGGAACTGCATAATAATGAGGTCCACGTGGACTGTACCACGGGACACTTTTAAATAACACTACGCTTAGAAAATGCAGTATAAAAGGATATGATGTTGCTAGCGCATATTGTAGAACAAACCATAAACATGGTGGCTCATTAATACTAATCGTATATGATAGTTCTCTACCACAATTAGGTCAATTAAACAAGACTGGTTTAAGTGATAGTTATATTTTGAGAACGTTTACAAACGTTTTCGGAACACCTTCTTCAGTGAAAATATAACTAGATAAATGTATAAACAAACATTTGTTTTTATTTGGAAACTATCAACAAAATAACTAATGACTAGGATTTCTTGATATAGAGGATATGTAAACAATGTTTTATATAAATTATAAATAACTAATGTAATATGTAAACAAACATACAAACTATGAAAATACCTAGAAAAACCTGATATCAAAAAATCTTTGTCGAAACCTTAAGAGGGCGACTTATGTGGCGAGGATTGGATTTTTCCAGGGGAAAAAGTGATAGCTATGGTAGTTATCAACAGATGTCTCACCTGGTACGTAATCTATCGATACATATAACAGATATAACGCGCCATAGCTACTTTGCAATGCGTACAAAGTCTAAGTGAAGATAAGATAAGATTACTTGAGGTGGCAATGATGCCTGTTCCACTGCGACCATTGCAGATCTATTGTAATCCTCATGCCTCCTTAGAGTACATTCTCCAGCTTTATCCCTTTAATTCGACTTAACAGCTTTGAGAGCAATTCGTCCACATATATGTGTATTTTTAAAGCGGACTTGAATCCCTTGCCCCGTAATGCTGTTATATGCTTCCATAATAAAGTCCTGGACTGCCTTAAGCTTTGCCGGCTCAATCTGGGTGGCTGGATAGTCGTTGCATACTACCGCGATCCTCTCCAAAGCAGCCTCCTTGAAGGTTAAACCTTCTTTCGGAAGATCTGCGGGAGTAGTGCCCTCCGACCTCGCCTTTTTGGATTTCCGCCCTTTCTTTACGTTTAGTAGCCTCCGCCGTCTGTTGAGACCCAACGTCCTTCTCTAGATTAAACCTGGCCCCTTTCTGCATGCCTAGTAAAGTTGGCCTTGGGTATGGCTCTTTTAACCTACATATATGTAACCTTGGCCCTGTTTCACAGGTTTTTGCACTTTAGCCTGGGAAATTCCAGGTAGCTTAGCTGTACGAAGAGTAGCTAGGGAAGTATCTGTCCGCCCGATCAGAGCTCCGCTTGATCGAGTAAGGCTAAATACAGGAGGGTTTCGCCGGGTGCCCCCAGGGGAACGTTAACTACCGCACTCCCCTGTGGCCACGCAACTCTCGGCACGTTATCTTACACCTTACTTTGGGTTTTAGCTCGGGTACCTCGGGAGCGCTAAATTCCCGTACTCACTTGTTAAACTTGTTAACAGTGCGCCCCTGAGGAAAAGTCTAAGTGAAACAAAATACAAGTGTCACCTCACTCTTTGAGACTGCTTAAAAATACGCATAAGATAAAATACATTCAAATTTTAGCGGCATTCGGGAATGGTATTTTTCTATAACTTGAATAATGTAACCTCAATTTATACATTTTGATGACAGTTTACATCGGTCTTTTCTAGCAACTGGCCAATTTTGGATCGAAATGTTAGCGGTGTTAAATTTGTTTTGTATTTACTTCCATTTCTTACAATTAGTGTTATATGTCTTATAACATATAATTAAAACACTTATGTGTTTTATTTAACTCTTTAATGTGTTCTTTGATACAGCGTGTGTCACAACCAGCTTACAATCTTATTGTTATGTTGTTTACTGGCTTTTCATGTATGCACGGTTGTCTAACCAACCATTACATCCTCCCTTTTTCCCCAGATGTATTCTAAATAAAAAGCTTTTATAGTAAGTCTAAACTTAAACTAAAATTACTAACTATTTAACTTAACTATAAATCTAATCTAATAGGTTTCCTAATACATCGCCCACTCCTTGTTGTTTTCCCAATATCTAAATCACCCCCCTCTTTAAACTTCACCTTGTTATGCACCTTTTCACTTCTGTTCTGTTCTGTATTTTCTGCAATTCTACTCGTGAATTTTCTGGTATTTTCGATTCTAATAACGTTTTTGAAACAGGCGCTGGCTACCATCACATTATTTACCCAATCAGTTGGATATTCCACTTTCGTTATTATTTGCTTGTTTTCTAGCGCTTTTAACGTGACGTTTAGTTTCTTTTTTATTGTCTCAGGTACTCTGCCGCATGGATTAATTACTGGATTGGCCCTCTCTTTTAATACTATTGTTATAATGATAAGAAATATTACCTATACCTTCAAAAATTTCTTCATTACTGTCAACAAAGTTTTTGAATTATTATAGCTAACATTATGTTTGTTTCCTCTAATTTCATCTACTCTTTGTAACAACTTTAATTTGGTACATGGATTTAAACCTAATATCGGAAGACCTTTCACATCTAACAGTAAAAACTTACTTCTAGCCTTTCTGTCTTTAACTATACATTTAAGAGCCACAGAACCCTCTGTATCTATTGTATTACAGCCATAAGCTACAACTACAGATCTCTTTACATTCATTTCATATTCAACCCAGTTTCTGACTTTGTTAAAATGACTGACGGGCAATATATTACAATGTGCGCCTGTATCTAGCTTAAAACTAATATTGCGATTACCCATTTTTACATTTTCCAACCAAACTTATTCTTTACTATTATTATTACATGAATTTATGTGATAAATACTATCTAGAAAAAGTTCATCGATCTCACCCTCTGCTTCATGTATCCTTTTCTTTTCTTAACACCCTATCACAAAGTATCCTTTCTTGTTACACTTTCTACATGCTTGATTGAACGCAGGGCACTTCCTTGCTTCATGTTTCATTCCACACTTCTTACAATCATATTTTTCCAATTTTCGGTCTTCTTTCTTATAAAACTTTTGGTTTTTAACTGCATCTACTGACACTGGTTCCTTCCTTATCTGTGAAGCTTATTCTTTTGCAAGTTCTGCAGGTGTACATGCATCTACAACTTTATTTAAATCTGTTTCTCTATCTCTCAATAATTTTTCCTGCACTGTATAGTCAAGGATTCCTATTACTATTCTATCCCTTATTAATGACTCCATTTGTTCACCGAACTCACGCGTTTTACTTTCTTAGATCTAGTACGAATAAGTCAAATGGTTCGTTCGACTCCTGGCTTCTTTTAAAAAATAGATATCTTTCGTACATTATACTTCTTTGCTTTACATGTTTGTCAAAGGCTTGTATGGCTTCACCTAATGTACACGTTTCATAATTTAACTCAAAGGTCTCTTGTTCTGGTTGCCATCTAAATTCTACATTCTTTCGTGTAAGTCTTGTCAAAGGTTCAGTCTTCGCAGCAAAGTGTTCGATAAATCTTCTGAAAAAGCTTGCTAAGCCCAAAAATCTTCTTACGTCATGTACATTTGTTGGTTTCGGAAAATATAGAATTACTTCTAATTTCCTATCTCCTGGTTCAATACCTGCGCTTGGAATTATATATCCAAGGTATTCTATTCGCTCTAGCACAGTTTGCATTAATTTTGAAAAATAAAATGGGGCATTCATTAAGCCAAACATTGCTCTAGTAAATTGCCCGGTCTCATCTGGTGTTATAAATGCGGTTTTCTCTCTTGCATTTTGAGTTAGAGGCATTTGTAGATATCCGTGTGCTAAATCCAATATCGCGAAAATTTTACTTCCTTGTAACAATTCCATATGTTCGTCTAAGGTGGGCAACGGAAAATTGATTTTCTTCGTCTGCGCATTCAGCATTCTGTAGTCTACAACTAACCGTGATTCTCCTGTCTTTTTAGTAACTAATAATACTGGGCTTGAATAGCTCGAGTTCGTTTCTTCCACTATTCCTACTTTCTTCCATTCTCCAACAATTTCTTTAATTTTCTGTCTATCTTGCATGTTTGTCTTGTAAGGTTTACATGATACTGGTCTACTGTCGGAGTTTTCTTCAATGTTCATGTGTATCAGATCGGTCTTTCCTACTTCATTAATATTTTTGGCTACACATGCTCTAAATTCATTTAGCAATTGAACCACTTTCTCTTTCTGTTCATTGCTTACGTCATTGTCTGTTTGAATTTCTTCAATCCTTACCGCTTCTTTCTCATTTTCAAAGTCTTGGATTTCTGTCGTTGTAACTAAAATTCTTTTACATAATTCCTCATCTTTCTTTATTAAATGCTTCTCATAATTCAGATTGACAACAGATAAGTATATATTCTGTTTACAAACTTCAGTGCTTATAAAATATACGCTATTCGGCAATATCTCCTGATCTTCAGTGGCTCTAGCCTGGTCAACTACTTCTCTGTCTGATTCGTGACTGCAAGGTAAGTAAAAGTGATCTCTATACTTAAATTCTAATTTATCGTCTATTCGGTAGTAGACAATGTTTTCTAGGTCAGTGAAACTTCTACCTACAATTACATCTACAGGTTGTGCATCATCAGGTGCAATCATAAATTTTAGGTTTTCTGCAACTACTTCATCGATTTTTACATTTGCAAATATTTCTCCACAGGACTGTACAGAGCTATTCCCAAATCCCTTTAATGCTACTAATTTCTTAATGATATTAAAATCGCCTGTCAAAGCTAGAGTTGCTTTGATAGTGCAGTCACTACTACCTGTATCAATTAAGCCAGTATATTTACGACCGTTTAGAATTACATTTTTAATGTATTTTAATGAATTACTTACTGCGTTTTGATCCCTTTTAATTTCCATTACTGTATTGCTGATTTCTTTTGGCTTTTCACAATTCCTTGAAATACGCCCACTATTTCCACATCGAAAACACTTAATTTCTTTCTTTTCCTTGCGACAATTTCATGCCAGGTGTCCATATTCATTGCAATTAAAACATTTCACTTCCCCTTTCTCATTTCTTAAGGGTAACTTATTTTCTACTTTTGGTATGATCCCTGTATATTCGTTTGTGTCACTCACCTTTTTAGTCGCAGTTGTTTTTCCTTTCTTCGCATCATATCCTTTATCTTCTAGTACTCTGCTTCTTCTCTCGTTTTATATCCTCTCAAACATTACTACATCTTGGTAAAGACTATCTTCATCATCATGCTCTTTTGATATAATGTAGCTGCTAAGCTCTTTTGAATATAGACCCATTGCAAATTGTTCTTTAACCTCTTTGAATTCTAATCCTAAAGCCTTACATAACGATATCTTTTCTAATAGGTACGCACAGACATTATCTTTTGATTTTTGCACACACAGTTGCATTTCTTTCCATTATTCAGTCTTACTTTTCTTAAAAATAAATATCTTACCAAATCCTATCCTAAAACTGTTCCAATCCTTAATTTCGTGCTTTGCATTAAGCCAGTATTTTGCTGGTCCAACAACATGCATCTTCGCAGTCTGAAACACAAATGCATCAGGCCATCAATGTAATTTCGATGTAATTTCCAAATTTTTCATCCATTTCTCGGCAACTATAGGTTCTTCTTCACCATTGAAATCCTCAATCGACTTTGACAAATCAGACATAACGTTGAATTTTGTTTCTTCCGCCCCTCTGCGTTGTAACAAATCAAGCATTGTTGCATTTTGTTGTAGCAATGTAGTAATTGTTTTAACATTTTGTCTGTACTGTTTACGTTCATCTTACTTGATTCACTTACGTTAGCGTTAGCGTTAGAACATTTATTATCATTATTTTTAAGACCTCTATTATATAATTTGTTAATTCTATTTTTATTATTTTTTTGTAAAAGCTATTTGGATCATTATTTTTATCTAAGTTTCCTTTAACTCTTTACTTTCTTTTCTCTAAATTCAGTATTAGCTAATCTAACCGCTTGATCACCTAATCCATTAACTACATTAATTTTATGTAATGTTGGTGTTTCTGAAAAATAATTTAGATGTCTTCCTGTATTGGTCGACTTTATATGCCAATTCGTTTTAACAATTCCGTTATTGTGTATAACTGTTACGTTCAGAAAATTTAATGAGCTATTAGATTCCTTTTCATATATAAATTTTAATCTATTATGATAACTATTAAAGGAATCCAATACCTCATCAACACTATCCTTTCTTACGGAACAAATCATCCTAGACTTGTTTAATTCGTTTGGACTAAATATGGTTTCAACAAAACCAATTAGTCACATCTACAAGTACCCGCTGCTTATATAATATTTTTACGAACAAAAGCCCTGACAAGTACAATATTTCAAATGCAAAAAACAAAGTGTTGAGGCTCGTACCAGACATGAGTTGTACTAATGTAGATACTTACACTGAAGTCCTAAAGTCTTGCCATTGGGAATATGTTGTTGCCAATAGGTCTTCCGCGGAAATGAATATCACCTTCTTTAGCATTGTGATGAATTACTTTCATATATGTATGTTTACCCGAAAAGCAAATAAAAATAAATAATACCAACAGAACTCCATCAATATCGGAAGATACAAAGAAAAAACAAATAAAAAATTACTTGGATGCTTTACATACTATAGCCTCAGTTACAAAAGACCCTAGTATTTACATAGAATATCACAAGCAAAAAGAAATGATTAGGAACGCTCTAAAGAATGACGTTAAGGATCGATGAAACAAACAACTCTCATAATAAGCAAGCAACAATATGGAAAATCGTAAATCAATTAACAGGAAAAGATGGTAATAAAGTGCGGGTAAGATTACTGTGTGTCAATGAACTCAATAGATTTCTTGTTAATCAAGGAATATATACTGTCAGTTATCACATGGAGGATGATGCACTTAACTACATGAAAGAAATAAACATAGTGATCAAAAATTCATGTTACTTTGTTCTCAAAGATATTTGAATTAGCTATCACCAAGAGATTAATGTGTACTTTTGAAAAATATTATTACATAACGAAATCTCAACTTGGATACAGAAAGAATAAATCAACTAGTTCAGCGATAACTGAAGTTATGAAAGTGATAGTGGAAGCAGTGGACCACCATGAAACAGTTCAGCTGATATGTTGCGATTTAAGCAAAGCTTTCGACACAGTGGACCATCAATTTCTATTAGCAAAAATGCAGCACTATGGAATACGTGGCAAGCGACATGAATTACTATCTTTGTATCTGACAGGGCGAACCCAATATGTAGAATTTGACGAAAAGCGATCGAACGGGAACTCCCTCAGGACTGTATCCTAGGACCGCTGTTATTCATAATTTTTATTAATGACCTTGCAGTAAATCTGTCTGTAGATGGTCTATGTTTATATGCAGACAATACGTCATGTGTAATCAAAGAAGAGCTGGAAGAAACTATATCTACAAAAACTGAAATGGTGATGTAAGAAGCAGAAAGTCAAATAGACTGAAGCGAAACCACAACAAAACACAGCATCTAAGGTTCAGTATGAAGAAGAAAGATGATATGAGAAGCATCAAGATCTTGGGCTTGTATTTTGACAACAACCTGAGGTGGCCTAAACATCTGGCAGAATTGTCAAAAATATTAGCAAGTGCCATCTACACAATAAGACGTATTAAGGCAATATCTACCTCAGGCTGCACGAATAACTTACTTCTATAACTTCCACAGCGTAGCGATGTATGGATTGATGTTTAGGGGCATGGCTACTCAAGCAGGGCGTGTATTTCTTTTGCAAAAGAAAGCACTTCAGGCACTGTGTGAGTTGAAGAGAGACTAATCATGCGGGGAACATATTATTGAGCAACACATACTTACACTTACCAGCCAATACATACCAGCTACTGCGAAATACGCACATGGCAACCAGCACAAGCTGTGTAGAAATGACTACATACACAATTACAACACCCGACGTGGAAACGATCTGTTAATAGGTTTGTTCAAACAAGCATTTCTCGGATACTTTGAGAACAATTTGTAGCACTGATGGTTGGATGTTATTGCGCATGTCAATCAGAGAACTGGTGTGAAACCAAATGAAAATTTAATTCTACATGAACACTCTATTTATCTCCTATTTCATTTGTGTACTAAGGAATTAAAAAATATTTATCCTTTGTAATTTGTGTTTAGGTTGTTTAATAATTTATACATTTCCTAAGAGAAAGTTTCAATATTCAACACAAGATACGATTATAACCTTCGGCTCAAGCACTAAACAAAACAAGAATGACCAATTTTACTACTGCGCATGTCTGGGACTACCAGTATGTTAATAATTTTGCGGATCGTATTTACAGTTTGCAACTAGTTCTCAAATTATCGACATTACTCGCTTGAACATCAAACTGCTGTTCATAGAACAGTGCTGAAAGTTGGTTTGGCTTGTTTGAACGCTAGAAAATGGGTGTGCATGCGTCGTGAAGTTTTGAACTAGGCTTGTATGCTGCTTGAACGAACCTAATACCTTCCCACAGAGTAGACACCACACAAAACAATGTGGATTACTGGGGTATACAAATATACACAAATTACGTCTTGAAGTGAAACAGCTGGCTGGCATAAATTTTAATAAAACTGTAAAGAAGTTTTTGCAAACATACGCTTTCTATAGTGTTAAAAGCTTTCTGCGCAATGATTTTAAGTGGAATACATGATATCCTCGTTGTTTTTACCTTTTATTTGCACAATGTTTAATTCATTTGTACCTAGTGATGGCTTGCAACTTGTGTGAGTACTAAACTTTAAATATACATATTAGTTAACTGCCCATGACCTATGTAGTTTTGTATACCTTTTATAACGTTTCTTTGTACATTATATTGAAAAAATAAATTGAATTGAATTGAGTTGAATTGAAGAATGCAGATACAGCACGATGGCGCACATCCACACTTTGGTAGACAAGTAACAGATTTTTCTTAATCAAAATTACACGAACCGCTGGATTGGAAGATGTTCACCAGTTGCTTAATCAGCCGGGCCACTAGACTTAAATCTTTCCATTCCTTTTCCCATATCTCGGCGTCCTCCGTGGTGAATAGCCGCATCAGTTGCCACTACACCAGTTGTCATACCCTCGATTGTTACATGATCAGAATCTCTACTATCGGATGACATTTCTCTCGATTTGTTTGATCACTTTCCCCTTCCATTTTGCCGTGTATTTTACAGTATACCCTTCTATATCATCAATGTAGGTAGAGACGTACACTTCGTCTCAATGAAATATTCAGTATTTTTGTGCCTTGTGCATACCGAATCCTTCTACGGTGTTAAAGGGTTGTTTATTTCCTTGAGGAGGATATAAAGAGAATGGAATACATATTTTCATTTGATAAACCATTTGGTTAACCGTTCTCGCAAAAGAGTTTGTTACAAGTATCGATGCTGTCTTGGAATTCCTATAACTAGGGATTTATTGTTGGGTATTGTGAAATTTTACCGTCAATCATTGTCAATACCATATATGATGTTTGTACATATAAGCAACCCAATTAAGGAATTGCCCAATATGTGACAAAGGTGCGCATTTTTCAGCTTTTTATTCTACACGAGTGTACAACTGTTTTTCGTACATACTCGCGCAGTAGCTGCGGTCGCGCTCTTCGGATAAGCCACGGTGGCAAATATGATAAGTGGAATGAAAACTACATCTCACAGGAGTCGCACTGATGAGCGGTAAACCGCGAAACGCGTCTGCGAATGGTGGGAGGTAGTTTTCGAATCTTTTCTACTTATTGTCAATACCATCAAGCCTTTTCCGTAATACTTTTTCGTTGGAGTGCCCGCCATCTTGTTCGTCGAACCAGGTTTAGTTCAGGCCCTCGAGATTACCTAGAGACAAACATCAACACCAGCGACACGACAATTAGCAACGTATCGTACTCATCTCACGTTTAAAGTAATATTTATTTAATGCAGGGATTTTACATTCAAAGATTTAGCAGTCGTATTTAACGCCTATATTTAATTACAAAGAATAATTGCAGAAATAATTTACATTACCATTTATTTCTTGCTTTTACCTTCCAGTTAAATTACCCTAACTAAATTTTGTTGTCAACATTTGCCACTCGGGAGTGATCCTCGCATAAACTACTAGACCCACCGTGTGCATTGTTATGCTTTTCAACACCGTAAACGCTCTCAAAGGATAGGTTTAAGATCCCCATATATGTTTATGTAGATTATTATGAAGAAAGGATCCCTCCTCGACAACATTTTGCACTCGGGTGCCTCGATGTTTTAGTTAATTTACTGTTTACATTTTACCCGAACACCTACCTATTCTATCTGTTCGATATTTATATTGGGTTTTCATTCTGTTAATATTACTATCTTTAATTGTTAAGAAGTGCCTTTGTGTGTGTCTTTCGGAAACTTTAGAACTTGCCACAGCAGCGCCCTTATTTGGTTTCGTTGCGGGGCAATCTGAGTGACCAACCAACCATTTTGGCAAACTGCAACTGGCGCCCTTATTCAGAACACCTACTGCCCACACCCGTCACTACTGGCTATGCCACCGTTGCTGAAGCTGCGCTGAGGAACCTACGCTATCTCATCAAAATAGGCTATGCGTTTACGACACGAGCAGCACACTTATTACTAGTCGCACTCGTAATTTAAGAACGGGTGAAACGTGTAATAGCAGGCTAAAGAAGTTGGTTTATGAATGCCGCAGACCCTGAGACTGTTAGCAAAGCTACCTCTTCAATTTGAAGAAGAGCTAGACTATGTATGCAGAAATTGGGTGAACATTTTGAACAACTAATTCAATAAAACGACTTCTTTTTAACTGATTTTTAATGAGATTTTCTGCAGTGGTACGTAATACCTGCATTATTATATTTATCTACAACTTCAAATGCTCGGTTGCGATAGAGTTGTATGTTTATTTAGACATTTTTAACTTGAAATTGCTTCATTAACATATCCTTAAGCTGTGGTACTCATGTCATGGGACTAGATATAGGTAGCCACATCAAAAATTGTGATTTTGTCAATATTGTGTTTAACGATTAGAGAACCTAAAACAAAATAACATTTCGAAACCCATCGGAAATGGATAGAGAATCGACACACTAATGTAGTATAATAGGAAAAAACCGCATTGCATAACAACTGAAAGTATATTTAAGTTGATTTATCACGTTAAGAGAGCTAAGTAAATAAAAGACTAGGACAAAGTAAATTTTGGTTTCATACAAGAACATCTTTCGAAATTTACTTAAAATAATGTAGTAATAACAACTCACTGTTTATGCGATTTATATTATGTGATTATACATTTTTCTATCACATTGCCGCTAACTGCAAATGCGCAATTTTGCTCTACCTCATAGTTGCACCGCTTCATCCCGATCCAATAATAAGCATAATCCATGTTTCGCACTTCAAAATTTGTTAATACCTTGCCATAGAATACTGACTAAAATAGAAAATCCCCTCTTGTTCACAGGGTTTGTTCCTGGAAGGCGCTAGATGGGACAGAGTGAAAAAACATTTGAACGAATCTTTGCCAAAGATTCTATTTGATTCGGTGCCAATAATGTTGCTGAAACCAACACAAAAAACTCAAAATAAAATTAAAGGAATTTACAACTGTCCAGTTTATAAAACGAGCGCAAGGAGAGGTGTACTATCAACCACAGGTCATTCTACAAATTTCGTAATGTATACTACGTTTGAAAGTAAAATGCCAGAAAAACATTGGATAAATAGAGGAGTAGCATGTCTATGCCAACTTGACGATTAGTTATATCACTAGTACTTTTATACTCGATGTAATATACAGATGTATTAAAGTATTTTATAGCTTTTAATCTGATTTATGTATACAATAAACCAATGGAATAAGTAGATTGGACAGTGTTCCAATTGTGCTACCATCTGTTGTCTACTAAATCTCAGGTCGTCCTTAAGGAAGTCGATGTGTGACTGCGCAAAGAGTTAATTAAATTTTGAGGTTTCTAATTTCTCGGTTTGTAGTGTTTATTTCTTGTAAAAAGATATTTTGAAGTGGCTTTATATGTAAAAAATCTTTAGGTTTCAGTCTAAAAACAGATTTTTTCATTTAAATTATTTAAAATTGAGATTTATGTAATAATTACTAATAGACTGTACCGCGTGTGTTAAGCTAATTTCGAGTAGTCCTGTAAGAGCCCATGTAAAATGCAACTTGTTAAATTAGTAGGTATATCTCAATAAATATGTAGTGAATCGTCTCCATACTTCACAGGCATGCTTATTATTGGTAATATTTTGTTTCCGAAAAAATATTGGCGTAGAAGGCAGTGTTGGGGGACTAATGCTAGCATCTACGAGTAACAGTAACATGCCCTATACAGTCCTTTTCACAACTTGGCAAAGAAAAACAAAATTTGTAAGAGAAAATAGTTTCCTACTATCACACGAAAGCAGAAATCAGTTTGTTTTGTGGAAGTCATACTTTCCTTTTGTGCTAGATGTTTGCTAATAGACTATTGATATCTATAATATATTTATATTCTAATAAATTGTAACAATAATAGAGTAATAAAATGTTTATATAGAATTCCCGAGTATAAAAACGTTGTCTAGGCTGTTTTCCACTTTATTCTCCTTTTCTCAAACTAGGTGAGTTACTTTCATCGGAAATTAAATGATATTACAGGAAACGACAACTATTATCTAATAGTGATAAATACGAAGTGAAAAGTCGTTACCTATTATAGAAGTACTGTGGACAGACAATCTCCGGACCTGTTGTAAAATTCGGCCATCAGGTAGCTTTCTATAATTGATTGTGATAAATGTCTCTGATAATAGAAAAAGAATGTTCGGCATCAATCAAGGTAAGATTTGGAAATTTTAAATATAAATCAATATCACTCAGGATTTTTCCGCAAAACCGAACGTAATTTTTAGCTACTTGTTGGCCTCTAGAATCGATTAGTTGGTTAAACGTGGTTTAGAGCGTTCGTATAAATATAATTAGTTCTAATTACAAAGGGGTGTCCTGCAAACTCTAAATACAATCAGAAATAACGTACGTAATGTTATGCAATAAATTGTACATCTATTGCAAGCTTAAACTACGTTTATCACTATGTTGAAATGCTTGATATAATAAATTGCGTCAAACCATGTTATAATGGGCTCTGGTGGTATAGGAAATCCTAGATACAACCTGTAAAATTCCAGAATTCGCTTAGAAGATTTCAGAAATACTTGTGTTTTACTGACCACTGCGTGAACTGCTAGATAACGCTAGCAGTTTCGTCTACAAGATGCACAACATGCACTAAACATGTTAAACGTGTTTTCAGTGTCCTACTAGCGTTTAGCATATATTGGATTTTTCACAACTTATGTATGAAATTAAAACCGATCAAAATTCATAGTTCATAAAACATTTTTAAGAGAAAAAATTTTCTATTATCGTATATTAGGATAGGTCGTGTACGTTCAACTTGACAGTCACCGTATTCGCCTGCATCGAATGTTGAGCCGTTTGGCACTGCCGGGCAAACTTCGCACATCAGTTGTACCATTTTATTTGCTCAATTTTGTTTTAGCATTTTTTCTTTTATATCCATTGACTTTTACTTCATATCTTGGCTATGAAATAGGACGTTGTTTTTGTGCAGTAACTTTCATAAAAAGAACGGCACAGAAGGTCTATTTGTTTTCGAAAATCGTACTAAAATATGAAGCTAGCTATTTTTTGCATCCATTATTTCATTCATTGTTAACCACAGTGTTTTGTTTTTAGTTCAGATTATAAATGTGCTTCTACCTTTTTTACACATTAATTTTATTGATGAACAACTTAAAAATAATTTTTACTAAATGATTCCCGTTTTAACGTTAGCACACGAATAATGAATACAGTTGCTCAACTTGCGCCAACAGTACTACAACTATCAGAAACGACTGTACTAGAATAGCAACATTGCGCTATACTAATACAGATGGCTTCATACTATATATTGAAACTACTATGTATTCGTATAGCGCAATTTACTATTCTAGTACAGTCGATTCTGATAGTTGTAGTATTATTGGCGCAAATTAAGCAACTCTGATCATGAATAATAGTAAATCCAAACATTATATTAAACATTAACGTAAAATTACAGATTTTGGTCCGGTAGCGTCCCGATCAGTAGGCGTGGTTTCTCTTGGTAATCCGTGGTAGTGTCCACGTTACTTGCTGTAAACTACCTTCCTTTTTTGCATATGTTTTGAAATGGATATTGAAACGCTATTTACCTATATGACTGTACAGTTCCACACTACAAAACTATGAACTACTATGAACTATGAAAACCCGACAACAGATTTTTGTGAGTAATAAGGAGCATACGTTTTTCACATGAGAACGGTAAGCTTACGAAATGCGAAATACACAACACAAAAACAACTGGAATAGGAAGCCAGTCGAATCCCATACGGGCGGGGCAAAGTTGAAATTGGCCCATATATAATAATGCAAGATAGAGCGCCACGAAATGGCACTATTTTAGTACAATAATTTGCTCCATCTTCTGCCCACTGAGGAACTAAAATTCGAATATATGCAATGGGCGCGAATATTTAATATCTTTGTTGTAGATTTCAACGAATTAAAGGTCTCGTGAAAATTGTAATAACTCCATTACCCATCAATACTATTTTAAACCATATTTGTTTGGATATCTAAGTCTTCTTTAATAGTTGTCTGATTATTGTCTTAAATAAACAACTTTAAAAGATAAAGTATCCAAAACTGGTATTGTTTAACATATGACGAATAATGTAGTTATTACAATATCTCGAGATCTTTAATTCCCCAATTATAACAAGTATTATTGAGCACTTATTGTTAATACAGAATGCAAAAATATTTTATTTATTCACTGTTGTAAAGCAAGAGTAAAATAAAAAAACAAGATACATCTTTATACAAGTAATTTGTTTATTTCATTACATTAATACATAGTAGAACAACTTCGGAGAGCACTGACACTAGTTAGTCAGTATTTAAAACATAAACAAAAGAGAACTGCATATAAACATAATACAAAATAATTATTTGACCTAAGGGGCGCCGAGAAACAAAAAATATTGTTCTAAAATTCAATAAGACGTTACGTAATTTTAGCACATGTTTTAGAGACCCTTACCTTATATATATATATATATATATATATATATATATATATATATAATACAAAAAATGTTTCTACGTCCGTTATAGACTTCGAAACTATCCAACCGATATGTCCCCAAACCGGTTTCATTAGAAAGGCAATAACGCGAGGATGACTTTAGACCACCAAGAAAATGCATTCGGTCCATTCATGAAGTGGATTTTCGACTTTTCTCATACAATAATTTTTCAGAATACAGACTGTCAACACAAAAACGTTTTATCATTTGTTATGAGTTTTATCATATATTGATGACGTCAACAAAATAAATCATCAAATTTAATTCAAGCTACCCGGTGAACTTGTCACGTACAAATCAATTGACACAGTTATAGATGAGGAACAAGCTGTCAACTTTCTAATAGAGTTTCTTAACTCTTTGTAACCATCTGGAATGCGGCTAAATATGAGGACGAGTCCCTGTCGATTTTCGCAAAAAAAATTATAGCGCCGTAAAGGTGACCTAAAAAGTGATAAATTATCATAATAAAAGTTTTGTGAGAGGTGCCCCCAGAGTCACAACTTCAGAAAAACGGTCTTACCTTGAAGTGTTTACGTTACGTTCAAACGCAATCTTCATATGATTTAATCCCGTAAGTATAATTTATAATACGTTTATAATAACATTTATCCTTTTTCTACAAATATACTTTCAATTATTAATATAATTTCCAGTAATTTACGAATAATTTTACATTTTCTGTTAAAATATATGATTTTCTAAATGACATTTGACTGGTAATAACCAGTACCAACTTAAATAAAACTGCAGTCGTATGTTTATTCCGTGATAGAAATACATTAGGTATGCTCGTGCGCATCTAGCGATGACGCGCTTTGGGAAATTCTAATATACATATGTATATATGTAGTTATAGCAGTCAATACCGTACCGAAACATCCAGAACTAAAGGCAAGTGATAACGCGCGTTGGTAAATGCGCAAGAAAATCCTATTTTGGTAAACTTATGAGCATACTTAATGTATTTCTATCATGGTTTATTCTTATTCTTCCCCAACAATTCAAATTTGACATTGTCTTTGTCACTTTTGAAATGGCGCAAGTCAATTTAATTGAATTATATAAAGTATACAATTTACAGACGAAATTTGAAATGAGTCGCCAACTTATACAGTGGGGATTAATTGGGGTTTATCGACGGCAATATTAAGAGTGTTTCGATAGAAGGATATTGTTTGGTTGATCATTCTAGTAGGCGGTCTTTGTCTCATGGGGGACTGCTATATATTTCAGTGATTCCTTGCATTGTATTGACGTTAGTCCTTTGGAAACAGTAAAAAATATTTCGGAGGATATTCATTTTGAAAGCGCGGCAAGTAAATTTAAACTTTTAAGTGTTAATCTAATTGTAGCTGTAGTATATAGGAGCCCTAGTGGTGATTTCTCTATATTTGAGAGAAAGTTTGGGGAACTGCTTGAAATTTGGAGTAATTTTAAGAATCATAAAATAGTAATATGTGGCGATTTCAATATAAATTTTTTAATCCAATCGAACGAATTAAATATGTTCAATGATCTAACAAGATCTTTTAATATAAATAGTACTATTAATCAGCCAACCAGAGGCAGTAGATGTTTAGATAATATATGTGTTGATAATAGTATAGAAAATTATGATAGCACCGTTTTGCATAATGGCATCTCAGATCACTCCGGTCAGAAAATAATATGTTACTTCAACGTCGGTGAAGAGCGGGCGTCTTCTGTGACATTCAAGAAGTTAAATAGTAGAGAGAATATTAAATATTTCAAGGAGCTGTTACAAAGTAAAGATTGGTCAAATATCTTGGACACTGAAACTACACAAATAAACTACGAAAATTTTATACTTAAAATAAATTCCAATTTTGAGCTGTCTTTTCCAGATGTTACAAGAACAAACAAAAGACAGAATAATAATCGATGGATAACAGAAGGTATTAGGATATCATCTCGAAAGCTTAAAGATCTATATAAATTGACTTTAACAGGAAACGAAGAAATTAAGAACTATTATAAGAAATATAAGATGATATACAGAAAAGTAATCAAAAAAGCAAAGTCAATGCACTACACTGCCATGCTTGGGAACTCAACAAATAAAACCAAAACTGCTTGGTCAATTATAAATAACAATACAAAGACAAAAGTAAATAGAAATCATAAGGTAACTTTGTCTATAGATGGTGCACTATGTGAGGAATCGAAAACGGTGGCCAACTATTTTAATAATTATTTTAATTCTATGACAGATAATCTCCCTTTACTAGAACCAATTGGTCCGTATGTATCAACGTTGGAGAAGAACCCTAATTCTTTCTTCTTGCATCCTACAGATGAAGTAGAGGTTTTCAATATTATCTCAAACATTAGGAAAACTATGTCATCTGGGAATGATAACATTAACGCCATTTTGTTGAAAGAATGTGCAGACGAACTTGTAAAACCGTTAACAACAATTATCAATAATTCGTTTGCTGAGGGTGTATTTATAGAAAACCTAAAAATAGCTAAGATCAAACCTATTTTTAAAAAGGGTGTAACTATATAGTTGAAAACTATAGACCAATATCTTTGCTGAGCATATTTTCTAAGATAATAGAAAAACTGGTAGCAAATAGATTAGTAAGCTTTTTAAATAAATACAAAATTTTAAATCCTAAACAATTCGGCTTTCGTGAGGGGAGACCTACCATATTGGCTGTGACCCAATTTATGAATGATTTGTATAGCAGCCTGGATAGGGGACAAAAAGTATGGGCATTTTTGTTGATCTGAGCAAAGCATTTGATTTGGTCGATCATCAGATTTTGCTGGAAAAACTCCATTGCTATGGAATTAGAGGTCTGTCCCTTGAATGGTTTAAAAGCTACATTAAGAACCGTCAACACTATGTCCAAATAAATGAGACACAATCTGACACACGAATAATGAAGAAAAGTGTTCCACAAGACAGTGTGCTGGGCCCACTACTGTATATTATATATGTAAATGACATGCCGACAGAGAATTTAGTAAGTTATGCTGACGATACCACTGTATTGATTACATGTGGAAAGAATGACAATATAAGAAATGGGGCAGAGAGAAGTGTGGAAATAATGAATGTGTACTACCTAAGGAATGGACTACTGCTGAATACCAAAAAAGACAGTATTTATAGAGTTTCACTGTGCGAGGAGGGATAGAACTTCCTCACATCTCATAAAAGTAAACAATAGTAGTCTTGTACAAGAGTACAGCACTAGATTCTTGGGTGTCACAATGGATGATCACATCTATCTGACATCTAATAAACTGAGTTCACAGTGCTTTACGTTGTATCGATTAAGAGACATGGTAGATATTAGCGCATTAAAACTGTATTATTTTGCACATATACATTCCATATTAACATATGGAACAATAATCTGGGGTGGTTCGATGGATGTGATCAGGATTTTTAAGATACAAAAAAGGGCAATGGGAACAATGAATAGAGTGAACAGCAGAACAACTCGCAGAACTTTCTTTAGTGAAATGGGAATCATGACACTGCCGAGTATAGACATATATCAATTGCTAATATACGCGAGGGAAAACGGGAGCAAATTTGCAAAAGTGGCTGACTATCACAACTACAATACCAGAAACACCAACTTGTTAGAGATCCCTAAACATAGATTAACTCTAACAGAAAAAGTCCACATTATTTGGCAGTTAAAGTTTACAATAGATTACCAAATGTATATAAATTTCTTCCACTAAATAGATTCAAATATAGAGTTAAAAATTTAATGATCGCGAAGGCCTATTATTCACTTAATGAGTACTTATGTGATGAGCTGTGATAATTATCATGTGATTTATTGGTCTTGCAGATACAATAAGGAAATTTAATATGCGTATGAAAATATTTGATTGTTGATGCCTCTAAAATGTTTTTTAACTTGTGATCTGTATAACGTGTTTGGATTTTATTTTTTTATCTATTTTGATATTTTGTTTATATTGTATGTTCTTTATTGATATTGTGACATGTCCTATACTCTACTGTAGTCGAAGGGGTTAAATACATTATTATTATTATTATTATTATTAATCCCCAACGAATAGCTACATGTGCCCTCGTTGTGGATTCCCACTGAAATTAAGGCTGGAGGAAAATCGGTAAGTATTACGTGCATTTGTTGTATACTTTATATTTAGGATTTTTTTGTACTAGATGCGATGGTTTGAGATGAAGGTGTCCTGGAACGATTTTAAATCGATATAAAAAGAGAGAGCGGTGCGGGGGTTTGTGAATTTAGGGCGGGTAGGTTTTCTTTTAAGTCGAAACTTTCGATTTTCCACATTTTAGGATTCGTCTATCTTTGGGTTGCCAACAGTTCCCTAACTTTCATTTGTGATGAATTACGTATCGCAAGCAACACCGCGGTAGATTGGGCGTCTTTTTGTCGCGAGGTTGTTTTAGATGCGTATATTCTACATAAAGAGAAGTTAGGGGCCCAGGTAAAACCGTAGAGATTGACGATGGTATGGGCCTGGATAGTGTGGAGGCGGCTCTGCGCCCGCACGGTGTGGGGTGGTTTTGAGCCTGGTGGTTTGGGACAGTTTGGGGCTGGCGGTGTGGGCGGTTTGGGGCCGGGCGGTGCACGGGCGGTTGCGGACTGGGCGGTGCGGGGCTGGGTTCGGACGGGCGGTGTGGAGGCGGTTTCGGGCCGGGCGGTGCGGGGGCGGCTTCGGACCGGGCGATGTGGGGCGGTTTGGGGCTGTTTTAGGTTAGGTTGTGTGGGCAATTTTGGGCTGGGCGGCGTGGGGCGGGTTCGGGCCGGGCGGTGCGGGGGCGGTATCGGGTCTGGTGATGTGGGACGGTTTGGGGTTAGGCTGTGTGGGCGGTTTTGGGCTGGGCGGCGTGGGGGAAGCAGCTTTGGTCAGGTTGGGTCGCATTGAATACTTTAATATGTTTTGTATGTGAAACCATAATTGTTCTAATAATTTTCCTTTTATTTGCAGGTCTGCTGACACGTTGCTTCCGATTATCCGTGAGTGGATTGAATTGGAAACAACGGTCATCAGCAGAGAGGCGACAAATAAATAAGTTCGATTCGCCTAGCGAGTCACCCAAGCGAAGTATGCATATGTTTGTCGCTGGACCTCGCTGACTAGTCAAGCGTTCAATTGTAGGCTTTGCAGTGCGGTACGTAATCTGCTAAAATCAATGAAAAATATTTTTTTATTCTGGAATTGTCTTTCTACTTATTTTATTATACTGTATAGTAAACATGGACCGACACATGTTAATAATTTATTAATAAGAAAGTAAAGATGAAAATGTAGTTTTACATTGTTGGATTTAAATTTTAAGCAACTATGGAAGATGGTCATTCTCGCTATTAAAATGAGTGCAATATGCATTAATTATTATATGTTTCTCTAAATTATCTATTGTAAATTGCGTTCTTTGAGATGTAAAAATAGTTTTGAATTTCGAGAAAAATCTCTCGACCTCACAGCTTGTTGCAGGCGCATAGGAAAAATGTGAAATAACCTCTCTGCATTTTATGTAGTACTGATTTTGGTCGTTAATTGTGTTGTTTGAAATATCTTTCAAGGTATTATAGCCTGGATTAAGTTCTATTACAGCTTCAATTTTGCTTCGTATTCTCTGGCCTATAGGAGCATCAACCATTTTCAGGGTCGTAAACAGTGACCCTAATTTTTCAAAGGAATCACGTAATTTTAAGTTTCGAGTTTCTAAATATTTAATAATGTTTGCTATTTCTACAAAATGTGTGCGAATAAGTTTTAGTTTATCGGGTAAATCTTCTCTAACAATTAAGTCCTTACATTGTCTAATACTTTGTGCATCATCTTTTAAGTTAAGTATAAAATGTTTTAAAACAGAAAAATGCTGTTCATAGAAGAATGCAGCTTCTAACCACGTACCCCAACGCGTAACAATAGGTTCTGGTGGTAAAGGAATATCTGGACACATGCTTTTATATGCAGGTACTCTAGCCGGCGCCTTTACCAGTATCTTTTTAAATAAACTAATTAATGAATTTATTTCAGGAAATTCTGACCGGATTAATTCGGCAATTCTATGTATTCCATGAACAATACACGTTAAATGTAGCATATTTGGAAAACATTTCTTAAGCAGTTTTCCCGTTTTTAGCATAACACTAGCGGCATCGGATATAAAGAGCAAAACCTTTGTAGGGTCGCCATTGCATATGTTATCTAAACTCTTAGTAACAATATCACATAACTCTTTGGCATTGATAGTGCCTCTAAATTTTGTGGCTATCAAGAAGGATAGAGGTGGTTTTTCTGGATGCAATGTACCCACTACAACATTAACAACACATCTTCCCGTAATATCAGTAGTTTCATCTGCGCTAATCCAAATATAATTTTCACCTAACTTGAAGCGTATTTGATCAATTGTTATTTTAAACCATGGTTGCACAGACTTATGAAGACTAGGGGCCACTCGGGCAAATCATGAACTGATGGCGGGCCGGCCGCCAGAAGTATAGGTAATTAAAGACAATAAAGAATTGATAATAATTTATTAAAATTCAAAAAGAATTTATTAATTTGAAGCGTGGCACTGCATAGTGCTTACAATCTTTTTATATTTGGCTCAAATTTACTTGTAGCAACACGTAAAACTGCTTCCAAACTTTCATTTGCAAGGCGGTTTCGATTTTTTGTTTTATTATTATTTAGTATTGAAAAAGTTTGTTCACATATATAGGTAGAACCAAATAAGCTGGCACATTTCAGAGCGTTTATGCGCAACTTTTCGTACATATTTTTATCAATGCAGCGGTAAAAGTTCAGCAAGTCTCCTTCGTTGAATTTGTTGCGTAAATCTTGATCGTTTTGAATGTCGATAATGTCTAACTGCATTGACTCTGGCGCATTTTCAACTGAAATCGTGAAAGGATTGCTGAATATGTCCAACAGAGGTTTCACTTTTTTAAACTCCGAAAATCTGTCTTGAAAAGATTGAATCAAAATATCTAGCTTTTCTACATAACTGAAATTAATCGCAGTTTTGTTGAATTTTTCAGCCATTTTCTTATAATTCGGAAAATGATTGTAATTTCCAGAATTCAATTGTGATCTGAAAAGTGTCAGCTTGCATTGAAAGGATGATACATGAGCGTAGAGCTGGGATATCAGTTGATTTTTGCCTTGAAGCCGTGTGTTCAAGACATTCAAATGATTTGTAATGTCAACTAAGAAAGCCAAATCACACAACCAATCAGGATTCTTAAGTTCCGGGACATCCCTTTGCTTTTCCGCCAGAAATATTCCAATTTCTTCTATTAAATTTAGAAATCGTTCCAGTGTCAATCCACGGCTTAGCCACCTTACTTCTGTATAATACAGTAAATCTCCGTATTCGCTTTCGATGTCATCAAGGAATTGTTTGAATTGTCTGTGATTGAGTCCTCGTGATTTTATGAAATTTACAGTCGAAACTACCACTTTCATGACATTTTGAAATTCAATTTTTAGAACAGAGGGTTTCTTGGTGTATAATGCAGTGAAACTGCATGAGATCTTCAGCGTTTATGTTTTTTCCTTGCAGATGCTTTTTCAGTAAAGTAACTAGCCCGGAATTGACACCAATCATCGAAGGAGCACCGTCAGTCGCAACTCCCGATAATTTTGATAAGTCCAAATCAGTTTTTGAACACTCATCCAAAAGTACATTGAGTATATCAACTCCTTTGGTTTGACCTTTCAATGAACACATTCCGAATAACTCTTCTAAGACTTCAAAATCTTGAGTAACACCTCGTATGAATATGAGAAGTTGAGCTGTGGAACTAATATCAGTGGATTCGTCGAGTGCTAATGAAAAAAATTCAATGATCTTAGTTTTTCAATTAATTGTTCCGCAATATTACCTGACAAAGACATAATTCGTCTTTGGATAGTCATACGATTCAGTTGAATTTTCTCAAACTTTTTGCTGCTTCTGGACACATTTTCTTAGCGGCAATTTCTATGCATTCTTTTACAAAATCGCCATCATTGAAGGGGCGACTTCGCTTTGCTATCATTCGAGAAATTTCATAACTAACTTCTGTAGCTGTTTCTGAATCTTGAATGGGTTTTGTAAACATAGCTTGCTGACCAATAAGCTCCCGTTTTAAAGACAACATTTTTTGCTTTCTTAATTCGCTTGTAAACTTGGTAAAAGAAGGATGCTGCGTTTCATAGTGCCTTTTTACATTATATTCCTTTGCAATCGCAACAGAATTCTTGCAAATTAAACAAACGACTTTGTTATGCGACCATACAAAAAAGTATTTCTCAGTCCAAATTTCTTGAAACTGCCGATTTTCACCTTTAACCTTACGTTTTTACTAGGTCCTGGCTTCTCCATGTTGCGTTCTAATCCTGGCTAGGATTAACACAGCACCTAAAAACAATTTCAGTACCTACTTAAATTACCCATTCTTTTTAAATTATCAAAAATAATTGATTAAATTCCTCAGAAATTTTAAGATTTTTATACAGATTTTATATCTGAAATAATGACGTAATTATTACAGTTAGAGAGATTCTGATAAAAATAGTAATTTCTTTGTTTTATTTTAATATTTGGCCAACATTAAAGCTAAATTTGATTAAAATTGATTAAATAGGTAGGGAAACACTTATTAATAACTGAGTTTTACTTACGATTTCACAACACAATTATACACGGCACTTGACGGGTTAACAGGAAATCTACGTTGAATGTGGATCAAAATATATGACACCGGCTAGTCGAGTTAAAATCTACACTAGAACTATTGCCTCCCCAAAACACTATTAAACTGCACTTATTCTCAATCACTTATTACTTCGCTTTGTATTTTCGCGCTTATTTCTTCCTGTTGACATTTCACTCAAATTAAAACCGAACTGTCGATCGCTGCGGTTAGCGTGGCTTTTATACCGCGCATACGACTCTGGAAGCTTCGTGTATCTACTCGTACCTACGCGAGCAATCGGGAATTCGGGACTATTGCTATCTCGCTTGCTCACACCGCGCTAGAAAATTCTTGATTTCTCTACTATTTTGAACTTTATATAAAGGCAGCAAGCGATGTTACTTGACTTAGCATTTTTGGGCGCTAGATTCAAATAGCGCGCGCGCGAGATTCAAATTACTTTTCGAACATATTTTTTTGGTTTTATTCTGGAATAGAATTAAATATTCTTCGAATGTACGAGAGTATTATTTTTGCTATCGGCGGGCCACCAGTATTCGACAGGCGGGCCGCGGTCTGTGCATCCATGCTTTAAACTGTTGCGGTATGTAATATTTTCTAATTGTTGAATGATGTGAAATATCTTGTTTTGTATATTTCTTAAGAAACTCACGTAAGTCTGGATTCTTTAGTTTATGCAATGGAATATTTGCGCTAAGAAATGCTTTGCATAAATCATTAAAAAATTGTTTATTAGAAGATTTTCTTAAGTTTTGAATATGTTTCTTTTTTGTAAATGTTGCTCTAACGACTGTTTACTTCGAAAACTTAAATTTTGTGTACAAATTGTGCAATGTACCTCCTTTGCATTTACTTTTACAAACACATGACCATATTCTGCTAAAATACGGGGCATTCTCAGCATTGTGGAAATCTGTTCCTCAAAAAACAACAAGGTAAAACTACGGAGTAGGTAGTAGAAAAAGGAGGAAAAAGTAAAAGTAAACGAAAACAGTACGATAGTTCAAAAATATATACATATAACGAAAAATCGGGTTTATGGAAAACGCAACGCCTTTTATACGTCAAGATAATAATAATATTAACGAACAACAATAGCATACGCTCTACATGAAGACTCAAATAGTACTGGCTGATACTGCCGTATGTATACATATAAGCATATTCCAATGCGCTACCCCACTCTACTAGTACTAGTCGTACGCGTACGCTCGTGATAATCGAAACTTATTTATTTGTCGCCTCCCTGATCATCAGCGATTATTGGAAGGCCTATGACTGCCTCTCATTGCATGGGTATGAGCATTTGAAGATGAATCATTCTTTGACATTTAAGGATCCTGATACAAATGCTCATACCAATGCAATCGAGTCCTCGTGGCGGGCTGCCAAAAAAACAATAAGTTCTAGCGGACGAAGAAAATCTCATATTCCGGGAAATTTGGCTCAGTATATGTTAGACAAAAGATGTGCCGAGTTGAAATTAGATTGGACTGTGGAATTTTTCCGTCTAGCAGGGCTATTGTATAACCCATTAAACCCTACGGAATGCCCACGAGATGAACAAGGGGACGCATCAGAGGACTCAGCTTAAATGAAATCAACCCATTTGTAGCCGCCGTCCTCATTTTAGTATACTAAACTGTACCTAAATGAGTACAGCTGGTACAAATGGGTTAACGATGGACGTGGACGTGGTCGATTTTAACTCCGATTTACTTCGATCGGTAAACACCAATCGAATTACAATTTTGGCTTGAATCATTTGTGTATTATAAGGGTATTAAAGAAGAAACGGCAAATTACAACGAAATTGCTGACGTGTCTGTCGTGGAAGTGAAGCAGAAATAGAAGAGCGCGAAATTGTTAGATTTTGTCGGTGAGATATGTATTTATTTGTGTATTGTTCTGTTAATTCTTGGACACATTTTAAAGTGAAATCGTTTGAAAATGTTTTACTAAAATATTTTTAGAGCGCATTTTTGTATTCATTCTAAATTTTAATTATATTTTATTTATTTATTTGTGTATTGGTCTATTAATTCTTGGACACATTTAAAAAATAAAATCGTTTGAAAATTATTTACTAAAATATTTTTAGAGCGTATTTTTTGTATTATTCTAAATTTTAATTATATTTAATCATTCAAAAGAAACACAGCAATTAATAAACAAAAATCTAAACGAACCTAGAATATATGTAATACAATGAACATATGGTGTGAATCAGTGATATACCAAATAGATTAAGGTAAATTACACATTGAATTTTTCTTAAATTAACGACTAGCAAATACAGAAAAATCATTAGAATACGCAAGTTCGTACATCAATCAATTTTTCCATATACAGCAATAAGTCCTTTAACCCCAATAATAGACCGTCTCGAAGAAGAATAAGAAAAATTATATTACATACATCTATTTAAGTTGGTACTGGTAGCTACCAGCAGTTACCAATCAAATGTCATTTAGAAAGTCACACATTTGAACATCTCAGAAAATGTAAAATTATTGGTAAATTACTGAAGATTATATTAATAATGGAACGTATATTTGTAGAAAAAGGATAAAAGTTATTATAAATGTATTATAAATTATACTTATGGGATTAAATACATAAGAAGACTGCGTTTGAACGTAACGTAAACACTTCAAAGTAAGACCGTTTTTCTGAAATTGTAACTCTGAGAGGCACGTCTCACAAAACTTTTATTAAGATAATTTATCACTTTTTAGGTCGCCTTTACGGCGCTATAATTTTTTTGCGAAAATCGACCGGGACTCGTCCTCATATTGTTCCTGGATTGCCACCACATATCTTAACTTTAAAAGTTGGTTCACCGTTGATGCTCATTCGCAACTTATTGTTAGACCCACCGAAATTGTGCAACGGAGCAAGATGGTAAGTGTTGCTGGTTTGAACTTAGAAAATTCCTGTTTTTCGTACCGCCAATTATATGTTGCTTGCTCCAGAGTTGGAACGTTGAAAAATCTTTATGTTTACACACCTACCGAAAAAACAACAAAAACACGACGGGTATCTGCTACTAAAGCGATAAATTAATGTAAACTAACCCAACTAACTTAAACTAAATACTAAAATGTCTGCGACTGTCAATCTGTAATATTTTAAACACTGGAAATAACACTACAATAACGGACAAACAAAAATAACAAGTAAAAACAATTAACGGTAAAAATCTTGAAACGAAAATTTTATCAAACACGTGTGAACACAACGAAACTCAGAAACAATCTTACAGAAAATACCATAGCGCCATCTCATACGCACTGAGGTAATACAACAATGTATCAAGTTCGTCCTATCTTGTGACCACCTCATGAATTGACCCGATTTTGACTAACTCTACATAAATATATACTCGGTTGCCCTTTGACAATGTAATATAGGGACAATGCCGCTGTCATAATTTATTTGTGGTAGTAGTTAGATCGGAAATACAAATACGGTACAGTTCGCGTAATATTTTAATTCGTTTTCTCACAATTTCTTACGTATTTATTTTGTCACTGTCATGTGACGTATAAGAAACGATTAAGGAATAGTAAATAAGAAAATAAGAAGAGAACTCTGATAAACGTAATAATTATGTACTATTGCAAGAACAAAAAATCGGACCCGGATAATATAGTTTAAATTTGGCTTTTGCTTTGTCAAATGTTATTTCATTTTTAATTAATCATTATTGACATATGTATACATTATACTGAATTTGAGTGCTAGCAGAGGGAGATGGTGGGTTCCCTTCCGCCGCTCACTAGATGGTAAACATCCCAAGCATGGATACCGGAAGGTAGTCTACATCCCAGAGCACGTGTGTTTGAAAAGTATTCACAACCCCGGTTTGAAGGGTTCAAAATTCTCGACAACCCCCTCAAAAATTCAAAATTCGCGCTCCTTGCTTTTCGCCGGTAAAGTAGATGTGTCTGAAGGTGTGGCTTTTGGGCGGAAGGTGTCACTGTTGGTTGAAAGATATCGCTGTGGTACAGATAACTGTAGGCAGTGATGATAACAGAACTCTGTAAGTAGGATCTAATGGCTCTCTTGATCAGAAGGCGCGAATATTCATTATCTATGTTTATTAATTTTTTCTATAATAGCTTTAGTTTTAGCCAGAACAAAATCTCTTAACAATTCTCCCATACTCATCTTCGCTGTCTAATGAGATGCCCATATATCCTCCGTGTACACAATAACGAAATTCCATCCATCTCGCTTTCTTTCCCGCTGTCTGGGATATCTCCCCAACAACGTTTCTGCTGCTATCGTAACCAACTACGTACTTTTTGTTTGCCTTAGCATAACGTAGGCTGACTGGCGACAGACCATTTCCACATCAATCAGAAGTTCCAATTCAATCCCGGTATACTTCAGTATAGCGTCCCATGTCAGTCCCGGACTGGTATAATAGTGCGCCGGATCCAGATTATAGGAACCCTAGCACACTTTGCGGAAATTTTCGAATATGTCCGTGAGTGGGAGAATGTCGGTTTTAAAATATATATTAGAATATTCGCAATTGAAAGTATTCCATACATTTATAGCATGTTCGTACTCTTCACTACTTATCTCTGTCCCCGTCAGCCTGTTGCAAAAGCTATTATATATTTTCAGAATGTCGAATATATTTTGAAGTCACAAGGAAAAGAAACAAACAATGAGAAAATTTAAACAGCTTTTATTTAACAGATACCTATATTACCTTACATTTCTACATTAAACATTACATCCGTTACTGTAAAAACTATTCACAATCAAATGTTTTTCAATATTTTCAATACTTAAATTATGTCTCCTATCCGTTAGTAACGATTTGTACGTTGAAAAATTTCATTCTACCTCGACTGTTGTGATTGGTGCATATTTTAATACATTAACAACGTCCGGATTTAAATCGGTTTCAACACAAAAGTCGCCACGTAGAATTTAGTTTGCTTGTTCCAAGAAATTTATATCGCTACCATTAAATTTTTTATTTATTACTTATCCTATTTTCCAAGAACTTTCTCTAGTTTTTCCTTAAATTCATCAATCAAATGAAGAAACTCTTGTAGCGGGAGTGATTCAGTTTCAAGAATAACAATATTTTTATGAACAAAATCGTAATTTGATTTAATAAAGCAAAGTTCATGGTACAGTGACTTATTTTCTATTACTGATTTGTATTCTAAAATTGCACCAATATTTTTCTCTTCAAAACTTAAAATAAGTTCTTTAATAGGGACAAAATTTTCTACATAAGAACTGGCAGCTTTCAACTGCGTTTCCCATATTGTGATTATTGGTTCCGGTGGCAAAGGAGTATTAGGTAATTTTTCTCTGTAACACTGAATCTGCAGAGGAGATTTTAAAAATATTTTCTTTGCGTTACTAGTTAAACTATTAACTATAGGAAATGAATTTAGAATATTTTCCGCCACTCTGTTGAAACCGTGTGCTACGCACGTCACGTGAATTAAATTGGGATACAAAACTTTAAGTTGTTGACCAGCTTTGACCATGTATGACGCAGCATCGGAAAGCATAGGCACAATTTTATTAGTTGGAACAATGTCGGGAAGGAAAAAGTTCATTCAAGTTTCATTAATAAACCTAACCGTTGTTGCATGGTTAGTTTTTTCAATTTGTCTACACGAAATCAAATAGGATTTACCAGGAGTGTTGTTATTTAAACAACCTATTAATAAATTTGCCATATAGCGTCCACAAGTATCTGTGGTTTCATCTACTATTAAATATATAAAACTGTCATTTACAATTTACTTGATTTCATTAATTACGTCCTTATATACATTTGTAACATCATTTTTCCTTAAAGTACTTTCGTCAGGTACAGTATCTCTGTAATGCTTTTGTAAAACCATTTTAAAATTTAGGTTTTGTAACTTATAAAGTGGGATATTAGCAGAAACCAAAGCTTTGGTTAATTCCGGATTAGATAATTGTTGTTCACTCTGGTTTTTTGCAGATGAAGATGAACCTGCTAGTGACTGGCCTAGAGACATTTTCACTAATTTTGATTGTCTCATTTTTTGTAACTTTCGTTCTAATTAACTCCTTTTTTCGTACAAATATCTTATTTCATTCTTAAGGTTGCGTTTGGAAACGTGTTGACAACAGGCGCTAAGGTGGGCTACTCATTTCCAATTAGATTTCAAAGGGAGTAAGTCTTCGCTGACAAATTATACATGTACGTAAAGAGGAAACATGCATCTGTTTCCCTCCTAGTTTGTATTGATGAATAATTACTTACGTTCTCACAAATAATTCCCAAAAATGACATATTTTGGGCATAGAAAAGTGACAAATAATCGAAAGTGTACATGTATTTCTAGCTTTTAATGGGCATTTGCACTCGGTAACAGAAATATAAAACGAGTTTTAACAAGAAAGTAATTATTTAAAGTAGCGTTTTCATAAACAATTGGAAATACCAAACTCCCATATGCTTGACATAACTACTACAGTTACCTAATTTTAATGCGGTATTAGCAGTTCAGCAATTATTGAAAAGAGGGCTGTATTGTAAATATTAATTTTGTGAACACATTTAAGATAAGATTTTGGGAGGTAATTTGATTTAAATATACTAAAAAATTTTGAAAAAAAAATTAAACCGACTTCCAATTAAAGGCCACAACCGAAAAATCAGCATACAATAATGTTGCTCTAAAAAGAAAAAAATAATCTATTATTTATTTTATTTCAGTATTTCTTACATAGAACGGATCAAATTTAACTTTTGGGAGTCGGCGCCAAAATTGAAGTAGCCGATTAAACGGTCGGACCGAAACCACTCGGATAGATATTGAAAGAGGTTAAAAAGGGATAGGAAACTGCTTAACGAGCTTGTTCACCACAGATGTCGCTTGATTTCGCGTTGTAAACGTCGTGCGATGCAGGCGGCAGGGCGGCAGTCAATTGTTGTATGGCCAGCATATTATACATTATTGACATTGATATATCCAAGATATTCATAAATAATAGCAGCATGTGTTAGTAGTATAGTAGAAGTATAGTAATAGTAAAGTTGTATAATATTTTATTAGAGATAACCTATAAGATGTGTTTTCTGTAGTTTTAAAAAAGAAGGCAAATCATAGGTTTTATTTGCTTGCATGAAAATCCCAGGTAGTTTATTGTTTTCGTATAAATAGTGTATGATTGTTATTATTTCTTTGGAATTCTATTTTGAGACTCAAGTTTTTATAAAAATAACGTCGACGTGAGCTGTTACACGTAAAAAACCCCTAATGGTTACGGTGCGCACTGCGATAGTTGTAATGAAAAACAAAAACTGCGCAGAACAGTAGTAAGTGCGGTGATGACTGCAATGGTTACGGTTATCACCGATTCTATCGCTGTTTGGCACAGTAAATACCCACTAGCTGAGAAAACTAACTATTACCCTGGTTTATATATTTTATAGTTATTCAGCCAAATTTGATAGGGCCTCTGCTACGTGGTGTCATCTAGTGTGTATAAAATATAGTTGAATTTATGAATGAACACAGGCGAACAATATTTGATTTCCAATATAACCAATTATTTGGATTTTTGAAAAGAAATTCGTTGTGTATTGGATATATTTCGCCTAGCCACACACAGACATAATTAGAGGTTATGTTATAGTAGTTATCATTTAATAACACCATAATAAACTCCTGGACAAAATTAACGCACCACTATTGTATTTTTGTTTAAATCAAAGGGAGTGGTTAGGAGTGGCGTTTGCGATGTTACTAAATCCTTACCACATCCTTACAAGTATACTTTGGGTCTCTTCTAATATTCAGTGCAATTGTTGTCAAGGTATCGTTTGTTTTAACAATTGAAATTGACAATTTTCAATTATAACCACTCTTTATTCAAAGCGATTTATTTTTATTTTACATTAGCCATTAAGCTTTTTCCGATATCACATTTACTACATAGTTATTGTTACAGTTATTGACATGAAATGAATCGTGAAAGGACTTTATCTGCAGAAGAGGCAGTATGGATAACCACCTTTCTGGAAGAGAGATTCATCATGCGTCATACCATTCATGTCATACTGCTCATATGTTAGAAAGATTACCTTCCTGTATAAGTCAATCGATCAGAAGATTTAACGAGACAGGATCTTACTCTCGAAGACCAGGTAAAGGGAAAAAACTGTGTACAAATATATGGGATGATCGTTTTCTTAGCCAATACACTCTAAGAAACGGAAGAGTTACTATCAATATGTCAGGAAATGAATAACTAGCTATTCACAATGTTACTGTATCATCTCAACCTGTAAGAAGATGGGTAAAGGAGGCTGTATTAAGTAGTAGAAGCCAGGCAGAAAAACCATTAATCACAAGAGAGCACAAAATTCAAAGATTGCGGTTTGCCAGAAATTATGAACACTGGACTATTGACGATTGGAAGGTTTTATTCGTTGATGAGACAAGGGTTAGTTTAAAATCTCCTAATGGATGTGAGTGTGTGTGGCAAAGACCAGGAGAACGACTTGTAAGTTGCAACATTTCTCCAAGAATCTCTTTTGTGGGTGGCTCTGTAATGTTTTGGGAAGGAATTTGTTTCGACACCTGTACACAGTTGGTTCCTATTCAACTTGAACTATGAATGTGGTTTATTAGAAAACATCGGTTGGGTATCTTATTCCAATTATAGGGCCTAATGTTCTATTCATGCAAGATAACGCTCGTCTTCACGTGACTAGACCAGTTGTTGACTACTTAAATGATGTTAATATTCTGGTTTTTGAGTAGTCACCTAACATTCCAGACATTAATCTGATTGAGCACATATGGGATTATCTTACAAAAGGGCCGCAACCAGCCTACCCCCATCGACCAACATCAATTAATGGAAGCCATAGTTGAAGAATGGGAGAATATTCCTCAAGAAATTATTCGTATTCTAATCTGTAGCATGACAAGGCGTATATATGCGGTAATTAGGAGTACAGGAGGACATACTCAATATTGGCTTTTAAGGTTAATTTAGTTTGATTTGCGTTTCCATGTTTTGCGAGTCTTCGAAGTGAAAACAAATTTTTAAGTGGAAAATTAATCAAAATAAAACTATGTTCGCTAGTTTGTTTTTAAAATACGTAATTTTCCATTACATTTGTGATTCCATACGCTTAATTTAAGTATCATTTATGTAATTATTGCAATTAAATAAAGTAGTACGTTAATTTTGTCCAGCAGTTTATGTATAGACTAAACCAAGTTATATTATAATTATAGGCGGCTATATGTTTAAGTTGCAGTATACATGTATCCATAAATATAAGATAAACTGGCACAATTCCACATTACCACACAGAAAAATAATGTGTATCGTACGTATATATTAAATTCTCCCACTGTGTTAGAATTTTCTATTGGATTAACGGCACTATTTTATTTGTTATACATCCTATTCCATTTATCTGGTCAATATATTTTTCTGTCCGCTAGCATCTATGAATTGTGAATAACCAACAAAGACTTAAATTTCGTAAATGGTTCAACGCAAAAATATCATTTAAAGTCAAATCCTTAATATTATTGAAAAATATAAGAATTTAAAGCTAACTAAAGCTAACACTTAGAAGAGTATAATATTGCAAAGTCTTTCTAACAGAGTTAACAAGCAAATAAAATACATAATTATATTATTGTAAATCTAGTCGTAAGACAGGAAGGAAAGATGCGTCAGAGAAAAATAAGATTATGATTAAATATTTACTCTGTTAATGTAATGAACTTTCCCGATTTGTAAATTAAACTAAAAATAAATGCTAACTGAAACACGTTAAAATGAAGAATACAACTAAAATTAATCCTAGAAGACAAACAATAACTAATCCAAATCGGAGTGAATAAATAGAGATAGAAAACACCAAAATAAAGACATACCAATATGTATCATGATATTTATGTAATTAAAAAATCGATAATCCGCTATATCCAACGGAAGAAACAGTGAATTCCAATAAATTTCGTAGTAAAATACAAAATACTACGTTTGAAACTATGAATGAACGACTTATAAATAATACACCATCTACCTCTCATTTCCCAGAAACAACTTGCGTTGAATAACTATAAGATATATAAACAAGGCTATTACGGTCCCAACAGCGATCCTTGCGGTTCAAGACCGCGACAAACGCAGCGCGCACAGCTCTCTTTACGTCAGCGCTACCGCAGCGCTGTTGCATTGAAAGCATTAAGTAAAGATCCATTCTTCATTTTGCCGGTACTTCCCCTTTTTTGTGAAAAACCAAATATTTTGGAAAGTCATCAGTTGTTTAATCTTTAATATCATTTTATAACTATTGAATGCATGCAGATTGGGAAATTATTTGTCGTGAAGTAAAATGGTATTTCGATATAACTTAACTTATTTCGATAGACTTAAAATTATTGCAAAAATTTAACATTTATATTTATTTAATGCTATTATTAAAATAAGTGATTGATTTATGACATTAAATAACTCATCATCACATCATTTGAACAGTAAGTTTACTACCCATTAGTATATCCAATAATATGACTACAATACAATATGACACCAACAATATGAAATTTTAAGTAATATTAGTAATTTATGTAAATAAAGTTAATGCATACTCGTAGAACAAAGTCATAATTAAAATAAAATTTATTACAAGCTAAAAATTATTTTTTTTTCCACATTTGTAGTCGTGTAATGATGATTTATTAATGAAATATTACGTAGGGAATCAGTGTTAATTTATTGTACTCATATTATTGCATATGACATTGTAACGTTGAAGTCATTATTAGTACGTCTCGACATAAGAGATTCAGAGCTAATAAATCTTTTAAAGGTGGGACGGAAAATTGTGTAAGCCTGGTATTGTGCGCGCATATCTCTCAAAATCTTTCACGAAGTATACTTATTAATAAATTTGTATTGTATTTATTTTCATTTTTAGATTGAAAACTGAATTTTCTAGGTGTAATAAATATGTTCCGAAAACGTAAATAATTTGCTTTCTAAATGTAATATTAAGGAACTATTTTCTCTCTAAGCGGAAGAGGATTTATAACAAGATAATAAAAATCTAAAGTCTAATTCTAGAAAATGTATATGTAAACAACCAAAATCTCAAAATGTTTCACAATATGAGTAAACCAAACTAAAAAACTAAACTAAAAATTAAACTAGCGGTCTGGTGAAGGAAGAGTTAGAAGACAAGACAATATTTAACATAAATTAGTACACATACACTTATTGATTATTAAATAAAATTAATTTAATACATTTATGCCATATGTTTGTATCTTTCTGTGATCTTAATCGACCCTCATAATGCAGTAGCATAGTTAAATAATACTTGAATATTAATGTAGCCAATTCCAGATTGTGATTATCCAACAGATTTTGCAATAGAATACGCTTTTGCATACTTTCTGTGTTAAACGTGGAAGCCATTCTTTTAATAATTATATTCATTAAGAGAGTCATTACTATGTTAGCAGTGATAAGCTATGCTGGAATATTTTAACTTAACACTTTTTCTGCAATTGTGCAAATTCTAATAACTTCTGTACTTGGGATTATCAGTTTTCCTCTCTGCGCATTTGGACATCAGTAAAATCTGTCGTTACTATCATCCTTTCTTTACAGACAACACAAAAACTCACTTGGGAAAACTGCACTCTGTTTTTCCAATTACAATACCGCGCATACATGTTTTGGTAAACATGAGACCTTACCATATAATTACCTAGAATACATCAGAATACAAGAACACCGGACTTGATTGGCTTTTATAACGCAAACGCATTTTTCTGTATTTTCTGTACAAGCGAAACAGATATCTTAGGTCTCCTTTTGTTAATTTGGACCCTTAGAACAAAATTCGATTCCAATCGAGGTATTCAAGAAATTCTTCGCACCAAACATATCGTTCATCATCACCAGCACGAATCGGTATGGGAGAGCCGTTGTTCAAAATTGGAATTCGCTAAATCCTGATAAAAAGAGTTTGGAAAGATCTAACTAGCATTGAATTAGATGCATTTATCGGAATAGTTCTATCCGCCAGTGTTTCATACAATAATAGGCAGAAATCAGACATTGTTCACAGGGAACTGATAAGACGCGCCGTAAAACTCTCTTGTGCAAAATGTTCAGACCTAGTATGCCAACAACATTCAAAAGTTGATTATATTTGTTTTAGTTGTATAAATAAAAATTAATAACAGAATTTTTATCGCACTGCATCATAGAATTGAAAATAAACTCGAAAATAAGACAAAAAGAACGGAGAAAAAACGGAGGAAGAACTTTCAAAATGCTAAAATTCGGTGTTGTCTCTCCACACACAGTAACTGAGCAAGTCCTATAGTGATTGTCCCAAAAAGAATTCAAGTGATATTAGATTATGTGTAGATTTACATTCAAGGCCCGAACGTGTTGAAAGGGTGATGCACACGCGCTGCAACTCCATGGGGCAGCAAATGGCCTTTAGTCCATTACGTGGTTTATAATTTTCTTTCAAAAAAACATTACATAATTATCCGGTTAACGAAAATGGAAGAAGGCAAGGTTTTTCGAAACAACATTTAACGATAATGGCGACTTTCTAAAAACAATTAAAATGATTTTCACATTTGATCCAGTTATATGAGAGTATGTTAATCATGAAAAATCTCCAAAACATTATTTAGTACTTAATATTCCTTATTTGTCTTTTGTGAGCGTGATGAGTGTTCGACGAAACAAAAAGTGAATCTGACATTGATGGCAAAAATCCTTTGATTTATTGCAATACATATTTGAAAGCAATTTATCACCAACTTTTCGCAATTTAACAATTTCTGTGAGAATTCTTCTTACTCTTCCGGTATCAGTAGCATCAGGTGGACGTTCATTTTCTAAACTTTAGCTGATCACAAATTATTTAAGCTCTACCATGTTGCAGGAAAGGTTATCTCACTTAGCAATTTTGTCTATAGAATATTAACTTTTAGATACTATTAATACAGAGGATATGTTAAAAGAATTTGCGGCAATCAAATGTAGAAAAACAACTTTTTCAATTCTCAATTTTCATGTATGCACGTATGCATAAGCCAAATTTTTCGCATTATATATTTTATATATGCAGTTACGTACATAACATGCTTAATTTATTATTTTTCAATTATTAGAAGTTTCAAGTTCCTTTTGTTATTGTGATTTTTATTATACTTTTTCCTAATATTAATAATGTTTAAATAAAAAGGCTTTGAAAGCAACATATTTACTTTAATTATAGCAATTTGGCGCCAAATTTAGAGCAAATAAAAATACATATTACAAATTGAAGTTTTTTCCTTGGCATTTACTGTCATAAAAATATATTTTGCCATCTATCATTAAATGGCTACAGTTTTACCAGGATTTTGAGGACTCATAAGTCAACGCCTGTCATACGTTCACTTTTCGGATACAAATTTTTCTTTATACATACCGAATTGTTCATATTCTTACAAATTTCACATGTAGAATATCGCGGCAAGGTTTTGCAATATTTTTGTGTGATTTTACCAATTTTTTGTTCTTAATTTGCAATGTTTGGAACATGTTTTCTCAAAATATACGACATATTTGACATTAATAATATAGCATACCCTAGTTCATTCCTTTCACTTTCGGTTTGTTAATGATTTTATTAAAAAGAATGCTTAATTTTCCAGATTTGTATCCTACAAATTAGTGCCGTATCGTGACAGAACGGTAACTCCGTTAGATTTGAATATATGTATGTAGACTTGAATAACGTATTAGATTGCATACGAATACAAAGAAAATAATTTGGCGCCGACTCCCAAAAGTTAAATTTGATCCGTTCTATGTAAGAAATACTGAACAAAAAATAATAGATTATTTTTTTCTTTTTAGAGCAACATTATTGTACGCTGCTTTTTCGGTTGTGGCCTTTAATTGGAAGTCGGTTTAACTTTTTTTTTTGTAATTTTTTATTTCATACTTTTTACTGTCTTGTTTGCATTCATATTTTTAGTTCATAATGGGAAGAGTAACTACAGCAGCCGCCCGTATGATGAAAAAAATCGCTTGCAGGAAACGCAAGAAATAAAAAAGATACGGCTTGAAAAAGCTAAAAAAGTCAAGCAATGAAACGTAGTGCAGAAAGTAACTGTGTACGTGAAGAAAGACTCTGGACTGCATGAGTATGTAAATTCTAGGTTAAGTCGAGAAAGTATGCCTGAAAAAGAGCGTCGTTAGCATGTAATACATACGCTGTTAATTAGTACTTTTGTTTGACTTTAATGCGTATTTATTTATATTAATATTCTACAAATACATATGATACATACTTGTTTACATCATGACAACTGGTTCTGATGCTATTAGTTGTAGTGCTGCCCCACGGGGTAGAAAGTTAAGTTAGATGCGAAGGAATGAAGGAATACACTGAACATTCGTTGGATGGCGTATATGGCTGATTTGTATAGGTTTTTACTACGCAAGAAAACATCAACCAATAACAGAACATCATCAGATGAACCAATGAAAAATCAACTAGTGCGTTCTGAGCATCTGAGTCAACATCAGTCAACATCGATTTTAAATGTGTTTTACACCGAATTGGAGAGAGTTATAAAGTTTACCACGTTAGCCACATTTATAGCGTTTGGATCAGTTTGCGTATTGTTTGTTTCGTTCTTGTTTTATTACGATTTTGTATTTAAATATGAAGTCAAGCAGCCCAAAACGATGGTGTTTGGTAGAGTGTACTGATATGGCTTTGCTTATAAAAAGACACTATTAAAAAGTAAGAGAAAATAAATATTTTATATACCTTTGTTAGTTTTTTTTAGTTTTCTGCTGTATATTTTTCGTTATTTCAGATTTGGAAGTTGTAATTTTTATATCATTATTGTAAATCCAATAAATAAAATTCCTAAATTTTGTTTAATTGGATTTATGAAATTGATTAGAAATTATAAAATTTCTTATATTTGCATATATATTTCAGTTTATAATGCAGAATTACAGATTTCTATAAGAATTTTAATTTTCTGCACATTCGTTACTGGCGCTGTTTTGGTTCTTTGATCTATGCAGAAGTTACCTTGCTATTTTAGTTGTTCTATGTGCTGCCTTCTGGGTAATACCACTACATACCTACATTCTCTTTCTTAACCTTCCTATACTCACGCATACGGTCTGTGAGACCGATTTATATAGTATAGTATGTCTTTCATTTTGACGTGAGTATAGGAAGGTTAATGATAGACACTATTTATATAGATTCAGTTTTGGAGGAGGTTTGGAAATTCGTCCTGAGGACGTTGTGCATGTTTTGTTCATAATTTCCTCTCCAAATCTGAATCTGAAGATTCAGAATTATTGACTATTACACTAGTGCATTCTTCCTGATCATTATCAACGATATTACTATCCACTTCACTTTCTTGGCTTCGTATGGGTTCATTCACAATGGACTGATGACTGCTACACTCTTTACTTCCACTGCACTTCTCGTCCACTGTTTCACTGACACTATTTCTTTGTTCTTCGGGTTCTAATTCTATATAGTACCTTACTTCTTCTTTCTTACACTTCGTTTCCTCCTCTTTTGGCGATGAATAGCGGTTTTCCAACAAATTATTCTGTTGGCTTTCATATTTTTTATAAATCTGCGATTTCTGACAATAATTGACATATAATTCATTTGCAATTTATATGTTCTATCTCTAATTTTAGCTAAAATAATACCTGGGTACCATTTGCTTTTTGTTTTAACTGTACATATACTTTTTCGTTGTTACAAAGTTCAGGTAAGTATTTTGCTGAGGTTTTATTATAAGTATTTCGCTGGATATATTGTCTTTTGTTAACAATGTTATTATTATAGGCATCGGCAATTTTAGGTACAGTATTATTTACAGTAGTATTTCTGCTGGTGATATATTATTAAAAATAGGGGTTGTCGTATAGTGAAGAAGCGCCATTTGTATGTCTTTTTATCATCTATATTTTTTTTAAAGGATTTTCTTAGCAGTCTGTATATGTCTCTCGGCCATGCCATTGGATTGGGCATATGCAGGTGATGTCACAATATGTTCAAATTCCCATTCTTTACTAAACTTTTTAAATTCCTCTGATGTGAACTGAGGACTTCCATCACTAATCAACGTTATTGGTATCCCATGCCGCGCAAAAATATATTTAAGGTTCTTTACTATTGAATTACTTGTTATATTGTTATTTAAATCTCCTATTTCAATATATTTTGAGAAATAATCTATAACAATGAGATATTTGTGACCTGATATTTCAAAAATATCACAACCTACTTTGTTCCATGGTAAGTCTGGAATATCATGTGGTTGTAATGGTTCTCTGTTTTGTGAGTTCGCATACGTGAGGCATTGGTGACACTGTGCAATCTTTTGTTTTATCTGATTGACCATTCTAGACCAAAACAAAGATTCTTGTGCTAATTTCACACACTTATGAACACCTAAATGACTATTGAATGCGATTCAACATTTCCCTTTGTAGAGCTTTTGGAACTACAATCGCTTTGCTTTTGAATATTAGATAATCAACAACCGTCAAATCTGACTTATACGGACAAAAGGCTTTAAGATGGTCTTTTAATTTCTTATTTCAATTGGGCCATCCTTTTAAAATTAGTTCTTTAAGATCTTTTAAGATTTGATTTTTTTCTGTTTCAATTTTAAATTCGCGAATTTTCTGGGGTGTTGCGTTTAATTCTATTTTGATTAGGCATTCCTGACTTTCTATCTCTTCATCAAGGTCATTCATTTCATTTTCTAATAGGAAAGCTCGTGACAAGGCATCTGCCAATAGCAATTCTTTCCCCGGTCTATAGCGAAGTTCTATGTCAAATGTTCGTAATTGTAACATCATTCTTTGAAGTCTTGCAGGGCACTTATTCAGTGGTTTTTAAATATTGCTATTAATGGTTGATGATCGGTTTCAACTACAACTCTGACCAAACACGTATTGATAAAATTTAGTTAAACCAAAACAAATAGCATATAGCTCCTTTTCAATCTGTGCATACCGAATCTGTGTTTCGGTTAATGCCTTAGACGCGTATGCACATGGTAAGTTGTCTTGCAATAGACAGGCCCCTGCTCCTGACTTTGAAGTATCTGCTGATATCACTGAAATTTTATTGACATTAAAGAACTGTAATACTGGTTTGCTAGTAAGAATATCTTTTAACCTTCCTATACTCACGCATACGGTCTGTGAGACCGATTTATATAGTATAGTATACGTCTTTCATTTTGACGTGAGTATAGGAAGGTTAAGTTTTGAAAAGCCTCCTCCTTCTCGTTATTCCATATAAATTCTACGTCACTTTTCAAAAGATTTCTTAAAGGTTCCGTTTTGTTGGAGAAATTTTTATAAATCTACTAACATAGGTAAGCATTCCTAACATTCTCTGTACGTCCTGTTTATTATTTGGACGTGGTAATTCAGATATTGCTTTAATTTTTGATATATCTGGAGTAATACCGTTACTGGAAATTACATGTCCCATGTATTTAATTTGATTTTTACCAAACCTACATTTATTCATGTTAAATTTAATATTATGAGATCTAGCTGTTTCTAACATTCTTTTAGTCGCTCATCGTGTTCTTGCTGATTTTTACCCCACACTATTAAAGCATCTATGTATATTCTACCACCCTCAATTCCCTCGAAAATAGTTCTAAAACGATCTTGAAAAATTTCCGGTGCGCATTTAATACCATACGGGAGGTGCAAAAATTTATACCTGCCAGATGGAGTACCGAAAGTGCATAGATTTGCACTCTCCTCATCTAAAGGAATTTGATAAAATTCATTTGTGGCGTGTAGAGTGCTGAATATAGTGGCACCTGCTAAATTACTCGAAATTTCTTCAAATGTCGGTATTTTACAGTGTTCTCGCTTAATTACGCGATTTATATCTTTGGGGTCCAGACATATTCTTAATTTACCATTCGGTTTTCGGACTAGTGCCAAAGCATTTACCCACTTAGACACGTCTTCAACTTTCTCAATATTTTTTCTTTTGCGAGTTCTTGCAAACATTCCTTTAAGGGCTGCATTAAAGGAAAAGCCACTTTTCTGATTGGATGAATCACTGGTTTGCTATTTGGTTCTAACTTTATGTGACACTCTTCATTTATGCACCCTATTCCTTTAAATATATCACCATACTCGTTTATTAATTTTGTATATTGTTCATTTTGAGGAAGAACTGTATCAACTCTCCGAATTAAATTTGAAAAGATACATGCTGGCAAACCTAAAATTGCTGGTGTATTACTTTTAACAACAAAGAATTCTAAATCGCACACATTATTTTTAAAACAACTCAATATACATTTACCAACCACTATTAATTGGTTCCCAGTGTACGATTTTAATTTAATATTTGTTTTTTGAATTATTTTGGGGGTTGGACCTATCCATTTAAACAAATTAAATGAAATTATATTTGCCATTGCATCTGTGTCAATTTTTAATTTTACATTCTTATCATCTCTAAATTTGTTAACTATTCGTTATTTTGTGTAGAGTTTAAACAATTTACAGAACCAATGAATAATGACTGATTAAGTGAGTTATCTTCCTGTCTTATTACATTTACATTTTCTACGATTTCATTTGCCTTTTTCTTACTTTTCTTTTTAAAACAATTGTTCTCAAAATGATTTTTTACATGGCAATAGTTACACTCTTTGCCAAAAGCCGGACATTTGTTAATAAAATGACTTAGTCCACATCTACTGCACGCATTTATTTTCTTTTGTGTACCTGTTTTGTAGTTTTTCTGTCCCTGTTTCTTATTTTTGTCTCTATGGATGACATTCCCACTGAAATTTCCAGCCATAGATTCACTTCTTTCCTTTGAGATTTCCAGGATTATGCATTTCTCTATTACCTTGTCCAGCCTTACACTGTCATCTTCTTGAAGAAGTTTTTCTCTAATCGAGGTATTGTTTACACCACAGATTAACACAGTTTTGGTTAAGTCCTCTTGGAGATTTTCCAATTTGCACTTCATAGCCATCTTCTTCAGTTCTGTTACGTATTGTTCATAGGTTATATTTACTTTGGGAAAATCAAGCGATTCAAATTTGTCTAATAGTACATTTAATTTGTTTTTGATCTTCTTCGAACTCGAATGTGGTATATACTTTAAACCCTTCTTCCCCTATGTAATGCAACACTTGGGCACATTGAATTGCTTCGTCTTTTTTATTCATTTCGCTTGCGACTAAATAATTTTCGAAGCGGGAACGCCATAGCTTCCACTTCTCCGCTATGTTTCCTGTCACTTGCATGGCAGCTACTCCTCTGCTATCTTCCATTGTTATTATTTATTTACTCATCTTGATTTCTAACTGTACTGCGCCATGTTAATTAGTACTTTTGTTTGACTTTAATGCGTATTTATTTATATTAATATTCTACACATACATATGATACATACTTGTTTACATCATGACAGCTGGTTCTGATGCTATTAGTTGTAGTGCTGCCCTCTGGGTAATACCACTACATACCTACATACGCCCGATACGCGTCTTTCGAATGAAACTGCGGATTAACGTGCCCATCGGCTCAGTTTAGTACATGAGCGTCTTTCAGATGAGACTGCCGAGCAACGTGCTCATCGGCTAAATTTAGTACGCGAAAGATTAATAAATGAAACTGCTGATCAAAATGTACGCCGATTAACCGGGGTGCGAAACCATAATCGCCGAATAATCGAGAACGAAACATCTGACGAGAGACATAATCGTTTAGAAAAGATGGCTGAAGTAGCTCAATCTCGGAGGTCCTTTGATGAAGATATCTTTAAATCGGCAATAAATGTATTTGCCGATGTAGCTTGTTCCATATGCAAGAAAAGTTTATACCCACAGCAGCGGTTCAATATTTGTTATGATAATTTTTCTTCTTTGTTACCAAGAAATTTATCTGAAATGGGAAGCATTGTAGCATGTTCTCGATGCTCGAATACTTTCAAGAAATGTAAAGTTCCTGCTCAGGCATTGGAATAAAACGGAAGTAACGTCTGTACCTGAAGAATTAGCAGATTTATCAGATGTTGAACAAAGACTGTTATGCAGAGTTATACCTTTCCTAAAAATCATCAAAGTTCAAAATCGATTCAGCCAAGATTGGTGCAAAGGGCAAGTCATTTTATTTGCCAAAGATATAATTGAAATAGCTGAACAACTCCCGCTTCAGTTTAATCAAGCGAGACTAATTATAGTGGCCGAAAGTCTTGATAATTTACACCATTCAAGACAATTTCAGATTAATACAGAGAAAGTGAAACGAGCCCTACAATGGTTGTTGGCAAATAACTCATTATACAAAGATGTTCGAACATCTTTTTCCGAAATATTCGATATATCAGAAATAGTAGAAATTGCAGATCAGCCTTATATTAGTAATATACCAAAAAGTGTAAAACAATCAGCTATTAATGTAAGTAACTATGTTAATCTAAATGAAAACATAGCTATACTAAGGGGTTTGTTCCATCAAGGCACTGATAGATTCGATATTGATTCTCGTGGCAGACAATGTGCTGGTATAGCCACAGTTGCTTGCGTGGCATTTTCTCTTGTTCATCCTAACACTTGATGTGAGTTTAGTAGACATAGGGCAGAGGAAAACAGCTCCCTCTTTGAATTTAGAGAGAGAACGAAGAATGGAAGAGTTGGGCTGGTATTTCCTTTTTCCTGGTGGCAGAAATGGTTTTGGAGAGGAAAGAGAAGTCCCAGTCACTCCACTCGACTATTTCCAGGCACGTATTATGAGTTGTGAAAAACGATTTCAACGAACCGACTATCTTTTCTTTGCATTATCTGTTGTTGAGTATTTTCGGGAAAAATCGAGTGTTTCTGTGTCGTGCATAATGCGCCAGGGTGAACACACACCAAAGGGCCTAGTAGATAATATGCGTCTCACCATGAGAAATATAAGAGGATCTGCGTCGTACTGGCAACGCTGTTGTTCGGAATTAATCGCTATGGTTAGAAATCTAGGGCCTCCAATGTGGTTTTTAACATTTTCATGTAACGATTTAAATTGGATAGATATGTTGAAAGCGCTGCTTATTACTGATAACCGCAATCCAAATGGAGCCGAGAATTTAACATTTTCAGAACGATTAGCCTTAGTTCAGTATCCAGTAGTAATAGGAGGACAGTTCACGATACGCGTAAATGCCTTGGTCTGGTTTATAAAGAACAATCCGGACTGCTTGGGTGGTCATGCGGATGATTTATGGTACCGGATTGAATTCCAAAACCGAGGCAGTCCACACCTGCATATGTTGATTTGGTGTGGAAACGTGCCTGATTTTTCCACAAGAGAAGGTTTTAGTAACATAGAAAAAGTGGTTTCCTGTTCTTTAAAACCAGATAATGATTTATTACGTAATATAGTTGAGAGTGTACAGGTACATAAACATACTAACACGTGTTATAACGACCGTAGTAATGGTTGTTGTCGATTTGGATTTCCCAGGCCTGTTAGTGAAACAATAGTCTGTTTAGACCCCGATGAGACACTTGCTAATAATGGACGTTTTATTTTCCTGAAAAGAACGTCAGAGGAAACCATGGTGAATAACTATAATCCTGTTCTTTTGAGCCTCTGGGAAGGAAACTTGGATATTCAACCATGTGGCAGTGTAACTGCAGTCGCATATTATGTAGCTAAGTATACTAGTAAATGTGAGCCAAATGATACAGGAGATGTCGTTAGAGAAGCAATTCCAAAAGCTAAACGACGTGGAGATCCTCTATGGAATCAACTGTTTGCAGTTTCAATGGAAATTTTTCGCAACGTTTAGTCAGTGCTCCGAAATGCACGTATCGATTATGCCACCTACCGCTGAAAATGAGTTCTCGAAAAGCTGTGTTTGTCAATAGCTGCAAGCCTGAAGAAAGGTTCAGAATTTTGCGATTCGAAGGCGATGAAACATCTTATTTCAATAATATATTTCGACCGCTACGTACAAAGACCTGACATTCTTGAAGTAATAAGCTTAGCTGAATTTGCTGTTCAATATGAAACAGTTTCATATACAAGATGGACAGAGGAGGAGGATGGCGATATTGAACTAATTGCACAAGTCGATAGCGATGTTACATAATGTGTTGATGTGTACATAACTAACTTCTCTCACAGCTTCCTATATCTCCTCGTTCTCGTTCCCTACCAACCTAAAATAACGGGGCAAATTTAAGTTTAAACTTCTGAATACTAATTGCATTAGTAAATCTGCCTCTTTTGTTTTCTTTTTGTGGCAGAAATACATATTTCTTTATGAGTGTTTTATACACTATTATACTTACTATTTAGTCCGAATACTTTTTCATTTTTATACGTTTGAGTGGGTTTTTAAAGTACAAAACCTATATTCGTATATAGAAAATTTTTTAAAAAAGGTCATCAGAAGCTGTAACTAAAATCAATGGTTTAGCAAGTCGTTTACCAGTTAGCTGATTTCAAGTTTTTCTAGCAGTGGCTCCAGCCTTCTAGAATAATCGTTCATACGGAATTGACGTGGCAACAATGCCCAAATATTGCAGGGTTTCTCTGTACAAATGTGGAACTACTGCATTTATGCTTTTAACTCAATATATGTTATAAGACGGTCTTGACGTAAAATATGCACTGGTGCTTATATTATATATAGCCGTAGAATAACCATCTTACCTTGTGAGGAAACAAAACATTAACGCTACCTAATATCGATATTTTTTGATATACCGTAACAAAAGTATCGATATTTAGGATTATGATATAAAACATCGATATATTTGACTGAATATCTCGATCTCAGTAAACATTTTTAATTTTGCGAACAGTTTAAGTTGGTAGTTCCGGCAACAGTGAATATACTCGCCAATTTCTAAGCACAATGAATGCGAATATGTTCACTATTGTCGGAACTACCAACTTAAACTGTCCGCGAAATTTAAAAATGTTTACTGAGATATATCGTTGCCATCCCATCGGATAACCACATACCTCACGTTACGAATAATATCTCCATTAAATTAAAGTAACTTTCATATACTTCCCATATTCTATTTGTTGTCCCGGCAATTTTCCTGGCGTGTGGATTAGATGCGCGAACGATATTTTTGCATTTTTCGACACCAAGAAATGCTCGGTAGTAAATTTCTTAGAACAATTAAATTCAAAATTCGACACAATCAAGTTTACGGTAGAAGAAGAAGTGAATAATCCCTTCCCATTTTTAGATAGTTTTGTCATTAGGAACGATAGTAATAATAAATTGGAAGTGGGCGTGTATAGGAAAAGTAAATACAAACGTTAATAGGTTCATAATGGCCGACTCGAACCATTGCATGCAACATAAAATGTCGTTTATCAATTAATTACTTAATAGATTAGTTAAATTCACGCTCGCAAAAAGTACGCTTCAAAAAGAATTAGAATGTATCAAACAGATAGCTATATACAGTGGTTACTCCGTAAGGGATGTTGAACGGTTGGAAAGAATTAAAAGGAAGGTCCACATAAGAAATTCAACGACTTTGGCTCCTGTATAGACGCGTGAAAAGAATTTCGTAAAACCACCGTATCATAAGATTTCAAAAAGGATTACTAACATTCTAGAGAAACAAAGAATCTCTTAAATAGGTAACCCGAAAGACAAAACAGTTCTGGAACAACTGTCGGGTATGTATAAAAATGATTGTAATGAAGGCGATAAAGCACACATAGGGCAGTCCAGACGCGCAATGGTAACACCATTTGAACAACATGTGGCACATTATCGTTATCGTAGGATACATTCATCAAGTATCGCGAAACATATGTACCACACGGGGCACGACATAAAAATTGAAAATGTAAAATTGATAAGACAGATTGATTCACCGTGAAAACTTGATACGTATGAAGCGATACATATAGAACAAAATACCATCTTCTAAATCGAGACGGCGGACAGATTCAATATAGTTTATTCCGACTATTATGATTAAATTAAATAATTAAGTAATATTGCTCAAGGGTAACTAGCACTTGAATTTTCCTCAGGTAGTTGCGGCTCCTGATATTTCAAGGTGGGTAGTGTGCATGAACCACAACCAGTTTAACCCCTCCGTCCGATAAATGGTTCCAGCCAGACCTTTTTCGTTTTTAATCGTTAATTAAGTATATTTCTTGTTTATCTATCGACTTGGGCTTTCAGGTACCTTCCTGGAATTTTATTGGCTATCGATCTAGACATATAGCAATAAGGATTTAGTCTTCGCGAAGGACGAAAAAGGACGTTTTGAAATCTCATCTTCGGTCCGACAGATGGTATCTGGCTGGATCCCATACATTTTGTATGAAAATGCATGGAATATGATACATTTTGGTGATTCTACTTGTTTTTTGCACTTTTATGTTGTAATTATCCACTCTAACTTCCTTTTAAGTTCACGCATATGGGCCGTGTATATATATACATGGTCCGTTATGAAAGTAATGCGCATTTTTTGGAAAAAATAGATTCATTGATCTTACCGGTACAAATGTTTAAAATTCTTCAAAATAGTCCCCTCCTGCATCGATGCACTTGCGGAGACGTGCTTGGACTAGCTTGCATCGGCACTGTCCGGTCCAATAAAAAATTCCTCCCTGAAGAAGTGAAGAAGAATGCTTCTCGTCCTATGCTGTCATCTGTGTTTGGTTTTCATGAAAACTTGGCTTCGCTTTGTAGCTACGTGCCGAAAACGAACTGTGTGCATTATACGAAATGTTGTGAAGGCGAGGCAATGAAACCAGAGGCAATTTTGTTTTACAATGCGAATAAAGCCGGCGTCAATTGTATGGACCAAATGGCTACTCATTTTACAACAAAACGGTCAACCAGACGTTGTACTTTGGCATTTTTCTTCAACATGTTGGATGTTATGGCATTGGCTGCCTATTGCATTTGCAAAGAAATCGATGGGACCAATACAAATGACGCTAGACGCACTTTTCTATATAGTTTATCCAGAACATTGGTCCTTCCAAATGTTGAAAATCGCATGAACAATATTCACGTAATGAAGCATTTTACTGTTCGTTCGGCTATTGAATCGTTCTTCGGTAGATCAACAAACATTCCAAGAAGTATTGTGGCTACTCCTGCCAGCGGTGCCGATACACTCACAGCCAAGAGAGACTGCAACATTTGTTCACACGGAGAGGAAAAAGTTCGCCGAAGAACTCGTTTTTTTTTGTTCAATGTGTTAAGCGCCAGTATGTCAACAACATTCTAAAGTTCGATATTCATGTTTTTCATGCATTGTTTGTACTTCTGAGAACCCATGAGGGAGTTCGAATCATAATTAATAAAAAAGACGTTGTAATCCCTTCTTGTAAACATCAAACAACATTGATTTTAACTGTGAGAAAAGTAAGAAATAAAAAATATATACCTGATTTGTATTAAAATGAATTTTGCACCACTAATTCGCACCAAAATGCAAAGAAATGCATGTTAATGTATAAGGGTCTGGCCAGACACCATCCGTCGGACCGAAGGTATTAGAATATCTGTCGGACGGAGGGTTAAAGTAATAGTAATAATAATAATAATAATAACCAGATAATAGAAATATATATTATATTATTCACAGCCAGAAACGAAAAATATCAGTAACAAAATTCACAATAATATGGAAAATTTCAAAGTCAATTGAACGTACCCTATTTTATTTTCTTAAACTTGAGTTCAATACGGCGATCCCTTTTGGAGGCAAACTGTTTAATTACTTTTTCGTTGAATTCGGTACTGAGGCGACAATTTTTTTCCATTGAAAGCATCGATAAAGCAGATAGACGATCTTCACACATTGAATTTGTAAGAAAAGTTGTGCTTCAAGGTGGAAAAATTACGTTCGGCTTCAGCGGTGGTCATGAGAGTAATCGTCAGAATTTTACAACAACTTTCTAGTTTCTGCCATTGTTTCTTCCAAGTTGTTAGAAATTATGAATTTTAAAAAAGGCACTGCACGTTTCATTGTCCTACACTGCAAATTTGAATACAAAACTGACAGCTCTGTTCGCAGACTTTGTTTTTCCAAAATATAGAAGCTGCACATGTTAAGTCCAGCACTGAGAAAAATGATTGCATTGTGGTAAAACGTTTTGAGTTTTGAGCTTTTTCATGTTGAACTAAAACCTAATTTTTACAGCAGAATACGTTTCTTTTATTTGAAAATAGTTTTCTAGATTGTCAGAAAAGTGTTTATTTCTTGAGTGATTCGATTTCTGTGAAAATAATATATATGTGAATCAAATACAACTTCTTCTTAGTTTCAATTTACAACAGTTAATATAATTTAGGCTTTGGTTTAAATAAGAACATATATCCAAGCAAATATTTTATACTTTATTTTAAACTATGATACTATTTTAGAAAAATACCGGACCATTTGTTTGGGAAAGTATACGATTTCCATTTAAGTCTGTCTTGCATATCTATCGAACAGGCATTGCTTTGTATGAGAACACCTGTTTTAATTCCAGTGGTTTTTTCCAAATTGGATATACAGTAGAAGCCGCTTATTATAATCACGGTTAATGTTATCAAACGGTTATTGTTATCGAAAACCGTTGGTCCCAAATCACTCTATTTAAAACTCATTGAAAGAAAGCCGCATATTGTAATCAAAAGCCGCTTAATGTTATTAGTTATGAATAGTATCCTTTGTCGGAAAGTTTCTTCAGGCGACGGTGTCTGCAGCGCAACTCCTTTGAACGAGCCGCTTTTTCTCGCCGATTTCAATTAAAACTCTCATATCGCATATTACAATCTAACGAATTGTTATTTCTATATTATGAAGAGGTCATCCTTTTTTTTGATGTACTTTATGTATAAAAGGTCCGTTCGTTTAAATGATATTCAGTTTCTCCTATACTCTTCTACGAATCTCACGTTCTACAGTCTTGTGTACGGGTAAATTATTGAAATTTCGCATAAACCACCGTGGTCATGGCAGAAGTGAATAAAAAACGTCGCGATCTATCGAACGAAGAAAAACGACAAATTCTCGATAACTTCAATAAACTTCCGAAAATGAGTCAAAGGAATGCTGCGGTACAATTAAAAATTTCGCAACCGCTGTTGTGTAAAATTTTAAAAAATCGTACAGAAATAGAAACGTGTGCGCGTTCGAATGAAAACATAAAACGAAAAAGGGAAAGATCTGGAAAGGATAATCAAGTTGAATCAGCTTTAAAAATTTTGTTTACAAATGTTCGCGAAAAAATGCCTCTGTGAATGGTCCTATCATGCGTCAAAAAGCAGAAGATATAGCCAAAACTATGGGGAAAGAAAATTTCATTGCAACAGACGGATGGTTCAATCGGTGGAAAAAGCGAGAAAACATCGTTTATAGACCTCTGCACGGTGAAGAAAAAAGTGCTGATTCGTTAGCAGCCGCTGACTGGATGCGTTCGGAATGGCCAGAAATTATTGCAAAATATCCGCCTCGGGACATCTACAATGCAGATGAAACAGGACTCTACTTTCGCGCGATGCCTAATCATACTTATTTGTTCAAAAACGATAAGGTAAGAGGTTGCTTATCTTCGAAAGAACGAGTAACAGTGTTATGTTCTGTTAATATGGAAGGTGAAAAGGAAGAACTTCTAGTGATAGGAAAAAGTAAGAATCCTCGGTGTTTTAAAGGTGTTAAAACTTTGCCCGTGGAGTATTTTGCTAATGCGAATGCTTGGATGACAAGTGTCTTGTTCAGCGAGTGGTTACTCAGGTGGGACAAAAAATTGAAACGCCAAATCGTCTTATTAGTAGACAATTGTACTGCGCACAAAGTGAATGCAGTTTTGACGAACATCCAACTTATTTTCTTACCTGCGAACACTACGGCATTGATACAACCATGTGATCAAGGAATCATTCGAACATTCAAAGAATACTATCGAGGGCAAATTCGAGCCCAAATTATACAAGAACTTGATGAGAATCGAGATGCACCTACTGCAGATGCGATAGCAAAAATCAGTCTTCTAGATGCGCTGCATTTGCTGGTGAAGTCATGGAGGCAAGTTCAACCAGAAACGATCCGAAACTGTTTTCGAAAAGGAGGTTTTTCCAAAACTGGTGATGAAGAACCTGATCTCCATGAAACGTGCGCTGACATTTTAGAAGGTATGAAAAAAGAACTTGTTTTGTACATCTAACTAATATTTTTTTAATTTTTTTGTAGTTCAAGGTCTGTCCAAAAGCGAATTTTCCGATTGGGTGGATATCGACAATGATGTTCAAACAGCTGCCACAATGACTATATCAGACATTTGTCGGGAAGTTGTGGATCAATCGTCCGAAGGAAGTAATCCTGAATTACCCGAAGTAGGAGAAGAAGAAGAAGAGGAAATGTCTGAAGAGCCGCCAACTAATGGCCAGATGCAAGAAGCGTTAAATATTCTCCGACGTGGTGTACAATTCCGAGAAAGTAATTTTGATAGATATTATGATTTTGAAATATACATACAAAATCTTATTAATAAAAATAAACGTCAAACGACGATCGACCAGTTTTTCAGGAATGAAATCGTAAAGTGTAAATAAATGTACCTACGTATTGTATCGATGATAAAAAATAAACAAATTTGGTAAAATATTAAAAATTGTTGATTAATCGTTAATTTTTCCCTTGAATTTTATTTGTAAGTCGTTAAATAATTTGATTACATACATACATATTTATTATTGACTACATCAGCATAGAAAAATACATTTATATTTACCTTCCGTTTACTGTTATCATTCGGTTAATGTTATCAAAAAGGGTTTGTTCCAAATTGATCACAATAAGCGGCTTCTACTGTATTTTTATTCTTATTACAGACTGCATTCTTTAACTGCGTAGTTCATTCATTTGCTTTTTCTGGGTGGTGGTGATAGGTGGTGGGTGGTACTGCATCAGTTCGATACGTACCGCATAAAGCCACGGAAAGTATTTGCAATTTATATTGTGTTGTACTCGAAAATATCTCATCCGATAAACGACATATTAAAGGATTGGGGATTCCAAGACCTTGTTTCTATTTTTAACCGACTTACAAAAAGGAGGAGGTTATCAATTCGCCATGTGTTTTTTTATGTTTATTCGCGCATAACTACTCAACGGGTTGACCGATTTTAATGATTCTGGGTGCATTTAATAGAGGATACATCCAGAATGGTCCCGTATCATCTTGAGCCGATATCGAATTAGTGCTGGGCTAATATTAACAAAAAACCAGCAATAACCGACTTCCTATTGTATGAGTGGTATATCGGTGTTAGCAGCCTAACAAGCAGGCGATGCCCGACGCGAAGAATTAGGCGCAACCAAGCGATCACAAGTGGAGATTTTTATAAGTGATGTCATAGGGGTTGGTCGTGTTTTTATTTAATCTGTTATCGGAGGTCACATAAAGTAAACTATAGGCAATTTTACCGTCGAAAAAATATGTTCGTTAGCATTACGAGAACAGAGTCGACTTAAATAAAAAGAAGTTGCTACAAAAATATTTCATGTAAATGTTATTTGTGCATTAAACAATTTGTCGTTTCGGGGACAGAAATAAAAAATATATACTTCAATTTTAGTAAATCCAAAGTCGTAATCCTATTTATTCAAAGAAAAAGATTAATACAGAAATTGAGGTTAACAACAGGTGAATCTGTATTATTATTTTTCCTGTTCTAATTATAAAATATGTTCAATTCAAAATTGGTATCTAATTTATTCATAGGTTATGCGCAAAGCAAATAAGTTAATTTTGAATGACGAGGAATCGAAGAATTAAAAATGCAATGTCCATGTCCATTTACGATTTTTGTTCATACGGGCGGCCGCCTTTGTTGCTCTTCCCATTATTTATAAAAATATGAACGCAAACAAAACAGTAAAAAGTATGAAACACAAATTTTTGAAGAAAAAAATTAAACTGACTTCCATTTAAAGTTACAACCGAAAAAGCAGCATACAATAATTTTGCTCTAAAAAGAAAAGATAATCTCTTATTATTTTATTTCATTTCTTACCTAGAACGGATCAACTTTTGGGAGTCGGCGCCACATATTGATATATCCAAGATATTCGTAAATAGTAGTAGCATATATTTGTAGTATAGTAGTAGTATAGTAATACAGTAGAAGCCGCTTATTGTGATCAATTTGGAACAAACCCTTTTTGATAACATTAACCGAATGATAACAGTAAGCGGAAGGTAAATATAAATGTATTTTTCTATGCTGATGTAGTCAATAATAAATATGTATGTATGTAATCAAATTATTTAACGACTTACAAATAAAATTCAAGGGAAAAATTAACGATTAATCAACAATTTTTAATATTTTACCAAATTTGTTTATTTTTTATCATCGATACAATACGTAGGTACATTTATTTACACTTTACGATTTCATTCGAAAAACTGGTCGATCGTCGTTTGACGTTTATTTTTATTAATAAGATTTTGTATGTATATTTCAAAATCATAATATCTATCAAAATTACTTTCTCGGAATTGTACACCACGTCGGAGAATATTTAACGCTTCTTGCATCTGGCCATTAGTTGGCGGCTCTTCAGACATTTCCTCTTCTTCTTCTTTCTCCTACTTCGGGTAATTCAGGATTACTTCCTTCGGACGATTGATCCACAACTTTCCGACAAATGTCTGATATAGTCATTGTGGCAGCTGTTTGAACATCATTGTCGATATCCACCCAATCGGAAAATTCGCTTTTGGACAGACCTTGAACTACAAAAAATTAAAAAAATATTAGTTAGATGTACAAAACAAGTTCTTTTTCATACCTTCTAAAATGTCAGCGCACGTTTCATGGAGATCAGGTTCTTCATCACCAGTTTTGGAAAAACCTCCTTTCGAAAACAGTTTCGGATCGCTTCTGGTTGAACTTGCCTCCATGACTTCACCAGCAAATGCAGCGCATCTAGAAGACTGATTTTTTGCTATCGCATCTGCAGTAGGTGCATCTCGATTCTCATCAAGTTCTTGTATAATTTGGGCTCGAATTTGCCCTCGATAGTATTCTTTGAATGTTCGAATGATTCCTTGATCACATGGTTGTATCAATGCCGTAGTGTTCGCAGGTAAGAAAATAAGTTGGATGTTCGTCAAAACTGCATTCACTTTGTGCGCAGTATAATTGTCTACTAATAAGACGATTTGGCGTTTCAATTTTTTGTCCCACCTGAGTAACCACTCGCTGAACAAGACACTTGTCATCCAAGCATTCGCATTAGCAAAATACTCCACGGGCAAAGTTTTAACACCTTTAAAACACCGAGGATTCTTACTTTTCCTATCACTAGAAGTTCTTCCTTTTCACCTTCCATATTAACAGAACATAACACTGTTACTCGTTCTTTCGAAGATAAGCAACCTCTTACTTTATCGTTTTTGAACAAATAAGTATGATTAGGCATCGCGCGAAAGTAGAGTCCTGTTTCATCTGCATTGTAGATGTCCCGAGGCGGATATTTTGCAATAATTTCTGGCCATTCCGAACGCATCCAGTCAGCGGCTGCTAACGAATCAGCACTTTTTTTCTTCACCGTGCAGAGGTCTATAAACGATGTTTTCTCGCTTTTTCCACCGATTGAACCATCCGTCTGTTGCAATGGAATTTTCTTTCCCCATAGTTTTGGCTATATCTTCTGCTTTTTGACGCATGATAGACCATTCACAGAGGCATTTTTTCGCGAACATTTGTAAACCAAATTTTTAAAGCTGATTCAACTTGATTATCCTTTCCAGATATTTCCCTTTTTCGTTTTATGTTTTCATTCGAACGCGCACACGTTTCTATTTCTGTACGATTTTTTAAAATTTTACACAACAGCGGTTGCGAAATTTTTAATTGTACCGCAGCATTCCTTTGACTCATTTTCGGAAGTTTATCGAAGTTATCGAGAATTTGTCGTTTTTCTTCGTTCGATAGATCGCGACGTTTTTTATTCACTTCTGCCATGACCACGGTGGTTTATGCGAAATTTCAATAATTTACCCGTACACAAGACTGTAGAACGTGAGATTCGTAGAAGAGTATAGGAGAAACTGAATATCATTTAAACGAACGGACCTTTTATACATAAAGTACATCAAAAAAAAAAAGATGACCTCTTCATAATATAGAAATAACAATTCGTTAGATTGTAATATGCGATATGAGAGTTTTAATTGAAATCGGCGAGAAAAAGCGGCTCGTTCAAAGGAGTTGCGCTGCAGACACCGTCGCCTGAAGAAACTTTCCGACAAAGGATACTATTCATAACTAATAACATTAAGCGGCTTTTGATTACAATATGCGGCTTTCTTTCAATGAGTTTTAAATAGAGTGATTTGGGACCAACGGTTTTCGATAACAATAACCGTTTGATAACATTAACCGTGATTATAATAAGCGGCTTCTACTGTAGTATCATAATATTTTATTAGAGATAACTTATAAGGAGTATTGCCTGTTGTATTAATAAAGAAGGCGAATCATAGGTGTTATTTGCTTGCATGAAAATCGCAGGTAGTTTATTGTTTTCGTATTAATAGTGTATGTTGTTATTCTTTCTTTTGAATTGTATTTTGAAACTCAAGTTTTTATGAAAATAACGGCGACGAAAGCTTTTACTGGATTGCAGGTATGTAACTTGAGTAAAAATACATTTAAGTAATAAATACATACAGAATGCTAATAACAAAACATGACAGAACGGTAATTCCGTTAGATTTGGATATATGTAGATTTGAGTAACGTATAAGATTGCATATGAATACAAAGAAAATAATTTTAAGAAATAATGAAATAAAATAAATAAGAGATTACTTTTTCTTTTTAGAGCAAAATTATTTTATGCTGCTTTTTCGGTTGTAACTGTAAATGGAAGTCGGTTTAATTTTTTTAAATTTTTATTCAAGGTAAGTTTCAATATACATATTTTGTTTTTTATTGTAATTAATTATATCGAAGTCATAATAATAATGTAATATTTACCTAATGAAACTATTTTAAATTGCACATACATACATGCATACAGGCAAACATATGTAGATACAGTGTTATTTACTTTGATAATATAAGTATTTCAACGTTTGCTATACATTTTTATGGAGGCTTATTGTTAAAGACAAAGGTCTATTATTCATACGTACATGGAAGGCAGGTATTACACCCTTGAAGATGTGTCAAATATCTTTCGTAGTTCAATAATTTAATATAATAATAATAGAATAATAGATTTGAATATATTGTATTTAGTAATAGTATAAGACGCACGCGCGTTCCTTATATATACATATATATGATATACAGATATAATTTAAGAATAAGAATACACACAGACACTTGTAACAGAAGCATCTATTAAAAAAACCACGTATTTTAAGTAACTACAATTGTTTTAACATTTACACCACCTCGGACATAAACACAACATACTGGCGACCAGGATGAACAGATTAACTACAAGTAACCAGTAAATACGACGTACTGGAAAAAATACAGTGGAAAACAAAACTATATATATAACCTAAAACCCTAACAATGGATAACAACCAATTTCAGAAGTTTCTGGAACTGCAAGCTCAACAACACCTACAAATCGCCCAAATATTACAACAGCTAGCCGGTGCACAGGTGCCAAGTGCCACACAAAGTGATGATAGTGAAAATGAAGTAAGAAACATTATAAAAAACTTTAAATGTGAGAAATATGACACAAACACTGCCGCCGAAACATTTGTGGATTACTTTGAAGCACAGTGCCGAATGTGGGGAAAACAAACCAGGTATCACAAAGTACTTAAACGCTAATCGTGAATTATTTTTATCATGTTTAAAACCAGAAACTTATAAAGAATTAAAGATTACATTTGCTAATAGTGACATTAACTTTGAACAACAAACATACAGAGATATTTCACGAAAATTTTTAAGCTTATTTCAAATAAAAACGACTAGATTTAAAGCACTAACAAATTTTTGGAATTGTACACGCGGGAAAACACAAACATTTGGAAATTATGCTAATAAGTTAAAAGAAATAGCACAATACTGTGGTTGTGAAGGTGAAATATTAGATAGACAATTACGCGATCGGTTTGCAACAGGGTTAAATCATAAACGACTCGAAATTGAACTTAAACAAAAATGGCCTGATGTAAAAACTATAATTAATGATATCGAATGCAAAGTAACATTCGTACAAGCGCATGAAGCAGCAGAAAAGGACTACGACGATGTAAATGGCACGAGCGTGAATAAAATTAAAACAAAACACACATACCAAAATAAACAAAAATCGCGACCGACAAATAATACATTTGCTATAAACGATAAATGCAATGTAAACGTTGCGGTAAATTTAAACATTTTAATAATAGTTGCGCGGCATACAACCACATTTGCAAAGAGTGTAACTTAAAAGGACATTTTGAAAAATTGTGTCTAAAAACGGGCAAAGCACAGATAAAACAGTTTAAGAAACTAGACGAACTTAAAACAAAAGGATACATAAAATGAAAAGTCGCGATTCTGATAATGACAGTGACTACGAAGAAATTTTTAAAACATCCCCAATATCACGTGGTAAGAAAATTAATGTAATTATTAACAACATTAAATGCATCATGGATTGGGATCCAGGAGCATCCTATTCTATTATTAACAACGAAATGTGGAACAAAATAGGAAAACCATCGCTAACAACTCCTCCAAGATTAAAAGCATACGGTAATTTTAAACTTAAAGCAAGAGGGAAAACAGATGTAAACGTCACAATAAACGAGAAAACTAAGAAACTTCCAGTAGTTGTCATAGATAATGCTGACCCCGTGCTGTTTGGATTAACATGGAGTGAGGCTTTTGACATGCCTTCTCCTGAAAGTATATTCAGTCCAACTAAGCAAGCAAACACATGATGCGTCACAAGGAGCGAACGATAGCCAGCTTCAGCAAATTATTCAAGAAAATGCTGAATTATTTGACAATTCATTGGGTAAAATCAAAAATTATAAAGTGAAGCTACACGTGAAAGAAAATGCAGAGCCTATTCATATAGCAGCGCGGCCTATTAAATTCGTAATTCAAAAGAACGTCGAAACAGAACTAGCTCGTCTCGTCAAAGACGGAATAATATCTCCAGTAGATCTTAATGAAACACCAATACAATGGGCAACACCTACAGTTAACGTACCTAAGAAGGATGGGAGTATACGGATTTGTGGTGACTCGTACAACCATCAACCCTGTTATCATTGCAGAAAAACATCCAGCACCACTTTTTGATCAAGTAAGGAGACAACTAGTAAACGGATTGAGTTATTCGAAGATTGATCTTAAAGATGCGTATCTACAATTCGAAGTTGTTGAGACAACGCGCAAATATTTAATTATTTCGACACACAAAGGGTATTTCCAATATAACCGTTTACCATTTGGTATTGTAAATGCGCCAGCAGCCTTTTGTCGGTTTATAGAAAAACTTTTAGATGGAATCGATAACGTAGCTGTTTATTTTGATGACATCGCCATAACTGGTCCAACTAATGAAAAACATTAACAAAACATAAAAGAAGTATTTAAACGTCTACGTGATATAGGCATGCGCATACAACTAAACAAATGTACATTTATGAAGCCCACAATAGAATATCTAGGTCAAGAATTCAGCCAAGAGGGAATTAAACCAACTTCCAGCAAACTAGAAGCTATGAGCAACGCATCGACACCAAGCAATACCACCGAATTAAAATCTTTTCTCGGATTGGTTAATTTTTACGAGAGATTTATCCTCAATCTTCACAGCTTATGTGGCGATTTGCACAAGTTAACAAGGAAACATGTTAGATGGGGCTGGACACGTCACGAAAACGATACCTTTAAACAAGTTAAGCAAGCTATATTTAACGCGAACGCCCTAGTGCCTTATGATGAAAATGAACGTCTGTACCTTGCGTGCGACGCCAGTGAGAAAGGAGTCGGAGCAGTACTTTTTCACGTAAATCACTAGGGCGACGAACATCCGATCGCTTTTGAATCTCGAAAACTAAATGACGCAGAACAACAATATTCGGTCATTGATAGGGTGGCATTAGCTATATTCTTTGGTGTTAAAAAATTCGACCAATACTTACGAGGAAGCACATTCACGCTAATAACAGATCACAAACCACTAGAACACCTATTTGGCCCAAGACATACGCTGCCTAAATTAGTTAACAATCGTTTGGTACGCTGGGCATTATACATTGGTGAGTATAACTATGATATAATATACCGCCAAGGCAAAACCAACAGCATCGCCGACTTTTTATCACGCTTTCCTAATAAAAACGAAACATTAACGCATGAAGAACAACGCATACTGAAAGTTTACGGCGAGTGTTATAACCTGAAGCTTGAGGATACGGGTGTAACAGAAACAATATTGCGCAAAAGAATTTAACAGCGATAGACTACTAAAAAGTGTGAAACATTTGGTAAATACACGTTCCTGGAAGTACTACATAACACCGGAACTTAAACCATTTCACGAGAAACGAGACGAAATCTCTATCGAAAATGGTATTTTGATGTAGCAAGGAAGGATCATTATCCCAGATAGGTTGAAGAAACACATATTAAAATTATTACATGCCGGACATCCTGGTATAGTAGCCATGTGTGCGTTATCAAGATTTTACATTTGGTGGCCACGTATGGACGCTGATATTGACAATTATGTCAAGAACTGCTGAAATTGTCAAGCTAACAGACAACAACAACCGGAACTACCTATTTATGCGTGGTCGATTCCAGAAAATGCATGGGAAAGACTGCACATTGATTTCGCAGGACCATTTGAAGATAAATATTGGCTGGTGCTAGTAGACGCCTTATCAAAATGGGTAGATGTGAAACCAATGAAGACAATCACAACTCAAACACTCTGTAACACATTGGATGAAATATTCGTTAACTTTGATTTACCACGAATTATTGTATTAGACAACGGACGTCAATTTACAGCAGAAGAATTTCGACATTACTGCACCAGAAAGAATATTAAACACATCACGTCGTCTCCGTACCATCCAAAAACAAATGGACTGGCTGAACGTTTCGTACGACCATTTAAAACTAGAATGGCTGTAAGCAGAAATGACAATCAAACGCCAATACAACGGCTTCGGAATTTTATATTCAATTACCGTAATACCCCTCATAGCACCACGCACAAGAGTCCAAACGAAATGGTCTTTGGACATCGCTTACGATCAGTCTTGGACAACCTTAAACCGAATGTGAAGGAAACGTTAAGATACCAACATATAAAAAACGAATTCGAGAATGATGGAAGCCGTAATCGACAATTTAAGAATAACGATAGTGTCTATGTTCGAACAAATCTCGAAAAACAATGGCACCCAGCAAAGATTACTGAACGTACCAACTAGTACTCATACAAAGTTGTAACCACCGATGGAATTGAAAGAAGACGTCACGCTGATCACATCCGAGAACGCAATGACGACTTACCCTTCATCAAGAAACCAGTGGAGAGGAACGAACGACGAACGAACCGGACATTACACAGGAATCAAGAAACGTAGAAATTACAACAATGACTCAACCAACCCAAAATCCTGAACCAGAAAATACTTCTCCTGACAGGGACCCGATACCGAGTACTTCAACATCCCAGACAGTAACGATCCAACTTCGAAGGAGCAGCAGAACTCGGAAGGTTCCACACCGCTATCGTGAATAATGAAACATCTACTACTACTAGATTAAAACGTTAGTTTGCTTTTTGATAGTGAAAGAAATGAATTTTTAAGAAAAACGAAATACTATCGTAAGAAGAATGTTTTTAGGATCTCAGTAATAAAAAGAAATTATGGCATTCTATTTAAGAAAAGAAAGTTGAAAGTCGCCATTTTGAAATAATTCGCCCAATTGAAAATCTGATATCACCATCGCGTAGAGAATGTCCTGAAATATATTACTGCCAAATATTTTGAAAGTAGTAACCACAGTGTGGCTAAAAAAAAATAAGGCGCTTACTCTGAAATAGGCTGTATATATAAGTAAATATATCTTTTAGTGAATGTTTAAAAAGTGAAGATTTTGAGATATTGCAGACAAGATTTGTCAAATGTTTCCAAATGAAACGAAAGGTACCTACTTTTTTGCCGGAATTTCCTGCAAAAATAATCCTAGAAGAAAATATACTGATCCTAAAGGGAAACTAGTTGATAAATACAGGAATTTGCGGCATTTATATCTGGGTGATACACCCTCTGTCCCAAAAGTAACCGCAATAGTTCGAAATAAAGCACGCTATGTATGTTATGTCCACAAAAATCATTGTATTTATTCGAAATATTCTCCATGTGCTACAATACATCGATTTGCACGGTCAACGAGTGCTTCAAACGACTTTTTCATGTCGATCTCTGGGATGGCCTTTAGGATGCCGGTCGTCGATCTTTGAATGGCGTCTACGGATGCATAACGAACTCCTTTCTGCTTCAAATGAAGACGAGGGAACAGGAAATAATCGCATGGGGACAGATCAAGCGAATACGGTGGGTGCTGTATCGAATATATTTCATTTTTCGCCAAAAAGTCGGTGACAATCGTTGCTCGATGACACGGTGCGTTATCGTGCAGTAATCTCCAGCTGCCTGGCTCGCGATATTCGGGCCGAACACGATGAATGCGACCCAGCAAACGCCTCATAACATCGAGGTAATATGCACCATTAACCGTTGAGCCGTATGGAATGAACTCCTTATGGATAATTCCCTTCGAATCGTAGAATGAAATCAGCATTGACTTGATTTTCGACTTCTCCATTCGTGATTTTTTCGGATTTCCTTCTTCTGGTGACCTCCACTCTGCGCTTTGACGTTTGCTTTCTGGTTCGTATTGAAAGCACCACGTCTCGTCACCAGTCACAATCGTTTTCAAGAAGTTTTCATTTGCACGGGCTCGTGCAATAATGTCTTTGGAGTGTTCGATTCGAAGCATTTTTTGGTCGTCGGTCAATTTGTGCGGAACAAACTTCGAATTGACTTTCTTCAAACCAAGGGTTTCAGTCAAAATGCGCTGAATAGTTGTTTTAGGGATGCCAAGCTCCATTTCCATAAATCTCACTGACGATTTCTTCGAAATTTTCACAAATTCGCGCACTTTTTCCACATTTGCCTCGGCCAAAGTTGTCGAAGGACGACCGGCTCTTTCGTCATCGTTAACATCTTCTCTGCATTTACGAAATCGTCGATGCCACTCGAACACTTGCCTCTTCGACAAACAATCGTCGCCATAAACAATTTGCAGCATTTCATACGTCTCGGTTGCAGTTTTTCCAAGTTTAAAACAAAACTTAATATTGACTCGTTGTTCGTGACTCATTTTCTGACCGTTTACGAAAAACACTCTCACAGGATGCGTGATATATCAGCTGACTATGCACCAAATGTCATGAAAATTTGTCAGGTTGGTAAGGAAGAGTCCCACTACAATAATCAATCAACTATCAAGAGATGACGCCACTGGTTTCTGATTTATAGACGCATTGCGGTTACTTTTGGGACAGAGGGTGTAGATCTTTAACATCTTCGTCTGAAGCAGATGTTTCATATGAAAGTTCTGAAACTCAAACTGGTTCAGTAGTTTTACTTTTCATAGAATTAACACATAATTTTAATTTTAGAAGAATTAATACATTGTATGCAGTGGTTGAAACACTGGAGCACACCTTGGGATTTAGTAGAAAAATATTGGCAAAAACATTTGCAATTCGTTGTTCAAATAAAAGTAAAACTATTCACGAGTTTTTGATAGAATGGCCTATATTGAAACCACAAAAGGCGAGCACATTGATAACCTTGAAGTATTTAGGTAATTTTATATTCATCAATTTATTTCAGATAAACTTAGATTTTAAGAAAATGTATCCAAATTGCAGTTTTAATTTAGTTAAACAATTTGAGGATTGGAATATTTTCCTTTCAAAACTACGGGGTCTAAAGAAATCCTTAGATAAAATTTCCGAAGAACTATTGTCACTACTAGCACTTCCTGCTTTAACTCAAGGTATGGGGACTTTAAATCTAGTACAAAAACTAATACGATAATTTTCAGATAGTATCAATGCACAAGTAGCATCTCTCGCTGCGCTTTTTCCTCCTCGAGGACTAATTAAAAACAAAAGGAAAAGTCATGGAAACCGAGCATAACTGAATGCCAAAACAGTTTAATTTGTCTTGTTGAGGTGACTTACAATTTCACTTTCGATTAAACAGCATTCGTGTAATTTTTCGTACGATATGCAGATAAACGAAGGAAATTATCATCAACTCTTAACACTACAGTAAGGCCTACTAACAAATAAATTGTTTACTGATCAAATATATACACATTAGTAGAGTAGTATATGCCCTATTAGCGAAAGCACCTCTACATATCGTACACTTTAATTCCCAGAATAGGGTATTTTTTCTATAAATAAACAAATTTCGATGCAGGGCAATGAAAAAGTAGCGCAATATGGCTATAACTTAGATTATCGATTTTTCAAAAAGTAATGTTGAAAATAAGCCATTTAAACAAGTGGAGTTGCAGCGGTGTGTATGTTGTCAGGTGATGATATTAGATGGAGTTAAAGGTTCCGCGTATATGCAGTGCTTTTTTCCGGATTTTGCAAAATTGGTAATAAAATAGTTGGGTTACAGTTTACTTACCCTATAAATTATAGGCTTATGATAATTCAATCTTTTCTTTATTGTTAAATTGCCAACTAGTGCAGTGTATTGAGGTGAAATACACGTCTATATTTTCATTTCGTAGTTCTAGTGTTACTCGTTTAGAATTATGGTTCCAGAATCCAAAATAGTATGCTATTTTTGCAAAATATTTTGTTCCAACCACTTCTATTGAACGGACACCTCTAACGAGAATTCCCGCAGGTGTCTGTTAAGTAGAGATACACACTGTATATACTTTTATACTATTTCAGTTAATGAACAGCACTTTTTACGTCTACACAATATTTGCAAATGTTTTACAAAATTTTCTTTCGTTTCATTAAATATGCTTTCATCGACATGCTTATATACAGCAAGGTATAACGCAAATCTGCCTTAATTATTTTTTTTTAATGGAGTGGTCCAATCACAAAAGTTTTGATAACTTCTTGCTAAATAAGAAATTGACTGACTATATAACTGATTAGGAGTTAACTTTTTACATAAATGAAATTATTTGTGTAATTCTAGTATCCTCATCGTCTTACAATATACTACATAAACATCTTTCCTAAAGCTACTTGATTTGGTTATTATCTATTTTAGGGACCAGGAGATAATGAAGTCGCAATAAATCGCAGAAAAGAAAAACTACTGGAGTTTGGCGTTGCAGCACAACCCTATATTCTGATAGTGAGCCGCTTTAGTTATATGTGATAATATTTAGAAAACTGATTCAGTTCTCATTGGTTTTGATTTTGTTTTTAAAACGTTTCATGCTTTAAAAGCTGACTACCCTGTCGAAAGCGATCATGTTTGGCTATTAATACAACATTACTTATACAACATAAACACAGAATGGGACAAACAGGTACCTTACATTGAAACTACAATAACAGAACTTAAAAATATCATTTAAATAACATTTTTATAGTATTCTTTAGTACTTTAGTTTACGTGATGTTGTCGTGTTCATTTTGTAAAAGAAACTTTCAGTGCATTAACATGTACATAAAACACATTAAATTAAAGCACCATTATTCTACAAAAATCTTGGAATGTAAGCAAAATAATTGTTCTAGATCCTTTCAAACTTTATCTTCCTTGAAGAAACATTTATTGCGAATACACTTAAATAAAGCAAATCAGTCACAAATAAGTAAACCATTCGATGTTTCAAAGAGTTTTAACGAAAAATCAGAAAATATCAACCATTTTCAAGATAAATTACAATCGCAGCCTATTCCTAATGCATGTTCATCTAACACAGAGCAAATTGAAACTTTCACGAATTTTCGAAAGTGCTTAAAAAAGAAACTGTTCATTTTATTTCAAAATTATACAGTAAATATTCCATGCCGCGAAATATAGTGCAAATAATACAAAAAAAAATTGTGTGTGTATTTTCGAAGCCAGTAGGCATAGCAAAGCAAATTATTCTTGTTAAATGTGAAATTGACAAACGAAATGAAATAGAACTACTACTAAACTTGCTTTCAAAAATCCGTTCATTAATAAACAATCTGAGTATCTTTGGTTTAAATGTTTCGACGAAGTAGATGCTTTTATACGGCCGACACCTGTTGTATTTGGTTCGCGTTTAACTGACAAGAAAGAGAATTCACGTATTGTTTTAGATAAAATTAACTCAACCGGGCAATATGTTCCTATTACGAAAACTCCTTAAGCATTTTTAGCAATACCAAATGTTTATAATACTATCAACGACTTTTTAATTAGCTTGAATTCCGAACAGGCGATATCTAATATAATGCAGTGCGCTTTGTGGAAAGATATTCTCACAAAAGCGCTCGATAGAAAAGCATTTCCACTCCTATTATATAATGATGATTTTGAAGTATGTAACCCTCTTGGGAGCCATGCTACAATTTATAAAGTAAATGCAACATATATGACGTTAGCATGCTTACCACCGCAATATTCTGCCCAATTAGAAAACATATCTGTAGTTCAACTAAATTACGCTGAAGACAGAAAATTGTATTGTAATAAACATACATTTAATGCATTAATGGACGATCTTAAAGAACTTGAAAAAATGGATTAAAAATTTCAACTCCTTCTGGTGAGGTGCAGATATACTTTTATACAATATTAATGCTAGGTGATAACTTGAGGTTAAACTGATTATTAGGTTTCTCACAGAGTTTTTCATCTAATTACTTTTGTAGAATATGTCGTGCTGATATTAAGCAAACTGCTTCTGCCACTGTCGAAGACGAAGAACTTAATACGAAATATTGAAAATTATGAGTCTGATTTATCGAAGTTTAGTTTCGGCGTGAAAGAATTATGTTTTTTAAATGAATTAAATGCATTTCATGTCACTAAAAACATCGTGTGTGATATTGTGCACGATATTTTTCAAGTAATTTACAGATACGAACTAGCAGATATTCTTTTTCGGTTTATATATATTGAAAAATATTTTTCACTCACAGAACTCAATAACAGATTACGATTTTTTTAACTTTCTTTCTTATGAAAATAAACCGCCAATAATTTTAGAAAACTACCTCTTAAAGAAAAAGTTAATGTTTTCTGCATCAGAGATGCAGGCGTTTATGAAATATTTGTGTCTTATTACCAGGGAGGCGACAAATAAATAAGTTTCGATTATCACGAGCGTACTAGTAGTAGAGTTGGGTAGCGCATTGGAATATGCTTATATGTATACATACGGCAGTATCAGCCAGTACTATATGAGTCTTTACGTAGAGTGTATGCTATTGTTGTTCGTTAATATTATTATTATCTTGACGTATAAAAGGCGTTGCGTTTTCCATAAACCCGATTTTTCGTTATATGTATATATTTTTGAACTATCGTACTGTTTTCGTTTACTTTTTTATTTTTCCTTCTTTTTCTACTACCTACTCCGTAGTTTTACTTTGTTGTTTTTTGAGGAACAGATTTCCACAATGCTGAGAATGCTCCGTATTTTAGCAGAATATGGTCATGTCTTGTAAAAGTAAATGCAAAGGAGGTACATTGCACAATTTGTACACAAAATTTAAGTTTTCGAAGTAAACAGTCGTTAGAGCAACAAAAAAAAAACATTCAAAACTTAAGAAAATCTTCTAATAAACAATTTTTTAATGATTTATGCAAAGCATTTCTTAGCGCAGATATTCTATTGCATAAACTAAAGAATCCAGACACGTGAGTTTCTTAAGAAATATACAAAACAAGATATTTCACATCATTCAACAATTAGAAAATATTACATACCGCAACAGTTTAAAGTAACAATTGATCAAATACGCTTCAAGTTAGGTGAAAATTATATTTGGATTAGCGCAGATGAAACTACTGATATTACGGGAAGATGTGTTGTTAATGTTGTAGTGGGTACATTGCATCCAGAAGAACCACCTCTATCCTTCTCGATAGCCACAAAATTTAGAGCCACTATCAATGCCGAAGAGTTATGTGATATTGTTACTAAGAGTTTAGATAACATATGCAATGGCGACCCTACAAAGGTTTTGCTCTTTATATCCGATGCCGCTAGTGTTATGCTAAAAACGGGAAAACTGCTTAAGAAATGTTTTCCAAATATGCTACATTTAACGTGTATTGTTCATGGAATACATAGAATTACCGAATTAATCCGGTCAGAATTTCCTGAAATAAATTCATTAATTAGTTTATTCAAAAGATACTGGTAAAGGCGCCGGCTAGAGTAGCTGCATATAAAAACATGTGTCCAGATATTCTTTTACCACCAGAACCTATTGTTACGCGTTGGGGTAGGTGGTTAGAAGCTGCATTCTTCTATGAACAGCATTTTTCTGTTTTAAAACCGTTTATACTTAACTTAAAAGATGATGCACAAAGTATTAGACAATGTAAGGACTTAATTGTTAGAGAAGATTTACCTGATAAACTAAAATTTATTCGCACACATTTTGTAGAAATACCAAAAACTATTAAATATTTAGAAACTCGAAATTTAAAATTACGTGATTCCTTTGAAAAATTAGGGTCACTGTTTACGACCCTGAAAATGATTGATGCTCCTATAGGCCAGAAAATACGAAGCAAAATTAAAGCTGTAATAGAATGTAATCCAGACTATAATACCTTGAAAGATATTTCAAACAACACAATTAACGACCAAAATCAGTACTACATAAAATGCAGAGAGGTTATTTCACATTTTTCCTATGCGCCTGCAACAAGCTGTGAGGTCGAGAGATTTTTCTCGAAATTCAAAACTATTTTTACATCTCAAAGAACGCAATTTACAATAGATAATTTAAAGAAACATATAATAATTAATGCATATTGCACTCATTTTAATAGGAGAATGACGATCTTCCATAGTTGCTTAAACTTTAAATCCAACAATGTAAAACTACATTTTCATCTTTACTTTCTTATTAATAAATTATTAACATGTGTCGGTCCATGTTTACTATACAGTATAATAAAATAAGTAGAAAGACAATTCTAGAATAAAAAAAAAATTTTCATTGATTTTAGCAGATTACGTACCGCACTGCAAAGCCTACAATTGAACGCTTGACTAGTCAGCGAGGTGCAGCGACAAACATATGCATACTTCGCTTGGGTGACTCGCCAGAGGTCGAATATTAGAAACGACTTGCCAGCTTCCCCTCACTTGCCTGGCGAAATATTCGTCATAGTGGGGGAACCAGCCGAAGAGGGCGAACCGGCCCGATGTGCAGCGGTACGCTTTCGGCTATTCCTTGCCCCTTATCTGTTATAATACTTGTAACAGATAAGAAATATTAAATTACTATTGAAAGAAAAGGTCTGGATCGAATTTCATGGTTGATTGTATTTGGCTTATGCCTATAACAGATAGATTTATAGGTATTCTTTTTTAACTAATCAATATCCATTCAACACTTATTTTATTTTAATAAAGAGGTAAAACTGTCCAAAGCTATAGAATACACGTATAATAATTATAATAGTAATAATGACAATAATAACAATAAAAACAGTAATAATTAAAATAATAATAATAATAATAATAATAATAATAATAATAATAATAACAATAGTAATAATAATAATAGTAATAATAATAATCATAATCATAATAACAATAATTATATAGAGGCATAACCTTCATATGGTATTAAACGACATCGAGCGTAATCGAGATAATGAGATGAGGGACCCATTAATCTAAAATTAATGGAATATTTACAATTTCGAGGGATAATTTCAAAATCATTAAGAAGTATTGCACAGCTGAAAGTTGTTAGAAGTAGGTAATAGAGCAGCTTTGCGAGCACAAAATTTGGCAAAAATTATTCAATTTTATTAAATCCGATTAGGAAAAGCCACAACAAATGTTCAAACAGGTATTAAAAAAGTGTAAGTTATACAACGTTTTTCAAAATTTAGCGGAATAAATCTTCAAAATGTTGGAAATCATAAGAATTCCCCAAATTCGTGGAAAAAAATTCAAAACTATTCTTGAGGCATTTCCTCATCAGTCGCGTACAACGTTAAACCACGTTTTTCTTGATGGAAGGTTTATATAACAATATTGAAGACATTTGAGTTAATTGCTCCTCTGTTACGTCGCTGGCACGACCCGTCTCTTTTATTTTAGCTGCGACTTTTATTGCGACTAGCGCATTAACGCTATCGCTCGACAAGGTTGAGCGTTTCTTGTGGCTCACAACATCTGTCACATCACACACAATACAGTGAAAGGCATGGTTGTCCTCAGGAATACATCGAATCCAGGACTTGTACCTAATATCGGTAGTCCCCGCTAAGGTAAACTTATGAGAATAAGGCCCTAGTCTTCTTTCCCTGAACCCGCGTTCCAATTCAGCAATGCCTCTCTGATGTCGTTTAGTTGCCACATGAAGGTTGAATTGGTATTCCTTCCGCAGTATCAAGTCGACGTCGCACACATTGCAGCGAAATGCATGCGGATCCTCTCCATTTATCTCCTGGAAACAACTGTTGGGCTCCATTGAACTGCGAGAGAAACTACAACGAAACTGTAAGTTACATGTGTTGTGTAGACAAAGGTCTCAGGGTTAACACAATTTATGAAAGGGGTTGGAAAGTTGTAGTAGCCAGAAAACAAAAAATGACAGTAAAACACTCGACATATTCGGAAAAAACTTACATTTATATCTGCCAAAAGCCTCGAGATAGGAATCTTCTTGTCGATGGATAACCTGATATGGGTGTCAGCGGTTAGCTTGCAACTAAACTTAAATCTAAAGATTATGGCTTTAAATACTATTTGCATTATTTACTTTTTAATATCTAAGTACTTTTACCTATTATAATTACACTAATAACAAATAGTTGCATTATGTAAGTAATTACCTACCTCCCGCATCTACTTACCTTGTTGATCAGTCACATACCAACCACGAACCGACGGGAACCGGCGCTAATTAGATATTGTCGAAAATGTAATAATTTCTAACTCATCAGAGAGGAACTCGTAATTACAGTTTTTAGGTTTAGTACGGTCTTTGCCACACTCGAACACCATGGCCGAGAGGATTTTTTCCACCTTGATAGATATTGCGAGCCACAAGTTCCGATGAATTTGGAAAACGTTCTATAACTTAAACTTTTTTATAACTTTTTGAATATTTCTTGTGGCTTTCCCTATTCGGATTTAATAAAATCGAATTGTACATAATTATATTGTCATTAACTTTTGAAAGTGAAAACTTCGGTATAACTGGCAATATGTGAAAACAATACAACATGTGTGATGATTCGATAACAATTTACAAGATGACGACAAATAGAATGTATGTGAAAGGTACATTAATTTAATAATATAATATGATTATTATTATTATCATCATTATTATTACTTTGTAAGGCTTTTCCTCCTTTTTTATGCCAGGAATAAATCTTGTTTTCTCTCCTTCCTCAATCTCGCTGTTTTAATCTATGCTACTGCGATTTTCCCGAATTCCTCCAGATCTCACGCCCGAGTTCGCAAACAGTATGCGATATGTAATATTCGTCCAACATTCAAGTCATCGTTGTTTATATAGTCTTTTTACCACATTATTTTTGGTCCTGCGGACTCTTTATTAAAATAAAATAAGTGTTGAATGGATATTTATTAGTTAAAAAAGAATACCTATAAATCTATCTGTTATAGGCATAAGCCAAATACAATCAACCATGAAATTCGATCCAGACCTTTTCTTTCAATAGTACTTTAATATTTCTTATCTGTTACAAGTATTATAACAGATAAGGGGCAAGGAACAGCCGAAAGCGTACCGCTGCACATCGGGCCGGTTCGCCCTCTTCGGCTGGTTCCCCACTATGACGAATATTTCGCCAGGCAAGTGAGGGGAAGCTGGCAAGTCGTTTCTAATATTCGACTTCTGTGACTTGCTAGGCGAATCGAACTTATTTATTTGTCGCCTCTCTGCTTATTACTGATGATCTTGTTCTGGTTGGGAATACACTTTGACAACTTTACTTAGTTTTAAATGAAATTGTTGATATTGTTACAACTAAATTTATTACTACACATGATGCTTCATTACTTCAGACACTAATATGTGAACATCATGAATTGTACAAAGAACATTTTCATAACCTAAAACCAATGCATCATTTTCTCTTGCACTATCCTCGCTTACTTTCTTTTATAGGACCCCTTTCTAACGTTTCATCTAAAAGATTCGAAGCGAAACATAAACAATTAAAATCAAATGCAAATGCTGTATGTTCAAGGAAGGATATCCTATAAACTTTGTCTTTAAAAATCAGATTGCAATGTGTTACAGGTTACTTGAAAGGAAAATGTTAAACCCTGATATAAGTTTTGGAACAAAAGATATGTTACGGTCTCCTGGTTTGGAGAGAGCACCAAACAGTTACCCGTTTGCGTGGGGATATAAAATAAGAAAACAGGCTTTTCTGTTTTCATGCTGGTTTATTTGAACAGATAGATTGACATATTTTTACAATAAAAGACATTTAGATAGACATATAACATATAACACATTTAGACAGACATTTAAACAGATCATATTCATATTTACTAGGCAATAAAATAATTATAAAAATACGTATTCCTATATATATATTGTTTCAAGGTCAACTTTTTTCTTACACAATGTTCGCAACTCACTTATATTATATTCAATATCACGCACTTTGCGTGTATTCTATTTGTGTCTTTATTTTCGGATATAATGACAGAGAATTGTACTTGTGTTTCCCACTTAACACACGTTTGTGACTAAACGTTTCAAAATGCGTTTTGTTCAAATTAGCTCAAATAAATATCTTTGCCTTGTTCTTAACGTTTTAAAATACGTTTGTCTTAAACGTTTCATATCCTGTGCATCTATGTATTCAAAGATCGAATGACAGGGACGGCCGACCCTAATATTTTTGTACATCTTGTACATAGCAGCGGTTTACGAAGAAAGCTACGAACGTCGTCGGTGAGGCGGGTCAGTTCTAGACGACATTCGGGTGGTATGGTTTCATGCTAAATTTCTGATATTGGTGTCTTCTAACGCGCTGGCCTCACCTAAGTAAGCGACAATTCCAGGGAACGTTACTCAAGTAGCCGGTCGGTCCTTTTCGACTCGTAGCGTGCGTAATGGGCCACATGTATGTACTGTAGTCGACGCTTGATGAATAACTCTTTGTACGTTCGTACTGGAGCCGATCGACGAAGTTTCTTTTATCTGTATGTTAAGGATTTTCGGTACGCATTATCGAAAGCTTTCATTGTTTGTCGGCGATGAATTTAGATAATGTTTGATACATAATACAAGCATTTACAAAAGTTGAAACATAAAACTATTCTAAATTTAGTACATACATAAACAGAAATGAATATTAATTTTAACACATTGATAAAAATAAAGAGAATTATTGAAGTTGAGAGAAGTGACAAATATTACTATACAGAAAAACTATTAATATGATAGTCCATTGAAAATGTCTTTAAATTCTTAACAAGATATAAGTTTTGATTGCTATAGCCTCGAGAACAAATTCTTCTCTAGCTATATAAATGACAGCTCGAACAATTATTTTGCAATATCCTGGGTAAAAATTAATGGAATCCAATATTCGCCAGGTATTGCTTTAGAAGTGAAACACGAAAACTTTCAGCCTTCATTTTTTTAAGGTTTAATTAAGTATATTATTATATTATATCCCAATAAGTTTTGTAATATGTGAGAGTTTGAATTATGTATTTTGTAACACATTGTAAATTGTCGTTCTCGTACTCGTATAAGTAAAATATATATATTTTTAAATATCCAAAGTTTTTTTAAATTTTCTGTTATTCACATGCATTACACACAAAGTATATATATATATATATATATATATATATATATATATATAGCATGATTTGAATCAAATTTCAAACAATATAATGTGAACTATAAATTTATATTTTTAATATACTTCTGAAAGCAAAATTTCAGTGTTATTTAACCTTTACTTACCCTAGATCCATTTTAACTATTTGAATTAGTACACTCGAACATTGATTCCTACAATTTATTTAAGCGATAGTAGAACAATTGTGTCAAAAGCAATGAGGCATCTGCTACTATTACTTTAACCTTCCTATACTCACGCATATGGTCTGTGAGACCGATTTATATAGTATAGTATACGTCTTTCATTTTGACGTGAGTATAGGAAGGTTAAATTAAATATATCCAAGCAAATTAACATGGTGGATTAAATATGTTAATGTTAGGGTAATTAAAAAGGGACACAGATGTTATATTGCATCAGTTGTTCCTAAGGTTTACCAAAAAATTATCTGCAATTTAGTTTCCAGTAATAGTTGTGTGGCAAAATAATTGTCCTCAGTACAAATTAAAATTAAGTGTAGATGTCAAACTTGTAGTGTTTTAAGTAAAATACGTCAATCCTTTAATATAAGATGAACGGCATTTAAGAGAAAATAAACGTTTTTAGTTAAAATTGTAATTATTTTGAGACCATCCACTTGCTATTTCCAGAAACCTGTTTAGTAAAACTTGAAGTGGATTGAGAAAAATTTAAAGAGTTTCCATTCTAAACTATTATCGTTCTAAAGTAACATTGTTAATTTTTTTTTTTCTGAAACGTAATTGATTTTCAAAGAAATAACTTTATCCGATTTTTTTTTAGTTTTAACTGGAAGCTAATTCTTGTTGGCCATATACAAAACTGAAAAAATGTTAAATCAATGCAATTCCTTACTTCCTAAACTAAAATAATATTTTTCTCAGTGAGGTTATACTCAGGAAATGAATGGTTATAATTTTCAAAATTGTCTGAATTCAAGATCGATGCAACCAAGTGGTTTGTAAAAGCAAAACGTTCTTTGCATTATTAATACTAACATCTCAAGCTTCTATACATGCAATACGGTGGTCTTCTTTGCTATTGTTTAAACGTTTTCTTTTTGCATCAAAGAGGACCGTATTAAAATTTGAAGCTTGCTATATGATAGAATCTATGTGATTTCGAATGTTATTAATGCTTTTCTCAGAATTATTTACTACGTTTTCTGCATTTACTGGATTCATGTGCTTTTTTGCAGTTGGTTATATAAAACTCCAACATGTGGCATAATATAATGAAAAACAGTCAGCCAAAAAGTAAAATTTGAATCTTGCAGAATACGTCGAATATCTCTTGCTCCTGTACAGATGCTGAATGAATTTATCTGTATTGCAAAGAGCTGCGCCGCAGAGACAACTTTCTCGGGAATCATTAATGTGTTGCGCTTGCGATTGTATGATTGTACAGCTGTGGCATTTTTCGTAGGAACAAATAATTATTAAAATGTAATATACTCTAGTAATGAAGTATACTCTACTGAGTGTGCCTTCAATGAGAAGGTTACGATGTGCTCATACGTGCCCGACATAGTTGTGATAGCATGAAGACACTAAAGAAAAACCTCCCATCATAACACACTACAATTCATATAAAACTGGCGTTAATAACATACAACACTAACATACTACCAATAACCCCAATACTACAGGCAATTTCCCCCACTTCAAACGCTAAAACAAGAGCAGTCAGAAGACTGGACCGTTGTCGAAAACAAAAAGAAAAGGTATAAATCTAGTCCAGACAAGAGAACGGTCAAACAAACCAGAATAAACGATTATTGGTTAAATACGCCAATAAACACTACTAACCGATTTGAGTAGCTGGAAAAAGAAGATGATAATGCCACTTTGGTGGAAAAAATACCCAAGCCTCCCCCAATCTTTGTACAAGGGGTCAAAAACATATCCCCAGTCTCAAACCTATTAGCATCAATAGCCAAAGACGATTATTCTAAATCTCTATTGTTCTAAATTTCGAACAAGTAAAAATCCAACCGAAGTGAAAGAAGTCCTATTCATGTATAGTAAAAGCCTTAGAAGACAAGAAAACGGAATTTCATACATATAAACCGAAAGAAGCAAGATCATTTCGGGTGGTATTAAAAAACATGCGTTACTCAGTAAATCAGGAAGAGTTAAAACGGGAAATGGAAACACAAGGACACACGGTAGAAAACATATGGAACATTAAACATTTTAAATCAAAAATCCGCTACCTATGTTCTTGATTGATATTAAACCAGCGGAAAATAATAAACAAATATATAACATAGAAAAACTAATGTAATATAAAGTATAATTTGAAGCACCTAGACAGAAAAGGGAAATTCCACAGTGCGCAAAATGTCAACGATATGGACATACAAAGTCATTTTGTCAGCTCAGACCACGATGCGTTAAGTGCACCGGTGACCACCCAACTATAGAATGTTCCAGAAAAGAAAAATCTGCTGACGTTAAATGCATCCTATGCGATGGCAATCACCCCGCAAATTACAAAGGTGTACGGTCTACAAAGAATTACTTCAAAAAAATACCCGCCTCTGAGACCTAAACAGAACATACCTCATAGGGCAATAAGAACTGTTCAACCGGATATTACTTATTCGCAAGTCATTAACAACCAAAAAGATATTTTCCAGCAAAATGACAGCGCAATAAACCAAACATCTACCGAACTATCCGAATTAAAAGCTATGATCAAGGGGTTAGTAGAGCAAATAAGTACTACTTTAAACCTTTTAACAACAGTTGTGACAAAAATTACTAAATGATTAAATTATCGAAAATAGGAATATGGAATGTCAATGGGCTAACACAACATTCTGATGAAGTAAAAGCATTTCTGGTGGTCCATAATATAGATATACTCCTCATATCAGAAAGTCGCTTCACCAGCAAAAGTTATTTCAGAGTGCCAAAATATATTACATATTGCACACAACACCCCGATGGTACCGCAAATGGAGGTACAGCGATAGTGATTAAAACCTCTATAAAACATTACGAGCTAAGTAAATATAATGCAGAACATCTACAGTCGACTAGCTTGGTAATAGAAGATTGGCACGGGCCATTGACAATAAGTGCTATTTACTGTCCACCAAAACACACCATAAAGAAAGAACAATTCGTAGAATTTTTCAATACACTGGGAAATCGATTTATTGCGAGAGGAGATTACAACTCTAAGCATACTTACTGGGGATCAAGGCTAATAACTTCTAAAGGTAGACAACTCTATATGGCTATGCAAAACAACAATTTTAATCATCTTTCTACGGGAGAACCCTCGTATTGGCCCACCGATAGGAACAAAAAACGCGATTTAGTTGATTTTTGCGTCACAAAAGCTGTACCTACTAGACTACGGAGCGCCACATCATGCTTCGACCTATCATCTAATCACTCGCCTATAGGTGCTAGTTTAGCTAAGTACCGAGGCTATTGAAAAGAAAAAGCCTTATTTCTCAGCAATAACCGCACAAATTGGGATGATTTTCGCCTTGATCTTGATACTAGTTTAGAGGTTAGAGTTTAGCAGTGGAACGTCTAACGGTAGCTATCCAGGAATGCGTGTGGAAGTCCACTTAAAAATAGACTTACCTAATGTTGTGTATACATGTAATTACCTTACAAGCATTACTGGTTGCCTATGTTAGGTAGGAACTTTTGTATGTACATATGTATTGTATTGTATTGTATAGACAGAATTATGGTTCCAGAATCCAAAATAGTATGCTATTTTTGCAAAATATTTTGTTCCAACCACTTCTATTGAACGGACACCTCTAACGAGAATTCCCGCAGGTGTCTGTTAAATAGAGATATACACTGTAAATACTTTTATACTATTTCAGTTAATGAACAGCACTTATTGTATTGTATTGTATTGTAGTGTATTGTATAGACTATTGTATGGAGAAGTCGAACAGATAACATGTAGCATAAATATAACATGGCGCTGCGTTTATAAAAAAAGAAAAAAGAAAAAAGAATGGAAGGATTTAAGACTTCAAAGTGTTTAATAAAGGGTGGGCCATCTATTGGTCCGATTTTGAGTAGATCATTAAATAGACAAAAGCTGATTTTTTTGCAACGAATTTCGCTTTATTTGCTACAGTGTTTCTTCCGATTAACTATGGAAAATGATTTCATTGAAATGTTGGCCACGGCTGGCTCGGCAGTAGGCCATCCTGAAACACCAATTTTCAAGCACTTTGTCCACTGTTTCCTGGTCAATTTGGGCAATTTCAGCACGAATATTCTGTTTCAAGTGATCAATTGTTTGGGGATTGTCGGCATAAACTTTACTCTTCAATGCACCCCACAGAAAAAGTCCAGCGGCGTCAAATCGCAGCTGCGGGCAGGCCAGTGGACATCGCCGAAACGGCTAATCACACGGTTGTTGAATCTTGTGCGCAGAAGGTTGATGCTACGCGCGGCGGTATGACAAGTTGCGCCATCTTGTTGAAACCATAATTCATCGAGATCGATATCTTCCAATTCCTGCCACAAGAAGTCAGTTATCATGTCGCGATAATGTTCACCATCGATATTCACGGCGCGACCTTCCGCATTTTCGAAAAAGAAAGGACCAATCACGCTACCACTCCAAAATCCGCACCACACAGTGACTCGAGCTGGATGCATTGGCTTCTGGACGACAACGTGTGGATTGTCCGTTCCCCAAATTCTGCAATTTTGTTTGTTGACGTAGCCGCCGAGATGAAAATGCGCTTCGTCAGAAAAGATGATTTTTGGTGCGAAATTTGGGTCATCGTTCAACTCATTTAAAGCCCACTCAGCGAAGCGTAAACGTTGTGGAAGGTCATTCGGTTTCAATTCCTGAACGAGTTGGATTTTATACGCAAACATACCGAGGTCTTTGTGCAAAATCCTTCTTAGAGTGGTTCGTGAAATGCCGACTTGTTGACTTCTGCGCCGAGTCGATGTTCTGGGGTTTTGACGAACACTTTCGGTCACAGCAGCGATTGCTTTTGCTGTACGCACCGGACGTGTATGCGGCACATGTCTGGCATCGACCAGCATCCCAGTTTCACGAACTTTATGCACCAACTTTCGAATTGCACGCGCGATAGGCGCTGCATTTCTTCCAAATTTTGTACGCATTTTTCGCAATGTTTCACTCATGACAGAACCACATTCAAAATAAGTTTTCAGTATTTCAAAACGTTGTTCCAAAGAAAACCGATCAATATTTGTTCAGCGGAAGGTTAGAACTAACCTAGAATCAACAACTTATGGTGCTAAAGTTGACAGGGCCATTATCGACAGGCTGTTCAAAATCGGACCAATTGATGGCCCACCCTTTAATAGATGATAATATTCTTAATAACTGGAAGAAGTTTGTACAAAGCTATGAAATATATTTGCTAGCGTCTGGTAGTGGAAATAAAGCTGAAGAGGTTCAGGCTGCCATTTTCTTGAATTTCATGGGGAAAGACGCCATTGAATTATTTAAAACGTTTAATCTAACTGAAGAAGATAGAAAGGATGTAAATAAGATAAAGAAGGCGTTTGAAGATTATATAAATCCAAGAAAAAACATTATATATGAAAGATATTTGTTTTATAATAGAAAACAAAAGGAAAATGAAGATTTTGAGCATTTCTTAACAGATATAAAACGTTTAAGTGCTACATGCGAATTTAGGGATAATGAAGAAATGCTAAGAGATAGTAGCAGCAGAGATCAGTAGATTGCAGGTCCAGGGTTTAAGAAATCAAGCTATGTCGACCGATGCTGTTATCAAAAAGCAACCGTCTGGAGATAAACGAAATGAAAAGAATTATACTTGTAAAAGGTGTAACACTCTACACAAGCCTAGGAATTGTCCTGCATTTGGTAAAACCTGCCACAAATGTAAGAAACTCAATCATTTCAGTTCTTGTTGCAAGACTAGATATAAACCAAGACAAGTGCAAGAAATTACCGAAGAAGAAGATACAATGGAGGGATTATTCCAAATCAACCAGATATCGAATACATCAGGTTCCAGGAAAAATGGTAGTGTAATTAGTGAAAATAATGAAAATAATGAAGAAAAAGTGTGTGCCATTAGAAAGAAAGGAAGTAAGGAAGTGATGGAAACACAATGGTGTGAAAATATAACAGTAAATAATAAATTTAAGGTTCATTTTAAGCTAGATACTGGAAGTGAAGTAAATTTATTGCCTAAAAACATCTATGAGAAAATGTTTCCGAATAATAAATTAGCTCCATTACAACAAAGTATTACATTAGAGGCATATGGTGGATTTAAAATTTATCCCATAGCTAAAATAGTTTTGTCTTGTAGCATTGGGAATAATCGAGAAGATTTAGAGTTTTTTGTAGTAGATACAAATAGTAAACCAATTTTAGGTATTGTAGCATGTTTTAAACTGAAACTTATATCCAGAAATATGAAATATAATGTAAATGAAATTAGTAAAGATGAGTTTATTCAAAAGAATGCAGAGATATTTAAAGGAATTGGAGCTTTTCCAGACAAATACAGAATTAAGATAGAGCCTAATAGTAAAGGTATCATAAAACCACCAAGACGTTTACCTCAAATGTTACTTAATAAACTTAAGATAGAGTTAAATAAACTAGTTAATCAAGGTATAATTGAACAAGTTAATGAGCCTAAAGAATGGTCAAGTAATTTAGTTTTGATTGAGAAAAATGATTCTAGCCTAAGAATATGTTTAGATCCAGGGGAATTGAATAAAGTCATAAAAAGGGATTATCATTTAATACCAAAATTTGAGAACGTAAGAGAAAAATTACTAAATAAAAAATATTATACAGTTCTAGATATGAAACAAGGATTGTGGTACATTGATCTAGATGAACAATCATCTGAATTATGTTGTTTTAGTACACCATTTGGTTATTATAAATTTAAAAAACTTCCATTTGGGTTATCGTGTGCTCCTGAAGCATTTTTGAAACTTAATCAAAAGTATTTTGGGAATCTTGATCCTAATGATATAGAGATCTATTTTGACGATTTTATTATAGCGACACAGACAGAAGAAAAGCACGATAAATTGTTACAGTTAATTGCTGACACAGCGAGAAAATATAATGTAAAATTTAATATAGACAAATTGCAATATAAACAGAATGAAATTAAATTTTGTGGTCATATTTATAATGAACAAGGTGTTAAACCAGATAAGGAACATGTTAAGGCCATCTTAGAATTAAAAGAGCCAACAAATAGAGTAGAATTACAGCGAATACTAGGACTAATAAACTATTTAAGAGAATTTATACCAAATTTGGCAACTTTAACGGATCAGTTAAGAGAACTATTGAAAAAGATAATTTATGGGTTTGGCATAAAAACATACTGAAGCTTTAAATAACTTGAAATTAATAGTATCAGATCTACCCACATTAAGACATTTCGATCCAACGAAGGAAATTATTATGGAATGTGATGCATCAAAGGAAGCACTGGGTGCTGTTCTATTACAAGAAGGAAGGCCCATTTCCTTTGCATCAATATGTTTAACAGAAACCGAGCAATCTTATGCGCAGATTGAAAAAGAATTTTTAAATTTACTTTTTGCGTGTAGGACATTTCATTATTATATTTATGGTAGAAAAATAGGTGCTTTTACAGATCATGCCCCATTAATTTCTATTATGAAAAAAACATATCATTAATACCATCTAACAGATTACAAAAAATGCGTCTAAAATTACTCATCTATGGCATTGAATTAAAATACAGAACGGGTTCAAAAATGTATATTTCGGACTTATTATCTAGAAATTATTTGTTAGAAACGTATGATAACGAAATTAATGTTGAAGGCACTGTTCATTGTATTAATCGTTATAATGGTGATAATAGTAATCCTTTATATGATATTAAAAGTGCTAGTAAATCAGACTCAGTACTTAGTCAAATTCAGAAATATTACAATGAAGGGTGGCCTGATAAAAAAGTTATAAATGAAAATGTTAAATTATATTATAATATGAAAAATGATATTACTGTTGAAAATGGTACAGTATATTATGAAAATAGAGTAATGATTCCGTGTTCATTGAGAAAAATTGTATTAAAGTTATTGCACGAAAGTCACCAAGGTATTGTAAAAACTAAACTAAGAGCTAAAAATATTATGTATTGGCCGGGAATGTTAAATGAGATAGAACAATTTATTAGTAATTGTAATATTTGTGAAAAGTTTCGATCTGACAATAGGAAAGATCCTTTATTACCGCATGAAATTCCTAATCTACCGTTTGAGAAAGTAGGATCTGACATATTGACATATCGAAATAAAGACTATCTAGTAACTGTAGACTACTATTCCAAGTGGATTGATTTGACTGAAGTAAAATATAAAAATTCTGGAGAAATTATATCAAAATTCAAAAACCTGTTTACGATGCATGGGATTCCAAAAGTTTTAATAGCCGATAACATCCCTTTTGGTTCCTATGAATTAAACAAATTTGCAAACTCCTGGAATTTCAAAATTATAACATCCAGCCCTAGATATCCTCAGAGCAACGGATTGAGCGAGAAGGCAGTAGGTATAGCAAAACAAATGTTAAGAAAGAAATATGAGGAAGGTAAAGATATTCACATATCTTTACTTGAATACAGAAATACCGTAATTCCCTCTATAGGAGCATCTCCTTCAGAGTTGTAATGTCTAGATTATTAAGAACTAACCTGTCTACACATGAATCAAAATTAAAACCAAAAGTACAAGAGAATGTAAGCGAAAAGTTACAGTCAAATCAAACCAAGTATAAATCAAATTATGACAAGACGGCTAAGAGGTCTGTGACAAATCTTAAGCCAGATCAAAATATTGTGATAAGAAGGGATAAAGTATGGCTTCCTGGAAAGGTACTGAGCACAGGCAACACTCCAAGATCTTATGTGGTTCAAACCCAGAATGGGGAGGTGGGAAGGCGTAATGTAAAGCATTTGAGACCGTCAAATAATGAACCTGTGTTCTCCAATAGAGATGCCATAGAACAAGAATTGAATGAACCTGCAATTGAGCAACTACCTTTACAGCCTAATACTGCTGAACACCAAAAGGACCTTAATCTGTCATCACATTTATCACAATATACAACCAGAGCAGGCCGGACAATAAATAGACCTCCAAAATATAATGATTATATAATGTAAGCTTAAGAAAGGGAGATGTTGTGTATACATGTAATTACCTAATAAGCACTACTGGTTGCCGATGTTAGGTAGGAACTATTATGTATTGTATTGTATTGTATAGACAGTCTTAATAAAGAAGTCAAACAGATAACATGTAGCATAAATATAACACATAATACCATTAATGACAGATGAAAATTGAAAAAATCTGGCAATCAACAAGAGCTCCTCAATATAAAACCATCCTTAATAAAGCCTCACAAGAATTGAAAAAGTTATTAAATGAACATAAGAACAATGAAATTCAAAATTACTTAAATAATCTATCAGCTTCAGAAACCACAGATTACTCACTTTGAAAAGCAACTAAAAAATCAATCGTCCACAGATTTATAACCCACCAATTCGTATAGCAGAAGGCCAATGGGTTAGTGGCGAAAAAGCAACATTGTTTGCTAGACATTTAGAAGAGGTATTTCAACCGTTTCCATCGGAGCTCGAAGACAATAACGATAACGTAATCTCTCAATCATTAAACACCTTATCAGCTAGAGTTACAGTTAAAAAAGTTCACCATAGGCCAGATTAAAAATGCTATCAAGACAAAATTGAATCCAAGAAAGTCTCCTGGTTATTATCTGATCACTGGTAGAATTCTTCACAAATTATCTCATAAAGCTGTAAAATATATAACAATGATATTCAACGCTATACTAAGGACAGCTCACTTCCTTTCCCAATGGAGGATTGCACAAATAATCCTTCTACCAAAACCAGGAAAGCCATTAGAAGATGTTAAATCATATAGACCAATTAGTATACTTCCCATCATGTCAAAAGCTTTTGAAAAATTATTGTATGAAAGAATATTACCCATAATAGAACAACGGCAACTAATACCAATCCATCAGTTTGGTTTTAGATAAAAACATGCTACTATCGAGCAAGTATATCGTATAACTGAAAGGATTGGCCAAAGTTTGGAAGACAGGGAATATTGTTCTCCGGCGTTCCTTGATATCACACAGGCATTCGATAAAGTCTGGCATGCAGGTCTCCAGTTCAAAATTAGAAAGGCTTTACCCCTGAATTACTACCTTATCGTAAAGTCCTACCTAGACGATCGCTACTTCCTAGTTAAGTATCTTAATGAACAAACACCTTTCCATAAAGTCAACTCCGGAGTCCCCCAAAGTAGTGTTCTTGGATCATTACTCTATCTGCTGTATACAGCCGATTTTCCAACGAGCAGTGTTATCTTAGCAGCAACCTTTGCAGATGATACGGCCATTATAGCATCTCACAAGAATCTTGTTATTGCGTCCCAACATCTTCAAAATCATCTTTACAAAGTTCAAACATAGTTGAAAAAATGGCGGATCAAGGCCAACGAGGCAAAATCTGCACAAGTAACCTTTACAAATCGCAAAGGCAACTGTCCACCAGTTACACTAAACAATGAAGAACTACCTCAAAGTGAAGATGTCAAATATCTAGGTATGCACCTAGATAGACGCTTAACTTGGAGGAAACACATATTCAATAATAATATTCACGCAACTAGGGCATAAATTCAGAGAAATGTACTGGTTGATTGGCAGAAAGTCCCAATTGGCAACAAATAACAAGCTCTTAGTGTACAAAGCTGTTTTAAAACCTATATGGACCTACGGCATTCAACTGTGGGGAACAGCATCCACATCAAACGTCGAAGTATTGGAAAGATTCATGCCAAATCAAGTTATCATGCGCGATCTACAGATTAAACCCGTTAAGTCAGAGAGAACAAACTTCAGTGTAAAGTACAGTGAAAGACTAAGTACTCATCCAAACGGCCTTGCTTTCGACCAAATGATTCAACCAGTATGTCAACGTAGACTAAAACACCACACTCCCTGTGACTTAGTTACTAGGTTTTAGCGTTAGTGTTTGTGTAGCGTTCCTCAGAAACAAAGCGAATTAATTAGTAATTAATTGTAATTTAAAGGGAATAACCAAGCATGTCATAATGTATAGTGTCACATAATTTGCTAATTGTAATATTTAATACAGATTGTAAATAAAAAGGGGGAATAAAAAAATAACATGAATCAAATGATCACTCGATACACTACGCAACCTCGTACTCTGAGATGACCGGGGGCCCTGCTATTTGATTTATTACAAAAACAACAAGATGTTTTCGAGGAGAACAAACCAACGACGACTTTTTATACGCCAATTAAGTGAAGAACTCGCAAAACAAGTAATTGAGAACCGGTCGCAAAACGTTCAAATAATGCGAAATTATAGCAAAATAATCGGCATTAAAAGTGTGATCCGGCGGTCATTAAACTCCGTGGAGATCGCTCCAGGTCCTGCTAATGAACGAGATATGTCAGGAAGGATCAAAATCACTGGCTTCTGGCATATTTGTTACAAAGCAACAGTAAAGAGGAGGAGAAAGACACGAAAGGCATGTTGCGATTGCAACAAACCTGTCTGCGATGAACATACTATTTTGATGTATTCCGTACCATCACAAAACATTCGACGCGATTCGCATCGCTGGAAGCTTACGATGCCCACTTCGCTGTGCTGCACCGCTCCGAAGGAAACACCCAGTTAAGTGTACCTACTCACTAGCGGTTGGCCGCCAGGCGGCTAGACGTGCGTTTAACCGCAGCGCGGCGGTTGTAGCAGCGGTTCGCCGTTCAAAATACTAAATCGCTCGAGCTAGATGCATTAGTGCGTACACTATTTGGTTCCTTTTATGAAAAGCTATGTACCGCGGTCAGCCGCGCGCCTAGCCGCCTGGCGGCCAACCGCTAGTGCGTATATACACTAATTCGCCAAATTTTGCTTTATAATTCGCGTATCTTTTTATTTATTAAAAATACCTGTTTCGCGTTTACTCATCATTAAATTCATAAATTAGCGAAGTATTTGTAAATTCCGAGTAAATATTTGGTTATCGGAAGAGGTTTTCACATGCCTCCCTTATTCATTTTATTTAAGTAGATTTGTTGAAACCACGAAACTATAGCGTTGACCAAAGCAATCGGTACACGTAAATGTATAGCGATTTGGAATATCTTATATAACCCTGAGAATTTTGCTTTAATAATTATTAAAGAATCGTCAACTTTCATGGTTCGCTTTTTCTCTTTCTTTGTTTTTCCCTGTCATTGTTCAATTGTTAATTGTTCTCTTGCTATTGGGATCTTCTATAAGCCACCTGATGTAAATTATAAATATTTTGTTGATGAGCTTGAACCTTCCTGTCTGCGGTGTTCTATTTGTCACGATTTGACTGTGTTCATGGGCGATGTAAATATAGATGTGCTTAAGACCACTGCTCCTAACGCTTTATACTTTCAGAACTTGCTTGACACATTAGAATTGAAACAAATTATACTATTATACTACTATTATATTACCCATATACATAGCTAATACTGGCGCCACCTTACTTGATGTTATTGCAACATCGAATGAAGGTGAGATTCGAGACGTTTCTGTCTCCAGTGTTGATTTCTCTGATCATAAATTAACTTACTGTCAACTCAATATTCCAAAACTTACTACGCAATCAAATTTTATAACTTTTCGCTCATTCAGAAATTTCGATGAGCATTTATTTTATGAAGAACTGCAAGCTATAAATTCAGATTTAGTTTATCAATTGAATGATGTTAATAATAAAGTTTCATATTTAACTGAATCCCTACTGTCATTGTTTGATAGGCATGCACCTTTAGTAACAAGACGGCCGTTCTGTAAATGTACACCTTGGTTAATCGACAATATCAGGTTCATGATGGATCTAAGGAACCGGGCCGAGAAACGATATGTTCGAACAAAATTCCCTGCTCACTTTGACTACTATAAAATGCTACGCAATCTAACTACTAAATCGATTAAATGTGAAAAAAGAGCTTATTTTGAACATAAATCTAAATCCTGTACTCAAAAGTCCAGGTGAAGGGAATTGAAAGCATTGAATGTTAAGAAACAAAGTAACTTAACAATTCCTGAACACTTAAATGATGCCAACTCAATTAATAATTCTTTTATCGATTCTTTGCCTGCTGCGCAGTCTGTTGCTTCAGAACTTAAAGATTATTACTCCAGTTCCAAATTTGAAGATAACATTCCATCCTTTTCTTTTGTTACTGTTGATATTTCTACTGTGGGCACGTGTATTGGTGAGCTTAAGAGTAACGCTAGTGGATCTGATTACCTTTCTTTGCAGTTAATAAAATTGTGTTGTCCGTTTTTGCCTCATGTTACCAATATTATCAATTCTTGTATACTGTCTAATACATTTCCTGATTTATGGAAACATGCTATTATTATTCCCCTTCCTAAGAAGTCTAATGCTGAGCATTTCTCTGATTTACGACCAATTAGTTTGCTTCCTGCTCTATCTAAAGTATTGGAGAAAGTCATGAACTTTCAACTCCGAACATATCTAAAACTTTATAACATCATACCCGAGTCTCAATCTGGATTTAGATCTGGACACAGTTGCACAACGTGCCTTTTAAATATTACTGATGATCCGATAACTGCGCGTGATAATGGTCAAGCTTTTGTGCTTGCTTCACTTTAGCAAGGCCTTCGACACTCTGAATCATAATGTTTTGTTGTCCGTGCTGAGCTATATAGGACTGTCTATGGATGCGCTTCAGTTCTTGAATAGTTATCTATCTAAAAGAACTCAGAAAGTTAGAACTACGAATGGCGTCTCCGATCCCATTTCAGTATCGCGTGGTGTCCCGCAAGGGTCCATTTTGATCCCATGGCTCTTCATTATTTATACCTTCTTACTACCAAGGGCGGTAAAATCATGTAAGATTCATATGTATGCTGACGATGTGCAGTTATATCATATATTCAGCATTGCTGATATGGGTCGGGCATTGGGTGATGTCGCAACTGATCTCGATGTTATTTTTGAGGCTGCACTGCGACATTCGCTGATTCTGAATCCATCTAAATCGACAGTTCAGGTTTTTACTGATAAAAAGAGCTATCGTATGCTTTTTGATTCCATTAAACTTAGGATCAATGGTGTTGCGGTACCTGTGGTTGAGGAGCCAAAGAATCTGGGTTTAATTATTGATCGCAATTTTAGATTTAATACTCAGGTACTCATTTATCCTCACCGACATTGTTTGTCTAGAAAGATAAAATCAGAGCTTTGTGATTCTCTGGTTTTGTCACAATTTAATTATTGTTCGTCGGTCTATGGCCCTTGTTTGACTCAGAATGTGTTGAATAGGGTGCAGCGTGTTCAAAACTCTTGCATTCGCTTATGGTTTACGCAAATATCAACATTTGTCTCCTAAGTTGGTTGAGCTGGGATGGTTGAACATGAGGAGCAGATTTTGTTTGCAGACTGGAATGCTGTATTCCAAAGTTATTACATTTAAAGCTCCATCATTTATTTCCTTATTTATTTCCTGATTTATATCCTTATTTAGCAAATTGAGCTTTCGTACCGATGTTCATCACCTGGGTCTGCGACACAGACATCTTATCACTACGCCCATTCATAGAACTTCTTTAGTCCAGCGATCTTTCTCCTACAATGTCCCTAAATTTTATAACAATCTGCCTTTGGAGACAAAGAGTTATTCTTTCGCTAGGTTTAGATCCTGGATGCGGGAATATTTGTTGACAGGTGAGCGGTGAGCCTTGTTCTAGTTCCGTTACTGTTTTATTGCTCTTACAATGCTTTCTAATTTTCTAATTTTTAAATTTATTTTATCTTATTAATGTTAAATATTTAATTGAGGAATTATGTTCGGCACTAGTGTATTGTGTATCAATTCAATGTTTGTGCAATTTGGCAACTGTGTATACGACAGAATTTAGGATTAAGTTAGAATTAGGCATTTTGTACTGTTTATTTTTGCCCATATACTGTAAAGGTTCGATGGAAGATCAGAACACAGTTATCTGTGTTCTGAGTTGATCCTTTTGGTTTTCACATACAGAGAATGCACATTTTCTTTTTTTATTATTTCTTCTCTCTTTGTTATATTTTCAATTGTACTGTATTGTTGAAAATAAAGTATATATTATTATTATATATATTATTATTATTATTATTGTATTCTTTAATAACGCCAACCATTTCTCTCCCGGGTTATTTGAATAATTTCGTGGATTCCTGTTTGTCTAGGGCTTGACAGGGTAAATGTAAAACAGGTGGCGCCTTTAGTTTACAGCTCTTGTAGTTTATTTAACTCACTCTCTCGCCGACTAGCTAGCTGGCACACTGAGTGATAGCAAAAACTTCCTTCCTGAAATTGGTAAGCTTTCTGTTGCAGTTTTAAGATTTCTAACTTTCATAATCGAGTTCAGCCTTTAGAAATTGGCGTTAATATGCGGCGTAACAAAGCTTATAATATAAACAAGGAGTCTAGAGTTTTCTTTTCGAAATCTAGCGGATTTGCTGCATTTCTTTCAAAATCAACCAAACGAACAAACATTTTAGATACAGTATACCACAGTAGCTGACCGACTAGCTCTAATACAAGAATTTTACATCACGTACAGTATTTACGGTACAATTACATAAAACCAAATTAATTGAAGTTTTTGACTTTATAATCGACAGTGATGACTTCAGAAATGATACCAAGACTATAAGAGAGGCAGTAGGATTAAAAAATTACTTATCGTTACTTACGTTTCTCCTGTTCACGTACTATGTGTTCTCTTGCGCCTTCTTGTAAACTCGCTGGGATTGTATACGTCTCATTTTCTATAGTAGCTTCTGATAATCTTCCATCTCGGAATCGTGGTAGGTAGGCGAATTTGTGGCCCGTAAAACAAGTCCCTGGGTCTGTAATAATTCTCTCTGGGGCTCCGAAATCGTTGACAAACCTTTCTAACTTTCGAATAGTCGGCTCCAACTTGGTGTCTTGGACTGGTTCCAATCGAACGTTCTTCGTGAGGTTGTCGCAAGTCACTAAAAGATAGTGGTAACTCGTTGGGGTTGTTACAAGGGGGCCTAAATGATCAACGTGTAGGATTTCAAAGAGTCGGTGACCAGGGGTATGGGGTGTCATGATCCGGCATTAGGTCCAGTAGGGGTTTTACTTAGCAAGCACTCTAGACACATTCGAATATGTCTTTTGATATAAGCGTGTATATTTGGGAAATGATAATAATGTCTCATTTTACGTTCATTTTTCGTTCACTCCCAGTATGACCCATTAAGTCATGGAACTTTATCACTAATGATTTTCGCATTCATTTCGGAACTACGAACAATAATTTTAGTTAATTATTATCGGTCTTGACTTCTTTATATAGTAGTCCGTTTCTCATTCCATTATCGCGCACTAATTCTTTTTCACTTTTGGTTCTTTGGTTAAGTTCGGTTTGTAATATGTTGATTTTCGTTTTGATATCATACGAATATTGGACCATAAGTAATAATAATAATAATAATAATAATAATAATAATAGAGTATATTAGCCCAACAGAATTACATCCAATAACAGGGCTTAACTTAAGATATGCATCAATGGCACAGTGTAAGTAGTTCTTCTTTTCTGCTAATCAAAAATATTGTATTTTGACAATCAATTCCCGGGTTTTCTCTCTAACTTTCTTAATGTATTTCTGAAATGTGCATATACCTATTACTTGGTTCACTACGTTATTTGTCCATCGTTTCTGTTTTTCACAATTTTTTGCCAAGTGCCCCTTCTCAGAGCAGTTGAAGCATGTTAATTCCCTTTTTGGTTCGGCGCAATTTTGTGCTAGATGGCCATATTTGTCACAATTATAACATTTGTATTCAGATTTTTCTCTTTTAATAGATCAACTTTTTACATCATTTCTTATCTCGTTCACATCATGAGGGGTTGATTTGTCTTCACCTTCAATTATACTTACTGCTATGTCATTTTTCCTCTTCACTCTTCACTCTATCCTGCATCTGTTTCCAACATTCAGTTAGGTTGCTCTTGTAACAAAAGGTTTCCCTAAATGCACTTGGAAAATCTCTCCAACGTTTAATTCCTTACAGCGACCTTCGTACCAATATTTCGCAGCACGCTGTAGATTCATACGTGCTGTTTGAAGGATAGAAATATCTAGCCACTGGTGTAAATTGGCGGTATTTTCTATTTGTTCCAGCCATTTACGTGCTTCGTTTGGTCCCTTTTCTCTAGTAAATGTGTCGATGCTTTGTGATAAGTCAGGCATTACATTAAAGTTTTTCGAAACATTCGAGTACTTCCCTGTTGTATCATCTGTAGCATATTGGCGTTTTGCTGCAACAACATTTGTATTGTGCCCATAATACTACCCTTGTTTATATATCTTATAGTTATTCAACGTAAGTTGTCTCTGGGAAATGAGGGGTAGATGGCGTATTATTTATAAGTCGTTAATTCATAATTTCAAACGTAGTATTTAGTATTTTACTACGAAATTTATTGGAATTCACTGTTTCTTCCGTTGGAAATAGCGGATTATCGATTTTTTAATTTCATAAATATAATGATACATATCGGTCTGTCTTTTTTTGGTGTTTTTATCTCTGTTTATTCACTTCGATTTGGATTGGTTATTGTTTGTCTTCTAGGATTAATTTTAGTTGTATTCTTTATTTTAACGTGTTTAAGTTAGCATTTATTTTTAGTTTAATTTACAAATCGGGAAAATTAATTATACTAACAGAGTAAATATTTAATCGTAGTTTTATTTTTCTCTGACAAATCTTTTCTTCCTGTCTTATGACTAGATTTACAATAATATAATTATGTATTGTATTTGCTTGTTAACTCTGTTAGAAAGACTTTGCAGTATTATACTGTTCTAAGTGTTAGACCTTCAACACGTAATAATTTTAATGTATCGATTTCAGTTTACCTTTAAATTCTTATATTTTTTAATAATATTAAGCATTTGACTTTAAAGGATAATTTTGCGTTGAACCATTTACGAAATTTAAGTCTTTGTTGGTTATTCACAATTCATAGATGCTGGCGGACAGAAAAATATATTGACCAGATAAATGGAATAGGATATATAACAAATAAAATAGGGCCGTTAATCCAATAGAAAATTCTAACAGTGGAAGAATTTGATATATACGTACGATACACATTATTTTTTCTGTGTAGTAACAGTTACAGGGCCCCGTTATCTAGAGTTTCTTGAAAACGACCTTCAACCATTATTGGAGGATGTTCCTTTGGCTACAAGGATGAGTATGTTCTTCCAGCATGACGGAGCCCCTGCTCATTTTAGTCGTCTGGTGACACAGCATTTAAACGTAACATTCCCCGGAAGATGGATCGGCAGAAATGGTTCCGTGGCTTGGCCACCGAGATCCCCGGACCTTACCCCTTTAGATTTCTGCCTGTGAGGATGGTTGAAAGACGAAGTTTACAAAGATAAAGTAAACACAAGAGACGAATTGATCGATCATAAAAAAACGCCAAGACGACCTCAGAAGAGCTACACGTAGTACAGTCAAAAGAATTAGAAAGTGCATTGAAGTCGGAGGTGGCACTTTTGAAAATATTCTTTCAACTTAGTCTTTTGCGTCTACTTTTGTTTGTGCCTTTGACTTTTTCCTGCTGTGAGGGGTTTATTGTAACCAATAAAAATTAGATACATGTTAATGAGTTAATGACCCGTATCTCTGTAACCAATAAAAATAAGACACATGTTAATAGGACATTTTTGTTCGCATTTGTCTATACTATCACCCACCAAAATCTTTACCTTTCCTCCTGAATCATCCTGTATAAACAAGGATACTGCTCATATTAGGTGGTTCCAGGGGGAGGAATGTTAAATGTAATGGTTTGAACGTTGAATTTAAATCAGACGGCAGCCGTAGATGTCGCTATAATTAAGGTTGTAGATATCTACTTATAAATATCGACCATTATCGGATATCGGCCATTTTTGTTTTTCTGTTCTGTGTTCTGTAAACTTGTTCAACGTGGACAAGAAGAAACTCAAGAACTTCCGTATTGGCAAAGCCATCATAATCCTAAGTATTTAATGAGAAACAATAGACATTCAAGAGTAGCAGTGCCCACATTATATTTAGCTGGTAATTTGTTTCTAACTATTAGCTTAATAACAACTAAATCAAGTTATTATTTTATTTAAGGACCTATGTCTTGCTTTTGATTCGGAGTTGCCAACTACTCCAGGACAAACGGCAGTCTTCAGTCAAATGAGACAATTTGGGTGTAGTTGAGTAAACTGCATACCTACATTCTACAGTATTTATCCAAACATTGTCATAAATGATTTTTAGAGGATAATTTGATGCATTGGCTAAATTTATTAGATGTTTTTGGTGATTTTGTAGATTACGAACACTTGCCAGAAATCCAAAAATTTTTAATGAGCAAATTTGTGAATTTATGTGAAATTATATTTGCTTTGTAATAAAATAATTGCTAACAAGGAATCCATAACATATTCAAACAATGATTTCCGAAGAAGTCTCTCCTGTCCAATAATTTGTACATATTTATTTTTTATATACTTGTTTATTTTTATTTGTATTTGTAACTATATCTTGTTGTTTTTTCTTCTATATTTATATGTTTCATTCAATTTTTGTATATATGTACATCTGAGTCCATGCAGTTGATGCGGGACATTTTGCACGCTCTACGCCCTCAATTTGTAAAAATGGGTCCCTGTGTTTAATTTTCCGTTGTAATAATGGGCGGCTAGAGCGTAGTTCTTGGACACACTACCTACAATTCTTTAGTGAGTCTGCAACATCGATAAACTGCTAAGCCAAATCCATGATATAATACTGCACGTTTACTATAACTGATATTTTTATTTTTCAATTTGTGGATTTTACTACTTTTATTCATAGATATTTAGTTCCTGTATTTCATGTATCTAAAATTCAATTTCAATATTACACCGAGCGATACAAATTCTTTTTGCTTTAATTATCTTCTATTGTTATTAGATATGCTATTATTATTGTGTAATAAATACCTTTATTTTCAATATTTCCGGTTTTTATTGGTCATTTTGTTATTGTTAAATGTATCATGTTTATTGGTTTTCTAGCAATTAGTTTATACAAAATTGCAGCAATTAACATTGCTGAAATTTTATCTAAATTACATGTTAGAAAACCACTAAACAGAAGAGTAATTTCCATACCTACATATAAATTATTTCAAACGTCGTGCGCTTGTCAGTATTTCAGACGTCCACCGTAGAGGGCACGAGGAAATACCAGTTCTCAGATTCCCCGGCCTGGGTGGTTCTTCCTGAACTATGCTTCTTTGAAATTTATCAAATCGTGCTTCGTTAATGTTGTCCATCTTGAAAATCTTTTCCATCTTGCGCAAGTGTCAATCTATTCCACTGAATCGATAACTATCCGATAATAATTAGGGAACTATCCCACTTCTAAATTGATAGCTATCTTACTACTTCACTGATAGCTTTCCACTTTACCTCCTAATTCACAACTTCTTTCTTTTATTTTAATAATATAACTATTAATTTAACACTAGAATACAATCTTACATACACAATCTTACGTCTTTCATCATCTCTCTCATCACTACTGCCACTCCTACTACCTTTCTATCATCAAAATAACTAGGTATTGTATGTTTACACTACCAAGTCTTACACAACAAATATATATATATATATATATATATATATATATATACATACAGGCTGACATAGAATAAACTGTAATGCATATAATATGAATATATGCAATAATAAAAAACACCTAAACACTATTTATATTATATTTTCAAGCTACAGGCTGTTAAGTTTTTTTATTAATTGAAAAGGCTTTTATTTAATAAAAGAACATTAAAATTGTAAGGTATTTAGCTCTACATAAGGTGCTCAATTTGGTGACCTTATTCTTGAATACACATTTCCAATCATCGTATTAATGATTGACGGCATCTTTGAAATATGTTCGGATTATTACGAAATGTATCAGCAGACTCCAAAATTCTGTTCCATAATTGCTCTTCAGTATTTATTTCTACGGCATGTACTTCATTTTTCATAAACTCCCAAAATGAAAAATCAAGGAGATTAAGATCGGGACTACGAGCTGGCCGTGGTATAGGTCCCCCACGACCAATCCACCTATTTCCAAATCTTGTTTGAAGAAATTCCCTTGTCCTTCGAGAATAGTGAGCTGGCGCACCGTCATGCATGTAGTACATTTTTCTTATAATATCCAATGGGACATCTAATAAAGTGTTCAGTTCTGGGCAATCGAACTGGACCAATTAGATAATTATCGATTATACTTGCCCACAAATTAATGGAAAACCCATACTGATGATTCCGCGACTAGAACCAGCTTCAGCTTAAAAAACCTCAACAGCCTGTAACGTGAGAACAAAAAGCGATCGGACATTAGTGTACAGGAATTTTTATTATTTTTGGTCCTTTATCGCGTGGTAGAATAAACTGCAATGCATAGCACCACGCGATAAAGGACCAAAAAATAATAAAAAATTGCTATACACTAATGTCCGATCGCTTTTTGTTCTCACGTTATATATATATTATAGGATAGGATATGCTTAGAGAACTAAGTAAACTTGTAAGCATTGTCGTCACTATACCGGTATCTTCTGCTTCAGTAGAGAGGAATTTTTCAACACTAAAAAGCATTACAACCGCAACATATAGTGTTGATTTATAGAATCAAAATCGATTAAGCAGCATATCCCTCATATCAATTGAAAAAGGTCCTCTTCAATAGGGTATACGCATGATTTTTATGTTTAATTTAATTAGATACTTCAACTTTTGTAATTACTTGTATCATAATTAATTCTGCATAAAATACATTATTTCTGGTATAAAATAATTATTGACAAATGATGTTTTGAATTCCCGGCAAAACCAGTGTGACATCAGGAATCGAATTGCGGCCATGTTGTGACGTAGAATATCTAATTATTTATTACACTTCTGTACCTTAGAGGTAAAGGATTATATCTCCATTATTGTATATTTAGAGAAAACAAGGTTTAAAGCTTTATAATATAGAAAGAGGAATATTTTTAGTAGAAAAGAATAAACCTCTCATTTGGTTTTTTGAACATTTAATTAAGTAACTAATTCAACTATTTTATTACGCTTCTGATACGTTGTAAAAAGTATTAACTCGATATGGTAAGATATAACCTATTGTACATTTGCCTGTAAATCCCGGAATATTCACCAAAAATTGATGCCAGACAACTTTTTTAAGTAAAATCGGCCGCGGAATCCAATGGAGATAGGTTCTACCCCGTACGATACACCGTTGCCCCACTAGGGGTGCCCTTGAAGGCTACGCTATAACGTACACATTCACGTTTCAATTATACTAAACACACAATCACAATAAACTATGATAACATAAAAAGGCATAAAACACAAAATAAAACCCCTACATTGATAATAAACGCGAAAATTTAACTAAAAATGTAGAGCGTTTTCAGCGCCTTCGACTGTCAGGCCGCGCTTCAAAATCTCTACTGGTCATGAAACATACAAGCGACGTACCGAGCAACAGAAACATATTTCGCTTAAGGCAGTCTTAATCGCAATGATTAAAATAAGTCCAAGAAAAATAAGAACACAATTCAAATTTCTCAATTGAAAGTAAATTGTAAGTTATAAAAATACGAAATAAAGAACGTTCGAAAATACCGACTTTCACCCCATGTACAAACATTTTAATTTTTGCCTTCAGCAGTCGAAAACGACACGAAAAAAATTTATTAAGAAAAGTTGTTTAGTTGGCGATATGAAAAGCGTCTGCCGAGTTTCAAGCGAAAATTCCGACCGTAACTCCTCCATATACAAACTCTTTCATCTGCCCCTTTAGTATTATCAGAAAAAAAAAAACATTGATACGAAAAAATTTATTAAGAAAAGTTGGTTAGTTTGCCATATGAAAAGCGTCTGCCGAATTTCGAGCGAAAATTCCGACGGTAACCCCTCCATGTACAAATTCTTTCATCTGCCCCTTTAGTATTATCAGAAAAAAAAAAACATTGATACGAAAAAAATGTATTAAGAAAAGTTGTTTAGCCTGCGATATGAAAAGCGTCTGCCGAATTTGGAACGATAATTCCGCCGTTTACCTCCGTCCCCCTCACCCCATTTACAAACTCTTACATCTGGTCTAATTGTAAGAATGTTGTGACATATTCCACACCACCTTTTCTTATATCAGACTGAGGTTTGTCACAAGGAGCATTACCCTTTTTTAAAACATTCTTCGAAGGTCTCTTAGGATTGCCCCGTAGAAGAACAATCGAAAGATGAACCGCATAGCATGTCTAAGGGAGGTTCGCCAACCAGGAGATTCAAGGGAGATTCTTCTAAATAACCAAAAAACAATAGCAGAGGTTACATTAAACCTCCTCAGCAGGATAACTGAATATTTGAAAATACATGAAATAACTATATACAAAATAAAAATAATAACTGTAAATAACATAACTGTATATAAAATAAAAATAACATAACTGTGAATAACATAACTATATACAAAATAAAAATTTATTCATGTTTTGGAATAATATGTTCCGCGATACCGAAACCGTACGCCACCACCGTCCGCACATACGACATTTAACCACACTCTTCGCAGTCGCACTCTTCCGGCACAGTGACCGCAATACCACGACATCCGGCACCAGGCTAAACCCGCACTACATTGCGCACAAACCGATGTAGTGCGCACCACCCGATGGTGTCGCGTAATGTTTCAAAATGTTCTGACGGTACATCCACTCGCCGATATAGTTGTCTACTTCGCCATTACTTGAATTCGATGTCTTCACTTTCGCTTTCAACTCCCTCCAACTTCTCTCGACGTTCTGCGTGTCGGCCCGAAACGGTCTAACGTTCGCGCGCGGAGGAGGCCCACTGTTTTTATTTAAACTCTCTTCGTTATAACGCCCATCCGGAACCCAGAAGGGGCCATCTACACGTGGAGGATTTACGAAATTATTCTGATGCACGGTCACTAAATGTTCACGAAAGATGTCCGCACAGTTTGTATACCCGCGCCAACCGTCCGTACACAAACATGATTCCTCGTCCACGAACTGTTGCAAAATTTCTTCTAATGTCTCCGCGGTCCGGTCTGCTACGAGTACCCCGAAAACGGTTTTGGTAGTACGGCTTACTCCCCGAACACCCAAATAGATGTCCTCTCCGTCCTGGTTAGTCTTCCCCGATTATATTTCCTGGTGAACAGGTGGGTGTCGTCCACCTCCACCACGTCTCGCGCACCCCCAACCTTCGAAAATCGTGCCACGCCACCCTCCCCGCGAACACTGGACAGTACCTGTACCACGCGACCACCGTTGGCGAACTAACACCGCACTCCGCGACTGTGTCCATCACTGATTTGTTCTACGCGAAACAAAAAATAATGGGGAGCATTTTGTCCGCCAGACAGTCTAACATGCATTGTTCTAGGAACGTATTATGTACCGCACTAAATCGATGCTCCCCGGCCGGATTGCGACACCGATAAATGTACCCCAGTTTCCTCTGCGCGCACTTCCCGCGAAAAAGTATATACCCGCACGTACGACAGTGACGATTAACGTTTGGATCGTTCCGCGGCAACACCCTGAAGTGTACCAACGCCGGATACATATTGCTCCAAAGTGGCGTGGGACGCACCTGCAGTTATTATTTCTTGAGGCTGCATTTTAAAGTGTAGTCTAATCTGACGCAAATGTCAAAAGCGACTAACGATTGTAACGGTTTCTTAAGTTACCAAAGAAACAAATATTGCCGATAGATGGAGAGGCACCATACATTCTTTTCATAAGTTCTAAAAAGGAGTTATTATTTAGAGTGATATAAATTGTACTTTCACGTATTGTGTACTTATTTGCCGTATATATTCTCAATATTTATTTATATATTTATTTTAATTTATATGCTTACACGGTTCAACTGTTAATATTTTTTATTCTGCTTTTGTTTATATTCCTAGACTTTTATATAAGAAGAGCCGACTATTTTGTTATCCAATGCTGCGGGTGAATGTATGTCGGCAGCTTTGATGTTCATGTGGTCAATTTGAATGACCTCAAAATACCTCAGAAGTTAGCTAACGGTATTTTAAAAATACGAAAAGTGGACATTTGTTCTTCTTAATTGAAAAATATTAGAGTTTTGGATATGTTAAAAGAATAGTATTTGCTCAAAAGTTAAAACCATAAAACACAACAGTAATTGTATATTTTAGTTCTAATATGCACAAATTTACTGGTTCTTCACGTATGATTGCAAAAAATTAAAGCTGTAGAAGCTCTTAACATTGTAAAAAACTAGTTTTATATCGTTACACACACTACTTTTACAGATCAGATATATAAGTTTCATAATAGTTTTGGAACCAATAAAAAATTTAGGGTCAACCCATCTTGAAAAAGAGTACCCAACACCCTTAATCTGAAATATATTTTGCACTTTCCCGACGTTATACATACTTTCGTTCGATTATTAAATTAAGTTTGCATTGACTTTTCTCGCTCTAATTTTTTATATATTTGCTCTGATTCTTTCTTTAAAACTGGTAAAACGTATAAAGGTAACCAAAAATCTTAAATGCACTAAAACTGTTGTTCGACTTAACTGTAATCTACATATCTGCATGTCTACTTACATGTCAACGTGACAAACGCCTCATCAGGTCTGTTCGTAACCTCTGCCACAGAATGGCTGTCTATTCTGACAAAGTTAGATCTTGTTGTAAACTTTGTATGGGTATGGCCGGGAACCATGTTAAAAATACGACGACAGTGTCTATATTTGGCTAGCTTCAATCACTCTGATGTTATTATTCTGACCTGGTCTGTGCATATTAAAACTAAAATATACAATTACTATTGTGTTTTATGGTTTTAACTTTTGAGCAAATACTATTCTTTTAACATATCCAAAACTCTAATATTTTTCAATTAAGAAGAACAAATATCCACTTTTCGTATTTTTAAAATACCGTTAGCTAACTTCTGAAGTATTTTGAGGTCATTCAAATTGACCACATGAACATCAAAGCTGCCGACATACATAGCCGCTTTTGTCTATTCTGTGCCTCTGCTACAGTATGCGTGATTGTAAATCTATCTTAACAAGCACATAACGGATTAAGTGTTATTGGAATATGATTTTTGAACCCGTCAGAGTCACTGAAAAATGGACCATAGAAACTCGGGACCCAAGCATCTCGTCTCGATTCTCGCGTAAGCTCGTGATTCCGCGGCCGCACACAGTAATTCTCGACGACGTATTTTCGTTGACTATAACAAAATAATCGGCTCTTCTCATATAAAACGTCTAGGAATATAAACAAAAGCGGAATAATAAATATTAACAGTTGACCCGTGTAAGCATATAAATTAAAATAAATATATAAATAAACATTGAGAATATATACGGCAAATCAGTACATAATACGTGAAAGTATAATTTATATCACTCTAAATAATAACTCCTTTTAGAACTTATGAAAAGAATGTATGGTGCCTCTCCATCTACCGGCAATATTTGTTTCTTTGTTAACTTAAGAAACCGTTACAATCGTTAGTCGCTTTTGACATTTGAGTCAGATTAGACTACACTTTAAAATGCAGCCTCAAGAAATAATAACTGCAGGTGCGTCCCACGCCACTTTGAAGCGATATGTATCCGGTGTACAATCGCCGAAAGAAGAAAGATTCCGGAGGTCGATTGAGGCGTTGGTACACTTTGGGGGTGTTGCCGCGGAACGATCCAAACGTTAATTGTCATTGTCGTACGTGCGGGTATATACTTTTTCGCGGGAAGTGCGCGCAGAGGAAACTGGGGTACATTTATCGGTGTCGCAATCCGGCCGGGGAGCATCGATTTAGTGCGGTACATAATACGTTCCTAGAACAATGCATGTTAGACTGTCTGGCGGACAAAATGCTCCCCATTATTTTTTGTTTCGCGCAGAACAAATCAGTGATGGACACAGTCGCGGAGTGCGGTGTTAGTTCGCCAACGGTGGTCGCGTGGTACAGGTACTGTCGAGTGTTCGCGAGGAGGGTGGCGTGGCACGATTTTCGAAGGTTGGGGGGTGCGCGAGACGTGGTGGAGGTGGACGACACCCACCTGTTCACCAGGAAATATAATCGGGGAAGACTAACCAGGACGGAGAGGAAATCTATTTGGGTGTTCGGGGAGTAAGCCGTACTACCAAAAACGTTTTCGTGGTACTCGTAGCAGATCGGACCGCGGAGACATTAGAAGAAATTTTGCAACAGTTCGTGGACGAGGAATCATGTTTGTGTACGGACGGTTGGCGCGGGTATACAAACTGTGCGGACATCTTTCGTGAACATTTAGTGACCGTGCATCAGAATAATTTCGTAAATCCTCCACGTGTAGAAGACCCCTTCTGGGTTTCAGATGGGCGTTAGAACGAAGAGTGCTTAGATAGAAACAGTGGGCCTCCTCCGCGCGCGAACGTTAGACCGTTTCGGGCCGACACGCAGAACGTCGAGAGAAGTTGGAGGGAGTTGAAGGCGAAAGTGAAGACATCGGATTCAAGTAATGGCGAAGTAGACAACTATATCGGCGAGTGGATGTACCGTCAGAACATTTTGAAACATTACGCGACACCATCGGGAAGATTAGAACGGTTTGTGCGCGATGTAGTGTGGGTTTAGCCTGGTGCCGGACGTCGTGGCATTGCGGACACTGTGCCGGAAGAGTGCGACTGCGAAGAGTGTGGTTAAATGTCGTATGTGCGGACGGTGGTGGCGTACGGTTTCGGTATCGCGGAACATATTATTCCAAAACATGAATAAATTTTTATTTTGTATATAGTTATGTTATTCACAGTTATGTTATTTTTATTTTGTATAAGTGATGTTATTTACAGTTGTTATTTTTATTTTGTATATAGTTATTTCATGTATTTTCAAATATTCAGTTATCTTTTTTCGTTATTTAGAAGAACCTCCCTTGAACCTCCTGGTTGGCGAACCTCCCTTAGACATGCTATGCGGTTCATCTTTCAATTGTTCTTCTACGGCGCAATCCTAAGAGACCTTCGAAGAATGTTTTAAAAAAGGTAATGCTCCTTGTGACAAACCTGGAGAAATATTTATTTCTCTACCAACTGCATCAAACAATAATAATTTAAAGAAAAGAAGACTATGGTTACGAGCAATAAAACGTGATGTAAATGATTTATCACATAATACAAGAGGATTTGTTTGTGAAGATCATTTTAATGTATGTATTTGATATTATATATGGAATATATACTTTGAATTCTATGTAATTTTTATTTCAGTTACAAGAGGATATGGAGATTTATGTCAGGCATCAATTAATGAGTGGTAAGAATATTTGGAAGAACATGTGGTGCCACATATATTTGACTGCCAGGTGGAAAGAAAACGGTCTTCAAATGTATCTGAAAGAAATACCTTCATTAAAAGACTAAGGAAGAATTTAGTAAACACTATACTAGATAGTGAAGATAGTGTAGCCAGTATTTCCACTGAGCCAGCAATATTGGATACAAATCAAATAGCCACCACAGCATTATATTTTAGTCCACATAATATAGAAGTTAGTAGTGATATAAACATTAAGCCATCAACCAGTTCTGAAAAGTCATCACAAACTTTCCATCCAGTACAACGAGCAGTATCAACACAATACAGGCCCTGTTATCGCAGCAAATTAGTACAAACAGAGGAATTTCACACACCTAAAACTATTAGCGTAGCATGCTCGCCTTTTAAATCAATAGAAGTAGATCATTTGCCATCTCCATCATGTTCTAATATCTGTAGCAGCTCAGAATATATTATTTCTTCAGAAAGTCATTCCACAATAATATATGGTAGTAGTGATGAATCTAGTTCAAGTATAGTTAGAGATATGGAAGATGAAAGACTTTTAAGACAATTAAACCGTCTAAATATTTAGCGATCAATAAATGTAGATTTTATTTGGAATACCTGAAGATTCTTGTTTTGTGGTACCTTTATTACAAGTATTTATATCACCCTTAAAAAAATTAGAGTAAATTTACCTTTTAGTTATATCGGTGATGATTTTGGAATGTCAAGTAGTCAAGCAGCTAAAATTTTTAACAAAACTCTTCCTCGTTTAAGCGCTTTCCTCAAAACTCTGATTTATTGGCCATCCAAAGAGAAAATTAGACTGTTGTTGCCTATAGCATTTCGGGCAAACAATTACAATCTACAGAGCATCATAGATTGCTTTGAAATAGAAATAGAAAAACCATCCGACCCTATTAAGCAAGCATGTAAATGGTCAGATTACAAGAAAACACATATAATGCAATACCTTGTATCATCTACTCCAGATGGTTTAATCAATTTTGTATCAAATGGATTTGGTGGTCGTACAACCGATGTTAAACTTATTGACAATAGTGAATATTTAAAAGTACTTCCAAGAAACTGTGCAGTTATGGCTGATCGTGGATTTAAAAGAATTGATGTTTTATTACAACCATTAAGTTGTACGCTCATTAGACCTCCAAGTGTCACAGCAGGTGCGAAAAATACAAAGGAAGAGGTGCTTGAAACTAAACGAATTGCTGCTCTTCGTATTCATATTGAAAGGGTTACTAGGCGAATAAGAGCATTTAAAATTTTAAAACCACATTCGTGCATCAATAAGAACATAATTAAATATTTGGATCAGATAGTAATAATAGTTTGTGCCTTAATTAATTTACAGTCTAGTTTTATAAGAAAATAGTATGTATTTTATAACATGAAATAAAAAAAACTTTTTATAGTTTTTGTTATTAATAGTGTGCTTAAGTTCTATAAATAAAAAACGTATGGTAATACATTGTATTTATTTTTACCACTTACAGCAAACAGAATTTAATTATTTGGAAAAACTAGGTACACATATACATATGTATATGAACGAATTAAACGTGGAAATATTACATTTTTCCAAAATTCTCTACCTTTTCGCAATAAATCATTAACAAATACTTCGTCATAGCTTACTTTTAAAATAGTAAAAACGTTATTTCTTTCAAATTGTGGATCAGCAACACAAAATAAACTTTTTGGAAATCAAGTAGAAACATTTGCAACTGTATCTGTGCACTATGTTTTTGGCTTATTTTTCCATTTTTTAAAATATACGTATGATATGATTTATTAGAAGTTGGACATTTTATCTCAATTACAGTGTCTGTACCATCAGGAGATGCACCAATTTCTGGATAAATGGCGTTCAAAATTAACCCAGTTTGCTTGATGTTTTTGCAAAGTTTTTTCTCTAAAGCTTTTAATACACTATTTTCTAAAAGTAGTCCACATTTCATGGCCTTTGTCTGCACTATCTTGTGAGCTCCTATAATTGCATTAACAAAGCTGCCATCTGTTGCTTTTGTGTGTGCAATATTATATATTTTTGATGCGGTTATCCTACCATAACGTAACTCAAACGAAGCATCACAAAAACTTTGCTTTTGGGTATTCTGTGCTACATTTTGACAAAGTTCATCTGTCATTTTCTCCTTAGCATACAACAGAAACTCTTCATATGAACTTTGTCCAGACTTGCAAAATAAATGTAGGAGCTTGTGGAGCCCTAATTAGTTAATATCTTGCTCAAAATCTCCAAAATATTTTAGTATCTCACACTTTGCTCCAAATTTTTGCCTTCTTGTATAAATTCTTGCAAGAAGTCTTTAGAGGAACTTGCATTTTGGTTTGGAACCAATGCTCCAAAATCCACAGTGGTAATAAAAGGGATTGTTGTACCCACTTTAGATAATGTAGGTTTTCTCCAATAACACTCTGCAGTTGAGGCAGGTCGAGTGCTTTTATCATGAACCCACATTAAAAACCAAGTGCATGTTTACAACCTCCTTCAGAAGCTGCACAACCTAAACACTTTACACTCTCAATAACTTCATTTTCTTCATCTACTACCATTAACTGATCATCATTTTTTGTCCGTACTTTATGTTCTGGGCATATTTTACACTTGACCATACATTTACCAGCATCTTTCTTTAATTCAACATAGCCAAGTGCACTATCAATGTAGTTTTTTCTCATTGATCTGTAAATTATAATAATTAAGAATACGTAAATGATATATAAATTGCAAATTAAAATGCTTTTGACAATAAATTTCGTATCCCAATTACATGTTAATAATATGGAGATATGAAATAACAGTATATACCTCTCTAAATTATTACATATTTAACTAATTTTACTTACGAACGAATGAGAACGTAAGCACTTGATAAACTATTCCACATCAATATTTTTTACGAAAACTTGTGTTTTTTGTTGGATTTGCTAGGTGCTTATGTATGTATGTACATACATACTTACATATAATTAAGTAATGTTTGAACACCTTAGCAACTAGGAAGTTTTATTTTAAACAACTGGTTATGGGCCCAGTATGACCCAGAACACTACAACTCCTGGATTGTTTGGGTTTTAGTCCGTGTTACCGTATACGTTTTTTTCTCGTGTCAAGTTTTCGTCGTAGATTAGCGTAAATTTATATCGGTATCGGTTGTTGTATAGTTACAACATGGAAGGTCTTAAGTTTAACGTAGATAAACTGGAAGGTGCAAGTAACTGGACAGATTGGAAATTTCAAGTAAGAATGGTGATCCAATCAGCAGGTTGCATGGCTGAAGTTGAAGGAACTCTCGAATATCCTACAACCCCTGCAGATACAACGAGTGCAAGTGCGATTTTAGAGTATAACAAAGCTCTGAATGTAGTACCAAAGATCGAGTATGATGCTCAAGCCATAATTGTTGGCAGCTTATCACCACAGGTAAGACAGCTCGTTAACATGTGTAAAGAGGCAAAGGAAATGTGGGATAAATTGCACAGTATCTTTGAACAAAGAATGGAACAACGTCAGGACAGGTTGTTTAACGATTTTTAGTGTCAAAGTTATGAACGAGGCTGAAGGCATAGCAAAGCATATCGCCAAACTTGAGCAAATATGGCTGAAACTTCAAGATGAAACTTGGAAGGAGGATAAGGTAAAATTACCAGATAGCTTATTTTTAAACCGTGTTTTAAATAAATTACCCTCACAATATTTTGAATTTGTAAATGCTTGGGAAAGTGTCCCTAAAAAGGAAAATCATTAAGAGAGCGTTTATGTATTGTTGAAAATAGACTTAATGAGAAGGACACACACGAGACTTCAAGTTCATCAGCGTTTGTTGCTAAACACAAGCAAAATAAGCAATACACTGAAATTAAAAAGGACCGAAGTGATTCGGTTGCTTAAAATTTGCTCATATTAAGAAATTTTGGCCAAATAAAGAAGCTAAAAGCAAACCAAAATCTTTTAAAAGTAAAAATGATGCTTTGTACACTTGTTTAATAGAAGTAAGTGATCATGCAAATAAATTCATCATCGACTCCGGGTCAACAGCCCAGATGACTTCTAAAAGAGATTGGCTGAGCAACTTTGAAGACAATAAGAGTCTTAATGTAACTGTAGCTAATAGTGACACTATTATATCGGAAGGTATAGGAGATGTTACAGTAAAAACAGCCTTGTTTTATTGACCTATTAGTGGTAGATCTCTATCATATAAGATAAGTATAAAAAGGTCACGAAATATATATATACACCCTCTGTCCCAAAAGTAACCGCAATAGTTCGAAATAAAGCACGCTATGTATGTTATGTCCACAAAAATCATTGTATTTATTCGAAATATTCTCCATGTGCTACAATACATCGATTTGCACGGTCAACGAGTGCTTCAAACGACTTTTTCATGTCGATCTCTGGGATGGCCTTTAGGATGCCGGTCGTCGATCTTTGAATGGCGTCTACGGATGCATAACGAACTCCTTTCTGCTTCAAATGAAGACGAGGGAACAGGAAATAATCGCATGGGGACAGATCAGGCGAATACGGTGGGTGCTGTATCGAATATATTTCATTTTTCGCCAAAAATCGGTGACAATCGTTGCTCGATGACACGGTGCGTTATCGTGCAGTAATCTCCAGCTGCCTGGCTCGCGATATTCGGGCCGAACACGACGAATGCGACCCAGCAAACGCCTCATAACATCCAGGTAATATGCACCATTAACCGTTGAGCGGTATGGAACGAACTCCTTATGGATAATTCCCTTCGAATCGTAGAATGAAATCAGCATTGACTTGATTTTCGACTTCTCCATTCGTGATTTTTTCGGATTTCCTTCTTCTGGTGACCTCCACTCTGCGCTTTGACGTTTGCTTTCTGGTTCGTATTGAAAGCACCACGTCTCGTCACCAGTCACAATCGTTTTCAAGAAGTTTTCATCTGCACGGGCTCGTGCAATAATGTCTTTGGAGTGTTCGATTCGAAGCGTTTTTTGGTCGTCGGTCAATTTGTGCGGAACAAACTTCGAATTGACTTTCTTCAAACCAAGGGTTTCAGTCAAAATGCGCTGAATAGTTGTTTTAGGGATGCCAAGCTCCATTTCCATAAATCTCACTGACGATTTCTTCGAAATTTTCACAAATTCGCGCACTTTTTCCACATTTGCCTCGGCCAAAGTTGTCGAAGGACGACCGGCTCTTTCGTCATCGTTAACATCTTCTCTGCATTTACGAAATCGTCGATGCCACTCGAACACTTGCCTCTTCGACAAACAATCGTCGCCATAAACAATTTGCAGCATTTCATACGTCTCGGTTGCAGTTTTTCCAAGTTTAAAACAAAACTTAATATTGACTCGTTGTTCGTGACTCATTTTCTGACCGTTTACGAAAAACACTCTCACAGGATGCGTGATGTATCAGCTGACTATGCACCAAATATCATGAAAATTTGTCAGGTTGGTAAGGAAGAGTCCCACTACAATAATCAATCAACTATCAAGAGATGACGCCACTGGTTTCTGATTTATAGACGCATTGCGGTTACTTTTGGGACAGAGGGTGTATATATACATGTAAAAACAGAATTTGGAAATAAGACAATCAAAGATGTAGTTTTAGTTCCTGACATTAAGTCAAATCTATTGTCAGTAAGCAAAATGACAGAAAAAGGGCACACTTTGGTATTTGATTTTGATAAATGTACTATTTATAATGGAAGAAGAGTTGTCGCTACAGCAACTAGAGAAAATAATTTGTATATTCTAAACACGCAGGATGAAAAATGTCATATGTCTAAAGCAGAAACTACTTGCCAGACCTGGCATAGGAGGCTTGCACATCTAAACAGAATAGGGATGGATCTGCTAAGAAAAGGCATGGTTGAAGGCATACACTTTGAGGATAATATGCAGTATCAATGTATTGCGTGCTTAGAAGGTAAGCAAAGTAGATTATCTTTTAAAGGAAAAGGCGGAAAACGAATGAGAGCACTGTTAAATCTCGTCCATTCAGATTTATGGGGCCCGATGCCCTCAGAATCATTTGGTGGTGCACGATATATACTCAAATTCATAGATGATTACTCCCAAAAGGTCTTTGTATATTTTTTGAGGTCCAAAAATGAAGTTCTAGAACGATTTAAAGAGTTTCAAGCTTTGGTTGAAAGGCAAACGGATAAGAAGATAAAAATATTACGAACGTACAACGGATCGGAGTATGTCAACAAAGATATTGAAAAATATTTAAAAGTTAATGCGATTAGACACCAATTAACTATTCCATATAGCCCAGCGCAAAATGGTTTAGCCGAAAGGACGAACAGAACTTTGGTGGAAAAGGCAAGGTGCATGATGAGGGATGCTCAGTGTGATGAAAAATGTGGGCAGAAGCAGTTAATACTTCGGCATATTTCGAAAATAGGTCACCACACAAAGCGATTAAAGAAAATAAGACACCTGAAGAGATTTGGTGTGGCAAAAAGGTAAATATTAGTAACTTACGTGTCTGTGGATGCATCGCGTACGCACATATACCAAAAGAAAGACGGAAAAAATGGGATTCCAAAAGTAAGCCGTATGTATTTGTTGGTTATGGTGAGGATAGTAAGGGGTACAGACTCATAGATTTAAAAACTAATAAAATAATTAGAGTCCGTGATGTTACTGTCCTGGAGAATAATTTCTCGCTTGGGAATTCACATAGTGAAACAATAAATCCAACAAATGCACCAATAGCAACTCTAAGTTATAGCCCTACGTCTGCAAGGGAAGAAGAACGAGGAACAAGTGCTGAAAAAGAGAATCAGATAGACATAGCGGCGTGCGAAACTGAGGAAGCAGAAGAAAACGGTGAGACAGAGAAGGAAGAGAGGACAGATACTGGGACAAGAAGGACAACGAGGTTACCTGATAAATATGATTATAAATATATAAATATGAAGACATATTATACTACTTGGCGTTGTCAGAGAACATTCCGGAGTCATATCAAGAAGCTGTGCAATCAGACGAAAGTAGATTGTGGAATGCAGCAATGGAAAGGGAAATGGAGGCCTTACATCAGTATGACGTGTGGAACTTGGTAGACCCGCCTGCAAATAGGAAAAGTGTAAAGTGTAGGTGGGTGTATAGCATCAAGAAAAATGAGTCAGGAGATTCAGTGAAAAAGGCGCGTCTTGTAGCTAAGGGATTTACGCAAGAGTATGGCGTGGATTATAAAGAAACTTTTTCTCCAGTGATCTGTAAATCAAGCTTAAGATTATTGTTTGCATTGGCCACTAAAATAGGTTTATCTATTGATCATTTAGACGTCAACACAGCTTCTTAAATAGTGAATTAGAAGAAACTATTTATATGCAGCAGCCAGAAGGTTTTGTAGATGAAGACAACAAAAATGAAGTTTGTTTATTAAAGAAAGCAATATATGGCCTAAAACAATCATCTAGAGTTTGGCATATAATAAAATAGGAAACGTGTTAAAAGAGTTAGGGCAGTGGTGGGCAAACTTTTTTTAATGGGGGGCCACAAAGTTTAAGAAATTCTAGAGGAGGGCCAGAATTATAGAAAAATGCAATTTATGTTAAAGCTTTTAATCATAATATTATAAAATCATTACAGCATTACACACAAATGTTACAATTTACCTTATACACGGCTAGTTTAGCTTCACCTATAGGTTATGCATCTATTATTCTATTAAGTAGAACCTACTTTATACTTCTCGACCGTCAAAACGTAATTATAGCGGGCCATATACTATCCATGTCGATGGACCCTCGGCGGGCCGGATTAAATCCTTGCGCGGGCCGTACTTTGCCCATCACTCAATTAGGGTATCAGAAATCAGAATTTGAACCTTGTTTATTCTATAAAGTTAGAGAAAATTCTTTTAATATCGTTGCATTATATGTTGATGATTTTTTAATATTTTCAAATAATAATATTGAAAACTAATTTAAAAATCATTTAATGTCTAAATTTAAGAGCAAAGATCTTGGTAAAGCAAAATTTTGTTTAGGTTTAAACATTGAGCAGTCAGACAATAAGATCAAAATTAATCAAAAGCAGTTTATTGTTGATATGTTAATCAAGTATAAAATGAATGATTGTAAGCCTGTATGCACTTCAATGGAGGCAAATTTTAAGCTAAGTAGTGATGAGATTTGCAACGTTCCATATCAATCATTAATAGGTTCTTTAATGTATCTGGCGGTCAATTCAAGACCTGATATAGCTTATGTTATTAGTTGCCTAAGCCAATTTAACACAAATTATAAATTGGGACATTGGAAAGCTCTGAAAAGAGTACTGCGGTATTTAAAAGGTACTGTAGATTTAAGTTTAGTATACGAAAATTGTAGTGTAAACCTACAAGGGTTTGTTGATGCCGATTGGGCAAATAATGTAGTTGATAGGAAATCGTATAGTGGTTATATTTTTAAGTTTTGTAACGGTCATGTGTGTCTTTTAGTAGTACAGAGGGAGAATATGTAGCGATTACACAAGCTGCGACGGAATGTGTCTATTTAAAAGGATTATTAAGAGAACTAATCCACTTCAATAATCACATAGAGTTATTTAATGATAATCAAAGTGCACAAAGATTAGTATATAACCCTATTTTCCATAACAGAACCAAATATATTGACACTAAATACCGCTACATTAGAGAAACTGTAAAAGATGATATCTCCCTGAAATATATCAAGTACAGACATGCTGGCAGATGTATTCACCAAAGCGCTATCTGTGGCAAAACACAAGTTTTGTGTACAAGGTATAGGTATGATATGATGATTGTGCAATGACATATTACTGGATTAAGGGCCAGTGTTGGATTTGCCAGGTGCTTATGTATGTACATACATACTTACATATAATCAAGTAATATGTTTGAACACCTTAGCAACTAGTAGTAAATAAAGTAAAGTTTTGTTGTTGTCGCATAGTTGTTACTTTCTACTTTAAATTATAAAACTGAACTTAATAAACCAAGAAGTTTTATTTTAAACAACTTTTTAATACAACTAAATACAGTATATCACTGAATCGATTTATGTAAACAAACACAGTGACGGCACTGAACTTGTCGGACACACTCGGAGATACTCTGGGGTTGGTCGTAGATATTCTAATAATTTGAATTTTAATTAAGATTTATAAATTATTGATTGCCTAAATCAATGTTATTATATAACAAATAGACACCTAATTATATAATTGTTTCAATGAAAATATATTTCCCCGTAAAGCTAAACCTTGCGTATACCCTATTATTAACACAAAATGATGTATTTTACGAGCGGGTAATTGATTATTTTGCTAGTACAAAGAATAGGAGAATTCCTCTAATTTATCGAAAAGAGTAAGCAATACTGTTTTCCGTGTTTCAAAAAATTTAAAATATTTATTTTAGTTTTTAAAAACAGATCTATTTAGTTGTTATTATTATTTATCAATAACTTATTTTTTATTTACCGTTGAATTTTATGAGCCGCTTATGATATTTGTTCTATATTATTAGTTTGCTAAAAGTTTGTTATTATTTTTACAGTTTATTTTTAGTATAATAAGAGTTTATTTTAAGTTTTTGTTACCTTTTTACCCCCACCATACACCTTTTATCTATTTCCCTATCCAGGCAAGATTTTACCCTTATTTCTACGTGGTTCTTTCTAAACAATAAATTATATTTCATTTGGATCTCTTTTTATATCAATTTTTATTCTACACTTTCAATGATACAGTAATAGGCATAGTAAACTCCGTTTTATACGGTTGTGATAATGCTTGCCTCGAGCTAGCGAAACACGTCACCGATTTTACTATGAAACAATTGTGTGGTGATGAGTCAGTAAGGATCAGTAAATTACACCATAGTCCTTGCAATCATCTTCATATTAATTTTTATTCTACACTTCCAATGATAGGTATAAAAATATAATTTATTGACCAAAAAGAGTTAGGTTACAGTAGCCTCCACTGTGCAACGAGCCGCCACTGCATAATGCACGGTAAAAGGAGCAACCGTGTATATAATGTACGCGGTTATATAAAATAGGTATATAATGCACACTTGAATACCGGTACGCAATAAAATGACCGCAAATTATGATCAAAAATGATTTGAACTCCAAGCACGTGTTCGGATTCGGCGCTGCCTTTTGCAAATTCTCGACTAGTGTTCTTTATGAATAACATATACTGCAGGATTAGTTTCAGCAATTTGCCATTAACAACTAATATTTGCAAGTTTGAATAAAATCAACTTATAAGCAAAAAAGACACTATATCATATCGGTAAACTCCTCACCACACAATTATTTAATTAAATGCGATGACACGTGTTTCGTTAGCTATGAGGCAAGCATTTTTTTAAGTTAAAGGGTAGCTCTTACTACTGCTAATGGCACTTCACAACTTACCCTAAATATTCAGTACTTATTGAGGACGGGCAATCGCTATTATTATTTGACGCGATTTTGCGTCCGCAGTCGTCTTACAGACATATGCTGTAGCATTCGTGTTAAAATGTAGAGAACTGCAAAAAACTTACATCAAAACTCACCGAATGATAACGTCAACGGTCTACGACCTGACCGGAGAGATCTCAATTTTTTAAAGAAAGTGTATATACTAGTTTTCCTTACAAAATGAACATTTATAGATTTATCGGTTCATTTTCAATATACCACTAATCCTAACAGGTTTTTAATATACAACCATTTTTTGCTTCTTGTGGTTCATATTTTCTTTCAAGATGACTGCGTTTGTATGTTTGTGTGTATGTACTGGTTAATAGCTAGAATTTTATTATTATTATTTGGGGGAACCGGGGCTAGTTGTCACAAAGTGTATCTTTTATTTTTTTATCGTGTTATTTTACATTTTTTAATTTATTTAAATTATGTCTTTCACGCGCGTAATTTGTGACATGCCCCGCACGAATTCATTTTGTTGTTGACCATATTTATTAGAGAGATTCATAGAGACTCCACTACATTTTATTTATTATTATTATTATTATTATTACTATTATTATTATTATTTCGCTGTTCATTTATGCAGCTATCTATGAAGTGTTTGTTAAACGATGCTGCGCTTGTTGTTTCATCAGCATATTTGTGTTTAAACTAATTTAAATAATAATAATAATAATAATAATAATAATATATATTTAGTACCCACAGGAAAATCCCAATTACAGGTAAAATACATTTCATAAACTAATATTAAATCTATATATCATCACAAATCAAATCAAATCAAATCAAATCAAGCGCAGCAATCAAACACTTGGCAATGATACACACAATGCTGGAATGAATACGTGTCTAAGCAAGTTGACTGAAATGGTGGTATGCATGGTTCATTATACAGGTCAACGTATCGGCGAATATGTCGCAAACCTCGGATATCTGATTGAAGTAGGCACACAATAGCGATATAGGAGATCTTACTAAAACGTTAGTCCTACTCGCGTCAATGTAAAAGGTTGACAAACATCTAGAGTTAGACCTAGGTACATGAAAATTTAGTCTGTTTAACAACATTGCACAGTCAACCCCACCGTGTATCAGAGAAAAGAGGAATTTTATTAGAACGACTATCCCTCCTGACCTGTAAGGGTAAAGCGTTGAATCTAGCAAGTAGTAAATTATGGTTATAACCTCTCTCCGGGTAACAACCCTCAGCCTTAAGAAATAAAAATTTAAAAAATTTGATCAGTTCGATCAGTTGAATATGGACATTATAAATCGGGAACAATATAAGAACAGCATACTCAAGTCTAGACCGAATAAGGAAGCGAACAAAATGTAAATGGACGCACCATTTACATTTTGTTCGCTTCCCTTATTCGGTCTAGACTTGTGTTTCGAAGTCTCGACAATTTCGAAATATGAAACCATAAATTTTAAAGCAACATCACACAACATCATACACATGACCAGTAAACGATAATCTTGCATCAAATAAAACACCTAAATCCCTTATTGAAGTAGAAACCCTTAGAGCAATATCAGATATTTGGTAGGAATATACGATTGGTAGGGTTTTCTTTTGTGTAAGTAACTACTACACATTTCGCTATATTCAGTGCAAGTCTATTAGAATCACACCAGGAAGATATACAATTTAAACTGCTCTGCAGCGACAAGCAATCCTGGATGGAACCCACGGCTGTATAGAGCTTCAGATCATCCGCAAACATTAACTTTTCACAATACACATTGTCCAAGACGTCATTAATAAAAATTAAAAATAATAGTGGACCTAAGTTCGAGCTCTGCGGTACACCTGATGTCTGATCAAAAGACTGGGAAACATAGTTTCGATACCTGACAGAAAATGTTCTTCCAAATAGGTAAGAGTGCAGTAAGCTGACCAGGGACGCAGAAAAACCGTAGTGCTTCAATTTATGGAGCAAGGCATAGTGATCAATACGATCAAACGCTTTCTGAAAGTCTAAATAGATCGCATCCATCTGGCCTCCACTATCCACAACCTCCGAAACAAACTGGGTAAAGCAAGCTAAGTTTGTAACAGTTGATCGCTTTGGTATGAGACCATGTTGAAGTGGTGAGATATAGTTTCTAATTGCAGAATACAAATGGTTATGAAGAATCGTCTCAAAGATTTTAGAAAAATTACAAAGCAAAGATATTGGCCTATAAATTTGATACGTCTGATGAGTCACCCTTTTTCAAAACTGGGCTGACGTATGCGGTTTTCCAGATAGCGGGAAAATTGGAAGTCTGGAGTATTAATGCAAATATGCGATGCAGAGGAGCAGCAAGCACAGGCGCGCAATCCCTCAAAATGAAGCTTGAGATTGAATCAGGCCCCGACGTATTAGGGTTTTTGGAATGACGTAAAACATGTTCGATATCGTCTAGAGATAACATTGGAACCGTAATGATCGTATTAGCAAATTGATTAAGTATTGGTAAATGCTGATTTTGAGATGCAATGTAGACAGTGCTAAAATATTGTCCAAAGGCTTCTACAATAGTCTCAAGGGACCTGTACTCCCTGCTCTCGTGCCTCACAAGACTAGGTATACGAGAATGTCCCCTTTTACTGTGGACGTAAGACCAAAACTGATTAGGCTCGCTAGTCAAGACTCCCTCAGCTCTAGCAATATATCTTGCATAAGCAGTGTCTATAAGTTGTTTAGATTGAGAGCGGAGACAACTAAAACGATTATAAAAATACACTGTTTTGTATTTTTTGTACTTTTGGTGCATGACAGATTTCTGCCGCAAACAGGTAATAATCTCCCGATCAAACCAAGGAGGATACCGTCTATGCTGACTAAATGAGGGCTTAAAAGTAGGAACAGACAGGGAAAAAGCATTATGCAAGGTAGCATACATGAGAGTACAAGCTTCGTCGACATCCTCAGCCGCGTCCAAATCGCTCCAATCTGCAGATAGTAATGTATTATATAACAACGGGAAGTTTGCCCTTTTAAAGTTAAACACTTCTAAGTGACTATTCATTTTAAATTATTGAAAAGGCAAGCTTCTAAACAGAAACTCAATAGAAAGTGTAGGATGATATACATCTTCTCCCACTATGGGATGAGGGACTGTATGCACGTTACAACGAAGATTACCGAACACCAAATCAAGTAAGCGATTATTAATATTAAGAGAGTTATTGTATTGTAAGAAATTGTTAAATAGCATGAAATTATTTAATACTACGCTTGATCTGTCAACAATATCCAGTTGAAAAGAAGGTACATTAAAATCACCTATAACTAAAACATTATCGTACAAAACATATTCTAACGTATTAAATAAATCAAAAAATAATTCAAAATCGTTGAAAGCCAAATTAGGAGGTATGTACACCGTGAACAAAAGTAACTTATATCCATTAGAACCCAATAGTTTAACTCCAACCACATCAACCGCAGGAACCGCATCAGAAAGTAATGATAAGTCAAGTCGCTCACACTGAATGTTTGACCTCACACCAATTACAGCCCCTCCCTGCCCCCCTCCCCGAGTCAAACCAGTAACCCCAAAAGAACGATCCCGGCGAAAAACGCAGAAGTCTATAGGGAAAAGCTCCCCGCTGTCTACATCCTCACTTAGCCATGTCTCTGTAAGTGCTACAATATCATAATTACTTGAGGAAACAGGAAACAGGAAAACATTCTGATAATAACATTCTAGGGAGCTATAATTGGGTGAGGCACCTAGTTTAAAGACTGCACAATTCTTGGAGTCCCGTTACGGTATTTTATTTTAAGATTTTTCTCACCGTTTGTAAGTCTGTCATTTAATTCACTCTTCAGTCCGGCGTAGTAATCAAGCTGCTTAGGCGTGCGATCGAAACTCAAGCCAATGCTTGAATAAGACGGATTGGTTTTCAAATGTTTAGCGTTACGTATGACGTCCAGTACTTGTGAATGGTCATTCAAAATCAGCCTCAGAGGGCGCGGGCGCTCACGAGATTGGTTGAATCTACCCAATCGATGTAATCGGTATCCATCCAATTTAAAACGGGTTCGTTATCGTCAAGATCTTCTCAACCTGGGAACGGTCGTCCCCATCAACTCCAGTGCCAGAAGAACCCCTTGACTGCTCTGCAACACCGAAAATAATAACATTCCTACTTCTGGACTGCCTATCCATCACTTCTTGCACCACATCCTCAAAATTTGGAGAAGCACTTGGCAATTTTAGGTCGACCAACTTAGAATCAAGATCAGCCCGCAGCTTTGCTATTTCTGTCGCAAATTTGTCACGCATGGAAGCAAGTAATGTTTTCAGATCGCGAAACTGCGCCATGTTACCACTACAGGTATTGCAAACAAACTTAATACATTTAGAGTTAGCACGTGTCATCTTCAAATCGTTCTCCGACATTCCCACGCAAGCCAGGTGCAGCATCTCTTGGCACACATCACACTGTGTGGACAAATTGGACTTGCCAGCAGAAGCTCCGCAATTAGCGCAAGTCGGCATTCTTGATAGACAGAGGAAAGGACAATGGGAAGGCAGACACTATTTCCGCACCCAGGGGCCGGTCAGGGTGACTAACCACACAAACACACAAGGGCGGCTGGCCACGGAAAGGACGACAATAGAGAACAGAGGAAAATGAATTTCAAAAATTAGTTTAGTCCGAGCCTGCTGAACGTATGCAGATATCAAGATAAGAAACGAGTCGGACAAAAAAGGCCAACATCAAGCGATGCGATATATTATAAATGCACTAAAAGTTTTTAAACGATTTAATTTGCGTTACATGAAAGTATATTCGCAAGGTTGATACTTACTAACATACGCTGCACGATAATAATTTGAGTTATAATACTTTATAAATTTTTCCGAAGCAAAAACACAAGAAAAACTTGATCGAAACACCAACGGCACAACAGACAGACCTTATTGAACTTATGGCTTATTATATTATATATATTATATTAACTTATGGCTCGAATGTAAATATAATATTTTTTTCTTTCCCTGGATCTGATTAACTATTTCCCAGGTTGCTTTTACTTTATTTATTGAGTTCAGACTATAGTTACAATAAGCCTTTCGTTTATTTATTTCTTGTTTTGGTTCATAGCAGAACTGTTTATATAGATCTTTAGGTGTTCTGTTTTGTGTGACTCCATAGAGCTGTCTTTTTATTGACGAGATTTATTTTGGTGGTTATCCATTTCCTTTCATTAGTAGTTGCAATCGTCTTTTTATTGGTATGTTTATTTATGATATGCATGAGTATTTTTTCAAAGGCATTCAATGATTTGTCGACTTCGTGTAGATTCAATACATCCAACCAATCAGCAATAGCCAAGTCATCCTTAATAAAATTTACTTTAAATTAAAACTCGATCGCTGACATCACAACGAAGAACAACAATAAAATTCAACTACTAATGTGTCAAACAATGTGCGCGCCATTTGGCGCCATTATAGTGACAACCATAGGTGACAGTCGTAAATTTATGTATGACGGTATTATTATGTATTGGTATAGGTCAATGTTGCTATTCTAGTACAGTCGTTTCAGCTAGTTGTAATACTGCTGGTGCAAATTGAATAACTCTAATGGTAAGATTGAAAAGGAAGATACTTCTAAATATTAAGTATGTAGATACCTACAACTTTCAATAAAAATGCGTTGTACAACTGACTGCGACAACGTATCCGTGTGACAACTAGCCCCGGTCTCCCCTACCAATACTATTATCATTACGATTGTAAATATTATTATCATAGTAGTGCAGAATTTATCAATAACGGTAAAAGTACTAACATATGTAAGTAGTAGAGTAACCAAATTTATTATTATTCGGCCTTTCATCACCATAACAACTAATTCGTATCTTATGGAGACGTCCACGCTAATCAATATTGACTATAACCCCTTTGCGTCATGATCAAGTGAAAATGTCTGAAGGGCATACTTTCAAGAATGTGCAACCTATAAATGAAAAGGATAACAAAATAAGTGAGGAGAAGGTAATATATTTTACGTTTTGAGTAAGTAAGTAGGTACATTATATATATATATATATATATATATATATATATATATATATCCTCACATATATATGTATATATAAGTGAAGAGAAGGTAATATATTTTACGTTTGGAGTTAGTAGGTACACACTATATATAGTACCTGGTGACCGAGCCTTGCTCGGAGTTCCCAAAATTTTTTGAATAATTTTGAACCAAATAATAACGCTCTTTATTTTAGTTTTTATATTTCATTAATATTGTATATTTCAAGTATATATAGTAGCACATATATATTAAAAATTTATAAAAGTAGTATTAAAATTAATATTTACAGTTATATTTAAATACTTAAAAATAAATAAATTCAAGCTCAAAATCTTTCTTAAGAAATACACATTTTAAGTAAACATTTACATACCTTCTTTTTGCAACGCCAACTAATTGTGTATAAGTTTTTTTATTTTGATTAAAAACTCAGCTCCGATTACTTTTGTAACTGTAAACAAAGTATGTGAATTTACATGTTGTTTTTAGTTTTTGTAGATATTTTTCTTTTATTAACATACTACTTTCGGCGCCATCTATGCTTTAGTAGTAAAGTTTTAATTAGTTATAATTTCGCTTGGCTGCATGATGTTAAAAAAGTTGCTAACCCACGTTTAGGCCGAAATTGGTGAGAACCTGGACTAAATGGATTGAATCGAGACCGGGACCATGCCAAATGATACTAAATTGTAACAAAATCTTAAGAGTAATTTTCTATAACACATTTTATGTACCGCAGAAATAGGTAAAAGCGGGACAAAAAATTCCTGGGACCGGGACCATCCTAGATCAATTTTGTGTTCTCGAAAATTCCCAGATACTAAATTGCATAAAAATTGCTAGTCATTTTCGATAACTAACTTCATATAACGCAATACCAGAAATGTGTGTAAACCGGCTCAAAATGGATTTTCCCGGTACCGGGACCATACTAAATTGATTTCTCGTCCCCGAAAACGCCCAGATACTAAATTTCATCAAAATCGTTAGAGCCGTCTTCGAGAACCCAATTCTGTATATATATGTATATACAGTATGTCCCAGGATTGACGTTACAAGAGGTGTGATGGACTGAAAATTTTTGAATTTTATTTTAAGATTGTAGAATTAAGCCCTGCTTGGCGCGAATAGAATTTTAAGAATATTTTCAATTTTTGAAAAACAAGTTGGCCTTGACGGTGAAGCGGAAACTATTTTCTTTTCAGGTAACCTACCCGTTTTATTCATGATACGTCAAACTGTTACTAAAAAAGTTGTTCAGAATGAAAAATTATGGCTCTTTGCAAAATTTCAGAAATATTTACGTATTTTTTAGATTGAACAAAATAAATTGTTTTTTTTTAAGTCTGGGATGTCTGAATTCGCGTGAAATAAAACAATGGGAGGCCATAAAAACAACATTGTTCACTAATCTTAAGTACTGTCATATTACAATAATTTGTAGTATCCCTTAGTTCAAATTTCAATTAATGCTAGATCATGTTATGGTCAGTGTTATGGGCTCGGACAAATTGCACTAAGAGAAGTGGTGCAGCAGTTTAACGAGAGATTTCCCAATATCAACCTTACACGTATGACTGGTTGTATGAATAGTTAAGAAATTTCTTGCAACTGGCAGCGTTCTTAACGTAAAGAAAGAAAAGAAGAAACATGATGAAAACAATGCCGTAACTATTATTGCTCTTGATTCGGTGGAAGAACATCCTAGACTATCATTGAGGAAACGTTCACGTAATCTTAATGTTAGTAAATCGGAATTACAAAGAATTTATAAGGCAAACAAGGTAAAGGCATTCAAACCAAAATTTGTGCACACTATCGAAGAAGGTGATGAAGGCCGAAGATTATTATTTTGTCTTACCATCGGGGAGAAATGTATTGAAGAACGAAATTTTTATAAAAACATTGTTTTTTCTGACGAAGCAAATTTTACTACAAATGGCGTTGTTTCTTCTCAAAATTGTCGCTATTAGGCTACACAAAATCCAAACTTTCGGGTCAATTGTAGACGACAATATTACCAGAAAGTGAATGTATGGTGTGCCGTTTCATATCGTTTTGGCATTATTGGACCTTTCTTCATAGAGGGGCGGTTAAATCAGAATGTTTATGTACAGCTACTTGAAAGATTCAGGGAAGAGTACTTACATGACTTGCCGCTGTTTGTTGATGTTCTGCACATTGGACAACACGCGTAGCTGAATCGATAAATTTGGTGTTTGGAGAAAAGTGGATAGCTAGAAATGGTCCGATTGCGTAGCCTCCACGGTCGCCCGACCTCACAATATTAGATTTTTTTATGGGGTCGCTGAACTCAACTGATTTACAACTGGTTTATTCTCAACCACTACCCAACAGTAGAGAAGTACTAAAGGAAAGGATAAGAAACGGCGTACAGCAAATACACATCGAGGAAGTTCGTAACAGTTTCAGAGATTTCAGACATCGCATAGAAAAGTGTGTACAAAATGGCGGTAGTTACATTGAATAAATAATTTATTATTACATTATGTACAACAATGTTATTACGTTTTGTAAATTTAATTTTTGAGTAAATACTACATGCAATTTTTTTGTTCAATCTAAAAAATGACGGTATAGTCAAAGTACGTAAATATTTCTGAAATTTTGCATAGAGCCATAATTTTTCATTCTGAACAACTTTTTAGTAACAGTTTGACGTATCATGAACAAAAAGAGTAGGTTACCTGAAAAGAAAATAGTTTTTGCTTCACCGTCAAGGCCAACTTGTTTTTCAAAAACTGAAAATATTCTTAAAATTCTATTCACGCCAAGCGAATTCTACAATCTTAAAATAAAATTCAAAAATTTTCAGTCCATCACAACTCTTGTAACGTCAATACTGGGACACACTGTATATACAAGAATTGCTCGTATATTAGATGTATGTATATAATATATGTACATATACTACATATGTAGCCAAATACTCTACTCTACTTACATATATATTTTCTGCATACTGTTTGATTGTTTTTGGAAGCACTATACCCTAATTACGCATTTTTGCTAGATATTCCACATAACTTCTTTATATACATACACAAACAGCCTGATGGAATGTTTACATAGTCGCATTGGAATTATTCGTGGAAGAGACTCTTGTCATTGCTTTTTCCGCTAGCATTTTATTTGAAATTTGGGTGGTACTGTATTTCCATATAAAGATTTGCTAGTTTTGTATTCACTACCTGTTAATGACTATAAAAACATAAGAAGTAATTAAAAGCGACCTAAATAATATACTTAAAAGTTGAGACTTGTTTTTAAAATAAGTACCGTTTTGATATTAAGGGGTAAGGGCACCATGCGCTTTGAATATAAGGACAATTTTAGGAATTTTTTTAGAAGTACGGTAAAACCTGTCGAATTTTCTTATACAGCACTTCATGAAGTGTCTTTATAAGTAGAAGAAAATATTTTTTCTTCAGTTTTTGACTGAAAAATGGCTGCTCCAGTATCCGGTTTCTAAGATGAGTTTCCTTGGAGATCCAAAACGGGCGAACCGACTGTACCCTCAAATGTGAACCTAGAACGAAAATCCAAGAATTTTCCTTTAATATATATCATAAACTAATAGGTCACGTAGGGAATTTTGAGAATATCCATTTTCCGCAAAATGGTTAGCATATGAATAGAAAATTCCCTTTTTCACGTAAAAATTACATACTCGATTGTTTATAAAAGAAAAAGTTTACAACGTATCGAAAAATTCCTACGTGGTCTACTAGATTATATTTGTATGCATATACCCTCAAAATTTGAGGGTAATCGATAAAGATTTGTTGCCGCTATCGGTTAGCCCGATTCGAAAGACGGTGATTCGAGGAAAACGCGTTTAAAGTTGATGGTAACATTTTACGGTGGAAAATTATGGTATACCTTCAATCTGCGATGCCTGCACCGTATAGTTGGCCTTCTATATTAACGTAGAGTTCTTCTTCTGCTTTTCGTGCTGATTTTGAGGCGATTCGAGCTGTTTGTGCAGCCTCACTCGGCGATCGGTTCGAAAAATCGATGCGGAGTTGGTCTGCCTCAACACAGAAATTGTGACAATTGCTGCCAATTGTCATGTCCAACTGTCGCATAACTTGCATTACACTACAAATTCCATCCAAAGTGCAAACGGCAAGTTGCTCAGCAATATCTAATACAGTCTTCCCACTTGACGTAGATTTGGGAGCCATTGACCACACCGTTGCGTTGAAACTTTCGTCGGTATTTTGGGTGAAACCACCTAAGCAACGAGTTAGATGATGGTCGCTGCTCAACTCTTTATAGATCGGCTTGATCGCCTCGAAAATTGTTTCCAACAGAGCCAGCTTGTGTAGAAAAGTATTCAATGTATTGGTGGCTCTTGCCTTTTGCCGCGAACACCAGAAATGTTCACCAGCTGGACACTTGTTGTGTTGAGGATTTTCATTCGTTGACGGCGTATGATATAATGCCGCCCAAATTTCATTCTTCATTTTTTCTACAGAAATTGCTGAAAACACAGGCAAAAAATTGATAATACAACAACCAAAGGATGTATCAACTTCAACATCACGAGCATCATCATTCAGTTTCAATTTCCTTGCGGATGTGCCGACACTTTCGGCAGGATCGTGTGCCTCCATTTCATACCGATTGGTAGGTCGCTTTCGTACAAGTCGCACAAGTCAGAACCCGAACGGCAGTAATCGTCGCGGCATGCATTTTGGGCGCCGCGAGGCGCCTCCGCAAATTGTCGTAAACGAGCGGTTCGTTTTTTTTTCTAACAACGAGACTTTCTTTTTCTTCTTCTTGAGGGTTTGAGGAAGGTTTTAAGCTAATAAAAAAAATCGATTTTTTAAAGGTCGCATGGTGGCCTTACCCCTTAAGAACACAAATACAATTGTTTCAACAATTTTATTTTTATAATAAAGCCTGTACCTCAATCTACTCTTCAACATTATTCCCACCAATATTTAAGCACTTAGCCTATTCTAGAACCAGCTTCTGATTTCATTCTCATAGAAATCTGCCGACCACAGCAGCAAGGCCATTTTGATGTTATTTGTCATCGTCGTGGCCGCAAGTTTCACGGAGTGTTCTTTATGAAATGATGGTAGAGCGCTTAAATTACCGAATGTGGTTACACGAAAATGCTCACTGAAGTGCGCAAAACCAATCCTGCATCAAGTGCTTTGACTTTCCTTGAGAGATACCGTGATAAAGGCGATGAGTTGTTAAGCCAAATTATCATTGGCGACTTGGTGACTAAACATGGCTGGCTCATGTGACACCGGAATCAAAACAGCAATCCATGGAATGGAGACATTCAACATCAACGAAGAAAGTGAAGTTCAAGCAAACAATTTCAGCACACAAATTCATGTGCACTATGTTTTGGGATAGGCAGGGGCCTTTCTATTTTGTTCCCTCACTTGGAACAGCTAGGCGGTCGACGATAATGAAGACGTCACACGGCTGCAGTAATCGGCAAAACAGATGGTTTCTACGAGGATGATATTCAGAAGCTGGTTGTACAACATGCTAAGTGCCTTAAATTGGTGGAAATTTTGTTGAAAAGTAGATTTCCGTTAAATTCGAAATATGTTTTACTATATTTTTCAATATAAAATGATGTTTACAAGGCCGAAATACTTTTGGAGCTCGCCGCCGACGCACTTGATTTATTAATTCATTATAATTTATAATTCATTCATACTAATCATATCTTCATCATCCGTTAACAAATTAAGATATTGCTACTATGAAGATATTATTTACTAAACAAAATTATCAAAAAAGACAATAAATTGAGACATTTATTTTGGGTTATATGATAAAGTGGATTTTTAAAGCGTGTTATGGTAGTCAGATCAACAGAACCCGGATTAAACCGCCAATGTCTGACACTCATCGTTAGCCACGGTGGAACCGTGTATCTTACAATTAGTTTAAGCTGCAATTGTATGTAAAAGCAAATTTGTCGTTCGATGCAAGGTCAACGTTAAACCACGTTTGGGCGGGTATTGTGCACCCGGCTTTTAATTAAAAGAGTATTAGGAGAATTATCTTCGGACTGGTCTAGAATAAGCAATGAATATATTTCTAACACCCATAAAAAGTAATCAAGTGGTATAAGGTATTCGCGATCCTTGGCTGCCAACTCACCTCCTGGGAAAGCAGTTCTCTAGGAAATCTCAAACAAGCCGCGCTTAATACGGAGATACGCCGTCTTGAACCATATGGCATTATTAACTACTAGTCTGTTTTAAAGTATTCCAGTCCACACATTTAATTTCGGCCATCCAATGAGGATTTACCCAACTCCAATACCTCCAATCTTGACGATTCACTGTGCCATTGAGACAAAACATTGCCCCATCCTAAAAAAATAATTACCGGTGTAAACGTTTATTTTCTTATTTTTATGTTATTCTTCACTAAATTACCTTTTCACTAAGCTATTACTCAGAAAAATCTGATAAAAAATAATAAAGTTACAATATCTTAAACATTAACTAAAGATGTTTTTTGAACGATGGATATTTTTTGCGATAAGCTTCAACAACTTGCAATAAGAATTGCTTTTCGTCTTCTTTGTTGGTCAATATCCGATTGTAGTCCTTAATGAACTTCACTCCTCTTTCAGCGGTGTCATTAACGACGGCTAAATTTTTGCAGAAAACGCGGCCTTCTTTAAAACTCTCGTTGGTTTCCCATGTTGATGGGTCAAATTCCAAAAACTCCGGCGACAAACAGAACCGCACAAAGAAATTGTTAGTCTTGTTTGAAATGAAGTCGCTCAAGCTATGGTTCGCGAATGTTTGCGGTTTTGAAACGGCCCCATTTTGATCCACTTTGATAATAGGCTCATCGTATGCAAGGCGCTCAACCATTTTTCTTTTCTGTTCAAGAGAAACATTCGAGTCAAAGAAAGCCAAAGCCATTGGTTCTGCTGATAAATACCACATCTGGTTACTCATCTTCTTCAATATGGCAGCAGAAACTGGAGCATCAATTTGAGTATTCAATGGAATCTCGTATGAAATTAAAATCCTGGTTTGGAGCATTGATTGGATTTGTACAACCAATCCATGCACGAATGTAGATTCGCGCCAAGAAAATGCACACGTCGCGCAATCCACTCAGTTCTCTGGCCGTCAATGTGAAATGGTTGCGGAAAAGGAAAATTTTGAGTGAATAAATGCCTTTTGCCATCCATCGCGCGTTGCCCTCTCTTCTGTACACTTTTCTGCGGTTCAACGATGTCACCAGTTTCGGCATCGGCAGTGCTCTCCTCAATCGCTTCACCCACGTCCTGAGCTTTTTCATCAATTCCTTCCATAACCTCAACCTCACCTTCATCACTCGATTCTGTATATTGGCCGGCTGCAAAAAGTTTAAAATGTGTTATGTATTACAAAAATCAATAAGATAGAAAATGACATAAAGCCAAATACGAACCACTATCTTTCGGCTTGGACATTTCTTCAAATTTCCGCTTTCTCTGCTTCTCTTTCTCCTTTCGTTCCGATGCTCTTTTTTCTCGCAGAAATAAAACCATATCGCAGCCAATCATGCATCCCGGGCGTCCTGGTTGTCGTTGTCGAATGAGAAACTTCTTATCTTCTTCAATTCGAATGGTTTTTAGGGCATCTGCAGTCGCAATATCAAACAAATTGTCCAGATCGTTGGTAAATGCAAGCTCCTTTTGTTTCCAAGCCACAGATCTCTTGCTAGCGGGCACTTTTTGTATATCTTTCCACGTATTGTACAATTTCAACAATTTCTCCGCGCATCTTGTTCCGTATCGTGTTGGAATTCGTGCTTGTTGCCAGAAAATATACACTGCATCGAGCGTTAATTTTGCACTTTCCTTTGCGTCGAGTTTCACAAAACGCATGTTATGAAAGAAGACCTGTAGGACTTGCCTATTGGACGGCAGTTTGACTCCGGTTATCTGATGCGCTGTTCTGCCCACTAAATCTATGTTGTAGAGCGATTGAACCGTTTGACGCGTTTCTACCGAGGAAATGGCTGATGCAGAAGCCGATGCAGGTTTTGATGTTGATGGTTCTGACATTATAATTCTAACAACCTATAAACTCACCCAAAATAATAACAATTATAATTTGGTTTACAACAATTAACTTTGGTACTTTATTATTTTGGTTTACTTCTTTAGCACAATTAAGTAACACACTGGTTGGCTGTTCTCATACGACTGACTCAAAACGTCTACTCATTCGTTTGACAGTTGTTCTCTCGTTCTTGGCCTGGTTGTGTGTGTGTGTATCTCGACACGGCTTGCCACAATAATTAAATCAGATCACGGTATTTTGCAGGAAAATGTAATAACTAATTCAGAAGTAAGCAGCAACGCAGTTATGCTAAATAACAATGCCACTAGAGATGTGCGCGTGACGTGATTTTTCCGCGTCACGCGTGTTTCACGTGTAATGTATTGGAGAATAACATAAAAATAAGAAAATTACGAAATATTAACAAAACTATTACCAAAATTGAGTTTTTTCCAAAAATGCCGAATAAAGTTCCTAATTTCTTATAATAAAACCTTGTCTTATTATTCAACTCAATTTTGGGTCCACTTAGAGTCGTCGGATCGAGCCCAAATTTTACATGGAGCATTGTGGCATAAAATGGAAACTTTTTGGACCCTACTCTCCTATGCGCCGCCATTTTGAAAAATAAGGGTAGGTCTACTGTATACTCTCTCTAGTTCTCGAACAGTTCCTTTGCGAATCCTCAAAAATTTATTTCGGCTTTCCTGTGCTTTTAGAAATATATTTTCTCTTGCAAATTGTGTTTAATTTAGCATGATCTTCCTTCTGTTTTAATTTGATGCATATGTTGTAAAAAGTATTATAAATAGTTAAAAAAGTTAGTAGTATTATAATTATTAATTATTTAATTTAAAATATAGCCATTTGTTAACGTGTTTATAAAGAACTTCTCTGGAATCAAGCGCTTTGTGAAAAGACGGGAAACAGAATAACATTTTCGTTAATTAATGTTATTCTTGTAATATTTTATGTTGTGTAAAATATTCTACTTTCTTTCAATTTATACCCATTTCGAAAAAGTCGACTTAAATTAGGTGTGTTACTGAGCAGCTATCAAAGAATGCTGTGCAATATCTTATAAAGCAAGTAGAAATTACATATACCAATAATTATCATGGAGAGCAATACGGTTTATTAATCGCGGAATGCAGCCGCAAACTATAGTTTCGTTCTTATTAGAACTCGTCGGCAGGTTGCTCAATTTGCGCCAATAGTACTACAACTATCTGAAACGACTGTAGTAGAATAGCAACATTGCGCCATAGGAATACATAATACCTAATAGTTTCAATGTATAGTATAAACTCATATGTATTCGTATAGCGCAATGTTGCTATTCTAGTACAGTTATTTCAAATAGTTATAGTACTATGGACGTAAATTGAACAACCCTATTAATAAAACATCACATCGTTTATTAATTGCGGACTATACCGCAAAAGAAGTACAAATTACATATACAAATATCTGTGATTGGATTATGCAATTTATGCTTGTTTTCTTTGAGAACTGCCTCAAAATGCACCTAATTTAACGGGACACTTGAAAGATTTTTGGTCGAAGTATGATCTAGTTTCCTTATTTGTTATTTGTCGCAAGGCATGATTGTTATGTTAATATCGGTTTAATTCCTGAGACGCAGCCACAGTTTTTGGTAAAATCTGTGGGTATGAACACATCCTATATCTAGCTTGGAGTAATGTTTTACTACTCACGAATTGGTTATACCCATGTTATACCGCATTGTCGAGTATAGTCAATATACATAGAATGAAACTATAGTCCCAGAATAGACATAAGCGACAACGTTAGAAAATCTTGTGGTCAATTTTGTATGCGCATGTCGGGCAGCCATGTTTTAAATACGACAACAGGGTATATATTTGTTTAACTTCATTAGCGTTATTATTCTGGGATGGTGTGTGCATATTTGAATTAAAATATACGATTACTGTTGTGTTTCAATGATTTAACTTTCTGGTAGTAACGTTTTAGCAAAATACTCCTCTTTGAACATATTCAAAACTCTAATATTTTTCAATAAATAGGAATAATTATGTTTTAATAAGTACTGTGATACGCTAAATTCGCAATAATCTGAAAGAGTAATTCAAAATTCCCGTACTTTTCGTATTTTCAAAACGGCGTTAACTGACTTCTAAGCTATTTCGGGGTCCTTCAAATCGACATACCTTGTATAGTCTTCGTACACTCTGTAACTAATAAATAGTCTGGGCAAACAGCGGTAACAACATACAATTACGAAATAAGTTACGACAGCCTACATATACACAGAACTACTCGCATACAGCTTAGTACTGGCTAGATAAGGGGATGGGGAGTCGGCGATGCTGTCGTAACTTATTTCGTAATTGTACGCTGTTACCGCTGTTTGTCCAGACTACTAATAAAGCATAATTTCACTCCGTTACAATATTGGCGCATGTAATTTGGGGTTGCTTTGCAAGGTATTGTACAGCTTTCTTAGAGAGTTGCCCAACAAAGCGCCTAATAATCATAGGCCGTTTGAAAGAATTATCTAGGCTTTTCTTCGAATTATTGTTCTGGCTCTTGTTAACAATAATTTTCTAATTATACCCGTAGGAGACTGATTTCGTCAAATCTTATTGCCTTTTCCCAGCTGAGAAGTTGTTAGAAAAATCTAACTCTGAAGGATGGGTTTCTATTCCAAATATCCAAGAAGTAGTTATTCGACGAAATATTGGTAAGATTTTAATTGGTTATTCAAATATGCAGCTACTGTACTTTTCTTTTCAGAACAAAATGAAGCACTACCGTCAACTCAGATCTACAATAGTTTAATATTAGAGTCCATCCAATCACATCTTACACCCGGTTTGACATCGAAACCACCCTTATCTAAAAACGTGAAATTACATCAAAACTTAAATTATTTGACACTGACGAATCAAATATAGTGGAATTAAAAATTTCACAAGTTAAACTAGATTCTGGAAATAACGGCAAAAATCTACGAGATACAGAAGGAAATGTTAGCGAGGAATTAGAAGAAAGCTATATTAATTTGGACAGAATCCAATCGGAAGTATTTAGTTCGGATAAACAATTATTTGTTATTAATGAACAGAAATCTGGAATATTATCATATGAAGATGGTAGCAAAACTTTCGCGTGCATTGCGAATACTGATTTAAACTGCGAAAACTGGTCATCGCAGAACAGAATCTGCCGATGTGAAACACATACTGGTATTGTATTCTATAAACCAGAAAATAGATATGAAGATGGAAATATACATATAATTAATACACAAGAGAGTATTGATAAAACTGCATCCCTCAATTCTGTTAGCTTAACGAATATCAAAAATAACAATCAAGTTGGTACATTTAGTTGTAGAAAAGCGCCAAATGTAGAAGGTAATTTTGCAGTAACTGAACATGATACTGATAAGTTTGAACATTTTTGTCGAGAGTATTATGTTAGCAATTATTAGAAAAATCATACAACAATTATTATTGGAAACCTAGTCATTCGAAATTAAATGAACTTCATCTCTCTATTAAAGAAAAAGAATAAATTAAATTGCATAGGTCAAATCAATAAGAATGTGAAAAGTTTAGAGAAATGTGTTCAACCTAGTCAAACCTGTTTCTGATTATTGTTTTATATATCATAGTACTGTTGAAAGCGTCAGTGCTATCAATTTTAATTCTGTTACAGTCACTCATACTAAAATTAACAATAATAACAATACACTAAATAAATTGCTTGGTGATGAATATCCGACCACGAATCGAAATGACTTTCCGTATATAAAAAACACTGAAGATTTTCATATTGGTAGTAGTGGACCTTATCATCAACGCCTTGAAATATCTGAATATACTGATGGAAATAATAAAGAGGAGGCGGAAGTTAACACAGACAACGATATTCTTCAAATACTAAAGGTTCTTGAAGCAGATGGTATGTTTTTTCCAGTTATATGTATACTATTAGGGATGTTATATTTGTAATGTCCTCTTATATGTTTGTTTTATTTGTAATATATAGTTCGTAGTACTTAAGATAATGTCGCGTCTGTAGCAGCGTATCTATAATGTCAAAATAATTATGTCACACATGTAATCCAATCTAATCATAGTTGTTCATTATTAAAGACAACATCTACGCATGGATCTGCGGATCTACGTATCTCACAACAGGTTATGGGCCCAGCACGATTACATGTCTGATTTGTTTTAAAGTGTATCATTGTTATTTAATGAACTATGAATTTTTGGAAGGTGTATCGAATTATAACAATTGTAAGTTTGCGATGCGAATGTGTTTGATACACGAAGACCTTTGCTGCTCTATAGATTCTCACCGTCATAAAGATGGTAATGATATTGCTCAAGATAAGAAAAAAGACCAACACGCTCTAGCGAAGATTTGTTTATTTGTAAAGTCCTCATGTTATTCCCATTTGAGGAATGCCAAAACTCCAGGAGAAGCCAGGGAAAATTTACAAAGAGTTTTTGAAGATAAAGCTCTTGTACGAAGACTTAGTTTATTAAGAATCCTTTTTAATCTAAAACTTGAACAATTCAAAACTATGGACGGTTTTATTACGGGTTTATTACAAAGCTCCGTAGCTCAACAGATAGCTGATATTAGTAAATCAATCGAAGATGAATTTCCGGCAGTGCTAATGTTAAACGGTTTGCCAAGTACATATGACTCCATTGTCATTGCTCTAGAAAATGCTGGTGTGGATCTAACAAGTGAATTAGTAAAATCCAAATTACTGCAGGAAGATATTATATTAAATTAGGAGAATGCGAAAATAATTCTAAGGACGTTGCTTTAATTACGAAAGTAAGAAAGAATGGCGATAAAGATAAGAAATTTCGACATCATGAAATTGGACATAAAGCATCAGAATGTTCAGGTAAGGTTACTAAATCTTTTCCTAAAACTAACAGGAAGGAGAATAGCAATTGGCGTTTATTATCAGCCATGATCACGAAAACAAATTCTGATAAATGGTATATCGATTCAACATGTACTAAAAAGCTAATTAGTGAAGGTTATGGTAATGCTTTAATCAGTATAGGTAATGCAGAAAGAAAAATTACAAATGCAATATACGTACCTGGCTTGAATTTAAACTTACTTTCTGTTCATCAGATGGTGAATAAAAATTTAACTGTTGTTTTCTTTGAAGATGGTTGCAATATCTATCAAAAAGAATATTGTGAAGTAAGAGGAAATGCTATCGCTCATGCTAGTTGTAAAGGTGGGTTGTATGAACTTACAGATTCCAATGTGATAGAAAAACAAATTAATGAATCAAAAATAAATCATCATACATGTGTAACCTCAGTAATTGATAAAGATGACCAAATGTTATGGTATCGTCGATTAGCACATTTAAAAGAAAATCAATGATTGTTTTAAAGAATAAAATGGCTAATGGCATAAATTCTAGTGGAAAGGGTGTACCCTGCGATTCTTGCATTAAAAGCAAACAAACTAAAACGCCATTCAGAAAAATGCGACATGTAACAAAAGCAAAGGAAATTTTGGAATTGGTACATTCAGATCTTTGTGGACCAATGAATGTAAGTTCTAATGGCGGGACACGTTATCTACTCACGATAACAGATGATTACTCGAGAAAGACCTTTGGCTATTTCTTAAAAAATAAAAATGAAGTACTTTCAAAATTGAAGTAATAGAAGTTGTACGCTGAAAATGAAACAGGAAAACGGCCGAAGATGATTCGAACAGATAATGGAACTGAATACACCAACAGAGATTTTCGGAACTTTTTGATGCAAAATGGAGTGAAACATCAAACTACGGCACCATATACGCCGGAACAAAATGGAGTGGCTGAAAGAGCCAACCGGGCCATTATCGAAAGAACCAGAGCTTTGTTGAATGATGCAAAACTGGATAAAGCTTATTGGGCTGATGCGGTAAACACAGTCATATATTTAAAAATCTCTCACCTACAAAGGCAGTTAGAAATGTAACGCCAGAGGAAGCGTGGTCAGGAAGAGAAGTAGACTTGAGTCATTTAGGAGTCTTTGGATGCACTTCATATTGCCACATTCCTAAATAAATAAGAAAGAAACTTGATCCGAAAAGCAGAAAACTAATCTTTGTCGGATATTCAGTGGAATCCAAAGGTTATAGACTACTTGATGCAAGATTTCCTGCCAAAATAATAATATCTCGTGATGTAATATTTTTAGAAAATCAAATTGCAGAAGAAAATTCCACCATGAATACTCAAGTTCGGGATGATGTAAAAGCACAAAGAATTGAGCAAGATAATGTCATCATTGAGGAACCAAATGAAGATAATGGTAGTGAAAATAAAAAATATAATGGAGAAGAAGAAGAAATCGTTTCTGATGACAAAGAAGAAAAGGAAGAGATAGAAGAAGAAACAAATTTTGAGATAGAAGAAGAGAGAAGATATCCGCGCCGAAATAGACAACCCAGAGATTTTACAGATTACGAAGTATACAATGTAGTAAGTGAGAAATAAGTACCACTAACCGTGTCTGAAGCGGTGAAAGGTAAAGATGCTGATCTCTGGATTAAAGCGATGACGATCTTTCATTTAAAAAGAATCAAGCGTGGACCTTAGTCGATTTACCTGATGGTAAAGATGCTGTTGATGGGTTTATAAAGTTAAAAGAGACTGTGATGGAAACATTAATCAGTTCAAGACACGTCTGGTCGCTAAAGATTTCTCTCAGCGACATGACATCGACTATACAGAAACCTTCTACCCTGTGGTAAGAAATTCAACAATCAGATTGCTGCTAACGATGGCAGTAGAACTTGATTTAGACATTGACAATATGGATGTCTCAACTGCATTTTTAAATGGTAATTAAAAGAAACGGTTTATATGGAACAACCGGAACATTTTGTAGTAAAAGTGAACGAAAACAAAGTTTGTTTGTTAAAGCGGGCTATATATGGTTTAAAACAGTCCTCGCGCGCTTGGCATGATAAAATTCTCCATGTGTTAAACACCATGAATTTTAAGAGACTTGATTCTGAACCTTGTGTATGCCATTACCAAAGAAAAGAAGAGATATATATAATTGCACTTTATGTTGATAACATTTTATTACTATGCAACAATAAAAAATTAAAGGCTCAAATTAAGGGAGAGCTGATTAAGAATTTTAAAATATAGGATCTTGGACCAGCTAAATATGTCTTAGGAATTATAATTAGAAGGAGAAGTAATAAATTGTTTCTGGATGAAAGTGCATATATTAAAAACATACTAAAAAGTTTGATATGGCCGATTGCAAACTAGCTCCTACTCCAGGTGTACCAGGAACAACGTTTGAACAAGAATGTACTGAAAATGCAAATAGTCGGTATCCAGAACTTATTGGATGTTTGATGTATCTAGCAATGGCCAGTAGACCCAATATTACACATACAGTCGGTGTATTAAGTCAGTACAACGTATCCAATTCCGAAGAACATTGGAAAGCTGGAAAAAGAGTGTTGCGATATTTGAAGGGCAGTATGGATCTTTCTTTGGTATATTCTAAAATGGGAATGAAACTGGATGGTCTGGTAGATGCAGACTGGGGAAATGATAAAGGTGAAAATCGTACAGTGAATTTGTTTTCAAATTCGGAGGGAGTGCTGTAATATGGAAAAGCAAGAAGCAACAATCTGTTGCTCTATCAAGTACCGAAGCAGACATGGCACTTAGTGAAGCTGCTAAAGAAGCAAAATTTCTTAAGAGGTTGATATATATATATATATATTTCGTGACCTTTTATACTTATCTTATATGATAGATCTCTACCACTAATAGGTCAATAAAACAAGGCTGGTTTGAACGATAGTTATATTTTCAGAACGTTTACAAACGTTTTCGGAATACCTTCTTCAGTGAAAATATAACTAGATAAATATATAAACAAACATTTGTTTTTTATTTGGGAACTATCAACAAAATGACTAAGAGGTTGATGGCAGAACTTGAATACGACAGTGTCATAACTCTATATAACGACAATCAGTCAGCGCAAGAATTGTCAAGGAACCACATAGTGAACAAAAGAACGAAACACATAGATATTAGATTCCATTGTGAGCGAGGCAATAGAAGATGGTTCAATAATTTTACAATATCTTCAAACTGAAGATCTGCTAGCCGATATCTGAACTAAGAGTCCACATGGACCCAAATATAAGAAGATGCTAAGCCTACTCGGGTTATAAAAGATGGAAGACAACATTAAGGGAGAGTATTAGGGATATTATATTTGTAATGTTCTCATATATGTTAGTTTTATTTGTATTATATAGTTGGTAGTATTTAAGATAATGTAGCGTCTGTAGCAACGTATCTATAATGTCAAAATAATTATATCACACATGCAATCCAATGTAATCATACTTGTTCATTATTAAAGACAATATCTACTCATGGATCTGCGGATCTACGTATCTCACAACATATACATATATCATCTATTAATAAAATAGTGCACAAAGTGATACTGATAATATACAAAGTAATTAAGTATAAAGAAAACATATAAAGAAACTGATATTTCAGAGCACATTTGACATACCTATCTAAGAATGTAGTTGCGTCATATCTGTCAAAATAATGACGTCATCGATATTTTAAAAAATTGTATCGTCCTTTTTTTCTTGTTGTTAATCAGAGATAAGTGACAGACATGGAAAAATCTTTCGGAATTCGCACTTATATGTACACTCGACTTTAGAGATCATCGTACATTGAATTAGACTTTGGGGAAACCTGAGAGAATTCTACCTCCAATGCGGATATTTTTAGTATATTGACATAGAAGACGAGAAGAATGTATGTCCGAAATTGCAATCTGTAATTCAAAAGACCTTGACAGGGTTTGACTCGCAACTTCAGATCTAGAACGCGATATGCAAGCTACTATATCACCAAACCCTGCCGTACTTTTGTAATGTGCCATTTGGTAAAGTATATTTTTCTACGTTTAGTTGTGCATTAAAATATCAGAATTGCATAAAAATTGAGAAAAAGGGTTTTTCAACAATGAGGATAATATAATATGTACCTTTGTTTTAAGTCATTTTAAAACATATCCTTCTGATATGAAATCAAGTATGATATGAAGTCTTCTGTCACCTAATTTGTAACTTTCGTTTGAGAAATCGTTCAAATGGTACAACTAAGAAAAGAAAGTAACAAGTTACGATACCACGAAGAAGCATGTATAGCGCCCACACTTTTAGAAGTACATATTACGTCATTTGTGCAATAGATAAAATTGAGTCGGGCGAGTCTACTTTAGCCCACCATATTTATCTGAGCGGTGACTGCTTGGCACTAGCATCGATTGTGGGTTATTCATAGATGTTCATAGACGGCACTCGGCCGTTTGGTGTTTGAATTTTTGTTTTCAGTTTTAATCACGTACATAGTTTTATATAAATAGATATATCTTTCTCAAGACATTTGAAAATATCTTGTTGATTTGCTATTTTTATATGCTAGTTTTGCTCAGTTTCTTTTTTATATAACATAGTACCTATTCGCTAGTAAACCCAATTTTTGTTTACATTCGCCATCACTAGAGTTGGCTAACACGGGACGAATACATGAGCGTCAACTAAAGGGCTATTCAATAAAAATGGTAGAACTTTGAACGTCTGCCACGACCGTATTGATTCTGTGTCTGTCATACCAAGCAAAGACATTTCTCTTTAATAATGTTTGCTGCTTATTACAATGCAGCTGAATCTGCTATGATGACGTTTGCAAATAGTGAAAATTATTAAGTATAAGAATAATGAGTTCGTGCGTGAAACTGAAATAGCTTTCGAGCTTTTTATGGGCAACGTAATTGTCCTTCTGAGTAGCTTATTTGTTGTGTACTCGCAATATACTTTAAACGTTACCAAAATACCCGTAATACAAAAAACATCACGTAATGCCAAAAACATTGTTGTCTTTGAAGCGACTGTCGGTGGATCTTGGTTTACATCCTTATAAGGACCATTTGGTGCAAGAAGTGGAACCAAATGACCATTTATTGCGTCATAGATTCAAAAACTTTGAACACCTTGTCACTGATGGTTATTTTTGTCAAAAATGTTTTGAGCGATAAAGCTCATTTCTGGCTCAACGGTTATGTAAATAAGCAAAATTTCCGTTTATGGAATGATGAAAGTCCACATGTGATGCACCAGACCCAATTGTATTCTGACAAAGTGACTGTGTGGTGTATTCTACATGGTTACCCTTATTTCTTTCAAAATGAGGACGGATTTTTTTGTCTCCAAATTTCCATAATATTGACATGAACGAAATGTAGTTCCAATAGATTTATATATAATAGGATTTATTGAAACGGAGATTCAACGATTTATTAATTTCTCGAAATGGCCCAATCAATTGGCAACCACTTTCGTGCGATCATACAGCGTTGGATTACAGCAACCTTAGATTAACTTAAAGCCAATATAATTCGCTATACTGAAGAAATGACGGTAGAATTAATCAAAAAAGTGACCAAAAATTGGGTCTAGAAAATGCAGTAATACATTAATAAATACGAAGTGCAAACTCGTTACCTGTTGCGGAAGTTGTATGAACAAGCAATCTCCAGACTCATAAAATCGGAGCATTCTATGGCCGATTCTGCTAAATTTCGGAATTTATCACTAAATCAATTAAGGTAATATTTACAAATTTTTAATGTGGATGAATGTCATTCATAAACACACCACCAAGTTTAACGTAATCAGAGTTCACAAAACGGAACGTAATCTTTCAGCTACTTGTCGGCATATGGAATCAATTAGTTAATTTAATACGACGAAGAGGTGCTATATATATGTCTCACTTGGAAATTCTTAAACTGTTCTTGACGCAGACATTCTTATACTTATCCGTCAAAATATGCTCTTAAATATAATTTTTTTGACATATCTTTAGCTACTTTACTTGCACATTGTACATACATACATACATAAATTGTAGGTATTATTTATTTTTGCAGGTGCAAAAATTAAAACCACGAAAATTATTCAAAATGAAGAGTTATCGCTGGAGAAAGATAGAACTGAAATAAAACTTGACATTGAAGATTTACCAAAAAATGAAAGCGCAGTTTTAGCTGAATCGGTTGCTAGCAAATCTATTGAGCAAACGTTTGATTCTACATCATCAATAGATTCATATGCAACAAATTATAAGTAATTTAATATGAATATTGTAAACTTGAAATTTCTTCAATTGCAGTTTCAGTGAACTTGTATCATTTCTCGATAATATTGATAACAACTCGTTAAAAACTATTACAAACGCAAAAGAAAAAGTTCAGTATGTTACCCAATTAATCCAAAATGCAGTTCATTTGGATATCGTCCCTAACCAGGAAGATTTAACGTCGTTCACTACTGCGCAGCTCTACAATCAAATAATAAATCTCAATTTAAGATTGAAAGACAAATCATCGTTCATAAAATTATTACGAAATGAACTTTCTTCTGCCAGGAATCAAGTTTTGAAATTAAGGAATCAGTCTGAGGCTGCCGTGAAACAGAAATTGAAAGTTCAAAGAGAAAAACATGAAGCAATTGTTAAAAGGCATCAAAAATTTATCGATCAATTAATAAATGATAAAAATGCACTTAACCAACAATGCGAAAATCTTATTTGCGAGGTTAAAGTCTTGGAAGAACGTTACAATTCTAATATAAAAGCAAGTGAACATAAGCATCAAGTAGAACTGAAAAAATGAAAAGAGATGCACATGATTGGAGAAAAGATAAAACGTGAAAGATGGATAGATAGCAACACCCAAAAAATTAAGGTGATGTCGATTTTTAATAGTTCTAACAGATTTTATTCTTTTGAGATTCAGAATTCGGAGAATTTGGAATCGTATTTATAGTCTTAATTTGTAACAACTAAAATTCGCTCACAGAAGACAAATACGTGAGCCTTGCCTACGGGCTTGTATTACTAGTATAAAATTATGATATACTTGCATTAGGTCGGATATGGACGAAATCGATATGAAATTTAAACTTTTCCCAATGTCCGATTTACGTTCAAAATCGCTTCAGAACGCTATTCCGACGACAATTCCGTCAAAAAGGGTCGAAAATACTTGCATTAGGTCGGATATGGACGAAATCGATATGAAATTTAAACTTTTCCCAATGTCCGATTTACGTTCAAAATCGCTTCAGAACGCTATTCCGACGACAATTCCGTCAAAAAGGTCGAAAATACTTGCATTAGGTCGGATATGGACGAAATCGATATGAAATTTAAACTTTTCCCAATGTCCGATTTACGTTCAAAATCGCTTCAGAACGCTATTCCGACGACAATTCCGTCAAAAAGGGTCGAAAATACTTGCATTAGGTCGGATATGGACGAAATCGATATGAAATTTAAACTTTTCCCAATGTCCGATTTACGTTCAAAATCGCTTCAGAACGCTATTCCGACGACAATTCCGTCAAAAAGGGTCGAAAATACTTGCATTAGGTCGGATATGGACGAAATCGATATGAAATTTAAACTTTTCCCAATGTCCGATTTACGTTCAAAATCGCTTCAGAACGCTATTCCGACGACAATTCCGTCAAAAAAGGTCGAAAATACTTGCATTAGGTCGGATATGGACGAAATCGATATGAAATTTAAACTTTTCCCAATGTCCGATTTACGTTCAAAATCGCTTCAGAACGCTATTCCGACGACAATTCCGTCAAAAAGGGTCGAAAATACTTGCATTAGGTCGGATATGGACGAAATCGATATGAAATTTAAACTTTTCCCAATGTCCGATTTACGTTCAAAATCGCTTCAGAACGCTATTCCGACGACAATTCCGTCAAAAAGGGTCGAAAATACTTGCATTAGGTCGGATATGGACGAAATCGATATGAAATTTAAACTTTTCCCAATGTCCGATTTACGTTCAAAATCGCTTCAGAACGCTATTCCGACGACAATTCCGTCAAAAAGGGTCGAAAATACTTGCATTAGGTCGGATATGGACGAAATCGATATGAAATTTAAACTTTTCCCAATGTCCGATTTACGTTCAAAATCGCTTCAGAACGCTATTCCGACGACAATTCCGTCAAAAAGGTCGAAAATACTTGCATTAGGTCGGATATGGACGAAATCGATATGAAATTTAAACTTTTCCCAATGTCCGATTTACGTTCAAAATCGCTTCAGAACGCTATTCCGACGACAATTCCGTCAAAAAGGGTCGAAAATACTTGCATTAGGTCGGATATGGACGAAATCGATATGAAATTTAAACTTTTCCCAATGTCCGATTTACGTTCAAAATCGCTTCAGAACGCTATTCCGACGACAATTCCGTCAAAAAGGTCGAAAATACTTGCATTAGGTCGGATATGGACGAAATCGATATGAAATTTAAACTTTTCCCAATGTCCGATTTACGTTCAAAATCGCTTCAGAACGCTATTCCGACGACAATTCCGTCAAAAAGGGTCGAAAATACTTGCATTAGGTCGGATATGGACGAAATCGATATGAAATTTAAACTTTTCCCAATGTCCGATTTACGTTCAAAATCGCTTCAGAACGCTATTCCGACGACAATTCCGTCAAAAGGGTCGAAAATACTTGCATTAGGTCGGATATGGACGAAATCGATATGAAATTTAAACTTTTCCCAATGTCCGATTTACGTTCAAAATCGCTTCAGAACGCTATTCCGACGACAATTCCGTCAAAAAGGGTCGAAAATACTTGCATTAGGTCGGATATGGACGAAATCGATATGAAATTTAAACTTTTCCCAATGTCCGATTTACGTTCAAAATCGCTTCAGAACGCTATTCCGACGACAATTCCGTCAAAAAAGGTCGAAAATACTTGCATTAGGTCGGATATGGACGAAATCGATATGAAATTTAAACTTTTCCCAATGTCCGATTTACGTTCAAAATCGCTTCAGAACGCTATTCCGACGACAATTCCGTCAAAAAGGGTCGAAAATACTTGCATTAGGTCGGATATGGACGAAATCGATATGAAATTTAAACTTTTCCCAATGTCCGATTTACGTTCAAAATCGCTTCAGAACGCTATTCCGACGACAATTCCGTCAAAAAGGGTCGAAAATACTTGCATTAGGTCGGATATGGACGAAATCGATATGAAATTTAAACTTTTCCCAATGTCCGATTTACGTTCAAAATCGCTTCAGAACGCTATTCCGACGACAATTCCGTCAAAAAGGGTCGAAAATACTTGCATTAGGTCGGATATGGACGAAATCGATATGAAATTTAAACTTTTCCCAATGTCCGATTTACGTTCAAAATCGCTTCAGAACGCTATTCCGACGACAATTCCGTCAAAAAGGGTCGAAAATACTTGCATTAGGTCGGATATGGACGAAATCGATATGAAATTTAAACTTTTCCCAATGTCCGATTTACGTTCAAAATCGCTTCAGAACGCTATTCCGACGACAATTCCGTCAAAAAGGGTCGAAAATACTTGCATTAGGTCGGATATGGACGAAATCGATATGAAATTTAAACTTTTCCCAATGTCCGATTTACGTTCAAAATCGCTTCAGAACGCTATTCCGACGACAATTCCGTCAAAAAGGGTCGAAAATACTTGCATTAGGTCGGATATGGACGAAATCGATATGAAATTTAAACTTTTCCCAATGTCCGATTTACGTTCAAAATCGCTTCAGAACGCTATTCCGACGACAATTCCGTCAAAAAGGGTCGAAAATACTTGCATTAGGTCGGATATGGACGAAATCGATATGAAATTTAAACTTTTCCCAATGTCCGATTTACGTTCAAAATCGCTTCAGAACGCTATTCCGACGACAATTCCGTCAAAAAGGGTCGAAAATACTTGCATTAGGTCGGATATGGACGAAATCGATATGAAATTTAAACTTTTCCCAATGTCCGATTTACGTTCAAAATCGCTTCAGAACGCTATTCCGACGACAATTCCGTCAAAAAGGGTCGAAAATACTTGCATTAGGTCGGATATGGACGAAATCGATATGAAATTTAAACTTTTCCCAATGTCCGATTTACGTTCAAAATCGCTTCAGAACGCTATTCCGACGACAATTCCGTCAAAAAGGGTCGAAAATACTTGCATTAGGTCGGATATGGACGAAATCGATATGAAATTTAAACTTTTCCCAATGTCCGATTTACGTTCAAAATCGCTTCAGAACGCTATTCCGACGACAATTCCGTCAAAACAGGTCGAAAATACTTGCATTAGGTCGGATATGGACGAAATCGATATGAAATTTAAACTTTTCCCAATGTCCGATTTACGTTCAAAATCGCTTCAGAACGCTATTCCGACGACAATTCCGTCAAAACAGGTCGAAAATACTTGCATTAGGTCGGATATGGACGAAATCGATATGAAATTTAAACTTTTCCCAATGTCCGATTTACGTTCAAAATCGCTTCAGAACGCTATTCCGACGACAATTCCGTCAAAACAGGTCGAAAATACTTGCATTAGGTCGGATATGGACGAAATCGATATGAAATTTAAACTTTTCCCAATGTCCGATTTACGTTCAAAATCGCTTCAGAACGCTATTCCGACGACAATTCCGTTAAAACAGGTCGAAAATACTTGCATTAGGTCGGATATGGACGAAATCGATATGAAATTTAAACTTTTCCCAATGTCCGATTTACGTTTAAAATCGCTTCAGAACGCTATTCCGACGACAATTCCGTTAAAACAGGTCGAAAATACTTGCATTAGGTCGGATATGGACGAATTCGATATGAAATTTAAACTTTTCCCAATGTCCGATTTACGTTTAAAATCGCTTCAGAACGCTATTCCGACGACAATTCCGTTAAAACAGGTCGAAAATACTTGCATTAGGTCGGATATGGACGAATTCGATATGAAATTTAAACTTTTCCCAATGTCCGATTTACGTTTAAAATCGCTTCAGAACGCTATTCCGACGACAATTCCGTTAAAACAGGTCGAAAATACTTGCATTAGGTCGGATATGGACGAATTCGATATGAAATTTAAACTTTTCCCAATGTCCGATTTACGTTTAAAATCGCTTCAGAACGCTATTCCGACGACAATTCCGTTAAAACAGGTCGAAAATACTTGCATTAGGTCGGATATGGACGAATTCGATATGAAATTTAAACTTTTCCCAATGTCCGATTTACGTTTAAAATCGCTTCAGAACGCTATTCCGACGACAATTCCGTTAAAACAGGTCGAAAATACTTGCATTAGGTCGGATATGGACGAATTCGATATGAAATTTAAACTTTTCCCAATGTCCGATTTACGTTTAAAATCGCTTCAGAACGCTATTCCGACGACAATTCCGTTAAAACAGGTCGAAAATACTTGCATTAGGTCGGATATGGACGAATTCGATATGAAATTTAAACTTTTCCCAATGTCCGATTTACGTTTAAAATCGCTTCAGAACGCTATTCCGACGACAATTCCGTTAAAACAGGTCGAAAATACTTGCATTAGGTCGGATATGGACGAATTCGATATGAAATTTAAACTTTTCCCAATGTCCGATTTACGTTTAAAATCGCTTCAGAACGCTATTCCGACGACAATTCCGTTAAAACAGGTCGAAAATACTTGCATTAGGTCGGATATGGACGAATTCGATATGAAATTTAAACTTTTCCCAATGTCCGATTTACGTTTAAAATCGCTTCAGAACGCTATTCCGACGACAATTCCGTTAAAACAGGTCGAAAATACTTGCATTAGGTCGGATATGGACGAATTCGATATGAAATTTAAACTTTTCCCAATGTCCGATTTACGTTTAAAATCGCTTCAGAACGCTATTCCGACGACAATTCCGTTAAAACAGGTCGAAAATACTTGCATTAGGTCGGATATGGACGAATTCGATATGAAATTTAAACTTTTCCCAATGTCCGATTTACGTTTAAAATCGCTTCAGAACGCTATTCCGACGACAATTCCGTTAAAACAGGTCGAAAATACTTGCATTAGGTCGGATATGGACGAATTCGATATGAAATTTAAACTTTTCCCAATGTCCGATTTACGTTTAAAATCGCTTCAGAACGCTATTCCGACGACAATTCCGTTAAAACAGGTCGAAAATACTTGCATTAGGTCGGATATGGACGAATTCGATATGAAATTTAAACTTTTCCCAATGTCCGATTTACGTTTAAAATCGCTTCAGAACGCTATTCCGACGACAATTCCGTTAAAACAGGTCGAAAATACTTGCATTAGGTCGGATATGGACGAATTCGATATGAAATTTAAACTTTTCCCAATGTCCGATTTACGTTTAAAATCGCTTCAGAACGCTATTCCGACGACAATTCCGTTAAAACAGGTCGAAAATACTTGCATTAGGTCGGATATGGACGAATTCGATATGAAATTTAAACTTTTCCCAATGTCCGATTTACGTTTAAAATCGCTTCAGAACGCTATTCCGACGACAATTCCGTTAAAACAGGTCGAAAATACTTGCATTAGGTCGGATATGGACGAATTCGATATGAAATTTAAACTTTTCCCAATGTCCGATTTACGTTTAAAATCGCTTCAGAACGCTATTCCGACGACAATTCCGTTAAAACAGGTCGAAAATACTTGCATTAGGTCGGATATGGACGAATTCGATATGAAATTTAAACTTTTCCCAATGTCCGATTTACGTTTAAAATCGCTTCAGAACGCTATTCCGACGACAATTCCGTTAAAACAGGTCGAAAATACTTGCATTAGGTCGGATATGGACGAATTCGATATGAAATTTAAACTTTTCCCAATGTCCGATTTACGTTTAAAATCGCTTCAGAACGCTATTCCGACGACAATTCCGTTAAAACAGGTCGAAAATACTTGCATTAGGTCGGATATGGACGAATTCGATATGAAATTTAAACTTTTCCCAATGTCCGATTTACGTTTAAAATCGCTTCAGAACGCTATTCCGACGACAATTCCGTTAAAACAGGTCGAAAATACTTGCATTAGGTCGGATATGGACGAATTCGATATGAAATTTAAACTTTTCCCAATGTCCGATTTACGTTTAAAATCGCTTCAGAACGCTATTCCGACGACAATTCCGTTAAAACAGGTCGAAAATACTTGCATTAGGTCGGATATGGACGAATTCGATATGAAATTTAAACTTTTCCCAATGTCCGATTTACGTTTAAAATCGCTTCAGAACGCTATTCCGACGACAATTCCGTTAAAACAGGTCGAAAATACTTGCATTAGGTCGGATATGGACGAATTCGATATGAAATTTAAACTTTTCCCAATGTCCGATTTACGTTTAAAATCGCTTCAGAACGCTATTCCGACGACAATTCCGTTAAAACAGGTCGAAAATACTTGCATTAGGTCGGATATGGACGAATTCGATATGAAATTTAAACTTTTCCCAATGTCCGATTTACGTTTAAAATCGCTTCAGAACGCTATTCCGACGACAATTCCGTTAAAACAGGTCGAAAATACTTGCATTAGGTCGGATATGGACGAATTCGATATGAAATTTAAACTTTTCCCAATGTCCGATTTACGTTTAAAATCGCTTCAGAACGCTATTCCGACGACAATTCCGTTAAAACAGGTCGAAAATACTTGCATTAGGTCGGATATGGACGAATTCGATATGAAATTTAAACTTTTCCCAATGTCCGATTTACGTTTAAAATCGCTTCAGAACGCTATTCCGACGACAATTCCGTTAAAACAGGTCGAAAATACTTGCATTAGGTCGGATATGGACGAATTCGATATGAAATTTAAACTTTTCCCAATGTCCGATTTACGTTTAAAATCGCTTCAGAACGCTATTCCGACGACAATTCCGTTAAAACAGGTCGAAAATACTTGCATTAGGTCGGATATGGACGAATTCGATATGAAATTTAAACTTTTCCCAATGTCCGATTTACGTTTAAAATCGCTTCAGAACGCTATTCCGACGACAATTCCGTTAAAACAGGTCGAAAATACTTGCATTAGGTCGGATATGGACGAATTCGATATGAAATTTAAACTTTTCCCAATGTCCGATTTACGTTTAAAATCGCTTCAGAACGCTATTCCGACGACAATTCCGTTAAAACAGGTCGAAAATACTTGCATTAGGTCGGATATGGACGAATTCGATATGAAATTTAAACTTTTCCCAATGTCCGATTTACGTTTAAAATCGCTTCAGAACGCTATTCCGACGACAATTCCGTTAAAACAGGTCGAAAATACTTGCATTAGGTCGGATATGGACGAATTCGATATGAAATTTAAACTTTTCCCAATGTCCGATTTACGTTTAAAATCGCTTCAGAACGCTATTCCGACGACAATTCCGTTAAAACAGGTCGAAAATACTTGCATTAGGTCGGATATGGACGAATTCGATATGAAATTTAAACTTTTCCCAATGTCCGATTTACGTTTAAAATCGCTTCAGAACGCTATTCCGACGACAATTCCGTTAAAACAGGTCGAAAATACTTGCATTAGGTCGGATATGGACGAATTCGATATGAAATTTAAACTTTTCCCAATGTCCGATTTACGTTTAAAATCGCTTCAGAACGCTATTCCGACGACAATTCCGTTAAAACAGGTCGAAAATACTTGCATTAGGTCGGATATGGACGAATTCGATATGAAATTTAAACTTTTCCCAATGTCCGATTTACGTTTAAAATCGCTTCAGAACGCTATTCCGACGACAATTCCGTTAAAACAGGTCGAAAATACTTGCATTAGGTCGGATATGGACGAATTCGATATGAAATTTAAACTTTTCCCAATGTCCGATTTACGTTTAAAATCGCTTCAGAACGCTATTCCGACGACAATTCCGTTAAAACAGGTCGAAAATACTTGCATTAGGTCGGATATGGACGAATTCGATATGAAATTTAAACTTTTCCCAATGTCCGATTTACGTTTAAAATCGCTTCAGAACGCTATTCCGACGACAATTCCGTTAAAACAGGTCGAAAATACTTGCATTAGGTCGGATATGGACGAATTCGATATGAAATTTAAACTTTTCCCAATGTCCGATTTACGTTTAAAATCGCTTCAGAACGCTATTCCGACGACAATTCCGTTAAAACAGGTCGAAAATACTTGCATTAGGTCGGATATGGACGAATTCGATATGAAATTTAAACTTTTCCCAATGTCCGATTTACGTTTAAAATCGCTTCAGAACGCTATTCCGACGACAATTCCGTTAAAACAGGTCGAAAATACTTGCATTAGGTCGGATATGGACGAATTCGATATGAAATTTAAACTTTTCCCAATGTCCGATTTACGTTTAAAATCGCTTCAGAACGCTATTCCGACGACAATTCCGTTAAAACAGGTCGAAAATACTTGCATTAGGTCGGATATGGACGAATTCGATATGAAATTTAAACTTTTCCCAATGTCCGATTTACGTTTAAAATCGCTTCAGAACGCTATTCCGACGACAATTCCGTTAAAACAGGTCGAAAATACTTGCATTAGGTCGGATATGGACGAATTCGATATGAAATTTAAACTTTTCCCAATGTCCGATTTACGTTTAAAATCGCTTCAGAACGCTATTCCGACGACAATTCCGTTAAAACAGGTCGAAAATACTTGCATTAGGTCGGATATGGACGAATTCGATATGAAATTTAAACTTTTCCCAATGTCCGATTTACGTTTAAAATCGCTTCAGAACGCTATTCCGACGACAATTCCGTTAAAACAGGTCGAAAATACTTGCATTAGGTCGGATATGGACGAATTCGATATGAAATTTAAACTTTTCCCAATGTCCGATTTACGTTTAAAATCGCTTCAGAACGCTATTCCGACGACAATTCCGTTAAAACAGGTCGAAAATACTTGCATTAGGTCGGATATGGACGAATTCGATATGAAATTTAAACTTTTCCCAATGTCCGATTTACGTTTAAAATCGCTTCAGAACGCTATTCCGACGACAATTCCGTTAAAACAGGTCGAAAATACTTGCATTAGGTCGGATATGGACGAATTCGATATGAAATTTAAACTTTTCCCAATGTCCGATTTACGTTTAAAATCGCTTCAGAACGCTATTCCGACGACAATTCCGTTAAAACAGGTCGAAAATACTTGCATTAGGTCGGATATGGACGAATTCGATATGAAATTTAAACTTTTCCCAATGTCCGATTTACGTTTAAAATCGCTTCAGAACGCTATTCCGACGACAATTCCGTTAAAACAGGTCGAAAATACTTGCATTAGGTCGGATATGGACGAATTCGATATGAAATTTAAACTTTTCCCAATGTCCGATTTACGTTTAAAATCGCTTCAGAACGCTATTCCGACGACAATTCCGTTAAAACAGGTCGAAAATACTTGCATTAGGTCGGATATGGACGAATTCGATATGAAATTTAAACTTTTCCCAATGTCCGATTTACGTTTAAAATCGCTTCAGAACGCTATTCCGACGACAATTCCGTTAAAACAGGTCGAAAATACTTGCATTAGGTCGGATATGGACGAATTCGATATGAAATTTAAACTTTTCCCAATGTCCGATTTACGTTTAAAATCGCTTCAGAACGCTATTCCGACGACAATTCCGTTAAAACAGGTCGAAAATACTTGCATTAGGTCGGATATGGACGAATTCGATATGAAATTTAAACTTTTCCCAATGTCCGATTTACGTTTAAAATCGCTTCAGAACGCTATTCCGACGACAATTCCGTTAAAACAGGTCGAAAATACTTGCATTAGGTCGGATATGGACGAATTCGATATGAAATTTAAACTTTTCCCAATGTCCGATTTACGTTTAAAATCGCTTCAGAACGCTATTCCGACGACAATTCCGTTAAAACAGGTCGAAAATACTTGCATTAGGTCGGATATGGACGAATTCGATATGAAATTTAAACTTTTCCCAATGTCCGATTTACGTTTAAAATCGCTTCAGAACGCTATTCCGACGACAATTCCGTTAAAACAGGTCGAAAATACTTGCATTAGGTCGGATATGGACGAATTCGATATGAAATTTAAACTTTTCCCAATGTCCGATTTACGTTTAAAATCGCTTCAGAACGCTATTCCGACGACAATTCCGTTAAAACAGGTCGAAAATACTTGCATTAGGTCGGATATGGACGAATTCGATATGAAATTTAAACTTTTCCCAATGTCCGATTTACGTTTAAAATCGCTTCAGAACGCTATTCCGACGACAATTCCGTTAAAACAGGTCGAAAATACTTGCATTAGGTCGGATATGGACGAATTCGATATGAAATTTAAACTTTTCCCAATGTCCGATTTACGTTTAAAATCGCTTCAGAACGCTATTCCGACGACAATTCCGTTAAAACAGGTCGAAAATACTTGCATTAGGTCGGATATGGACGAATTCGATATGAAATTTAAACTTTTCCCAATGTCCGATTTACGTTTAAAATCGCTTCAGAACGCTATTCCGACGACAATTCCGTTAAAACAGGTCGAAAATACTTGCATTAGGTCGGATATGGACGAATTCGATATGAAATTTAAACTTTTCCCAATGTCCGATTTACGTTTAAAATCGCTTCAGAACGCTATTCCGACGACAATTCCGTTAAAACAGGTCGAAAATACTTGCATTAGGTCGGATATGGACGAATTCGATATGAAATTTAAACTTTTCCCAATGTCCGATTTACGTTTAAAATCGCTTCAGAACGCTATTCCGACGACAATTCCGTTAAAACAGGTCGAAAATACTTGCATTAGGTCGGATATGGACGAATTCGATATGAAATTTAAACTTTTCCCAATGTCCGATTTACGTTTAAAATCGCTTCAGAACGCTATTCCGACGACAATTCCGTTAAAACAGGTCGAAAATACTTGCATTAGGTCGGATATGGACGAATTCGATATGAAATTTAAACTTTTCCCAATGTCCGATTTACGTTTAAAATCGCTTCAGAACGCTATTCCGACGACAATTCCGTTAAAACAGGTCGAAAATACTTGCATTAGGTCGGATATGGACGAATTCGATATGAAATTTAAACTTTTCCCAATGTCCGATTTACGTTTAAAATCGCTTCAGAACGCTATTCCGACGACAATTCCGTTAAAACAGGTCGAAAATACTTGCATTAGGTCGGATATGGACGAATTCGATATGAAATTTAAACTTTTCCCAATGTCCGATTTACGTTTAAAATCGCTTCAGAACGCTATTCCGACGACAATTCCGTTAAAACAGGTCGAAAATACTTGCATTAGGTCGGATATGGACGAATTCGATATGAAATTTAAACTTTTCCCAATGTCCGATTTACGTTTAAAATCGCTTCAGAACGCTATTCCGACGACAATTCCGTTAAAACAGGTCGAAAATACTTGCATTAGGTCGGATATGGACGAATTCGATATGAAATTTAAACTTTTCCCAATGTCCGATTTACGTTTAAAATCGCTTCAGAACGCTATTCCGACGACAATTCCGTTAAAACAGGTCGAAAATACTTGCATTAGGTCGGATATGGACGAATTCGATATGAAATTTAAACTTTTCCCAATGTCCGATTTACGTTTAAAATCGCTTCAGAACGCTATTCCGACGACAATTCCGTTAAAACAGGTCGAAAATACTTGCATTAGGTCGGATATGGACGAATTCGATATGAAATTTAAACTTTTCCCAATGTCCGATTTACGTTTAAAATCGCTTCAGAACGCTATTCCGACGACAATTCCGTTAAAACAGGTCGAAAATACTTGCATTAGGTCGGATATGGACGAATTCGATATGAAATTTAAACTTTTCCCAATGTCCGATTTACGTTTAAAATCGCTTCAGAACGCTATTCCGACGACAATTCCGTTAAAACAGGTCGAAAATACTTGCATTAGGTCGGATATGGACGAATTCGATATGAAATTTAAACTTTTCCCAATGTCCGATTTACGTTTAAAATCGCTTCAGAACGCTATTCCGACGACAATTCCGTTAAAACAGGTCGAAAATACTTGCATTAGGTCGGATATGGACGAATTCGATATGAAATTTAAACTTTTCCCAATGTCCGATTTACGTTTAAAATCGCTTCAGAACGCTATTCCGACGACAATTCCGTTAAAACAGGTCGAAAATACTTGCATTAGGTCGGATATGGACGAATTCGATATGAAATTTAAACTTTTCCCAATGTCCGATTTACGTTTAAAATCGCTTCAGAACGCTATTCCGACGACAATTCCGTTAAAACAGGTCGAAAATACTTGCATTAGGTCGGATATGGACGAATTCGATATGAAATTTAAACTTTTCCCAATGTCCGATTTACGTTTAAAATCGCTTCAGAACGCTATTCCGACGACAATTCCGTTAAAACAGGTCGAAAATACTTGCATTAGGTCGGATATGGACGAATTCGATATGAAATTTAAACTTTTCCCAATGTCCGATTTACGTTTAAAATCGCTTCAGAACGCTATTCCGACGACAATTCCGTTAAAACAGGTCGAAAATACTTGCATTAGGTCGGATATGGACGAATTCGATATGAAATTTAAACTTTTCCCAATGTCCGATTTACGTTTAAAATCGCTTCAGAACGCTATTCCGACGACAATTCCGTTAAAACAGGTCGAAAATACTTGCATTAGGTCGGATATGGACGAATTCGATATGAAATTTAAACTTTTCCCAATGTCCGATTTACGTTTAAAATCGCTTCAGAACGCTATTCCGACGACAATTCCGTTAAAACAGGTCGAAAATACTTGCATTAGGTCGGATATGGACGAATTCGATATGAAATTTAAACTTTTCCCAATGTCCGATTTACGTTTAAAATCGCTTCAGAACGCTATTCCGACGACAATTCCGTTAAAACAGGTCGAAAATACTTGCATTAGGTCGGATATGGACGAATTCGATATGAAATTTAAACTTTTCCCAATGTCCGATTTACGTTTAAAATCGCTTCAGAACGCTATTCCGACGACAATTCCGTTAAAACAGGTCGAAAATACTTGCATTAGGTCGGATATGGACGAATTCGATATGAAATTTAAACTTTTCCCAATGTCCGATTTACGTTTAAAATCGCTTCAGAACGCTATTCCGACGACAATTCCGTTAAAACAGGTCGAAAATACTTGCATTAGGTCGGATATGGACGAATTCGATATGAAATTTAAACTTTTCCCAATGTCCGATTTACGTTTAAAATCGCTTCAGAACGCTATTCCGACGACAATTCCGTTAAAACAGGTCGAAAATACTTGCATTAGGTCGGATATGGACGAATTCGATATGAAATTTAAACTTTTCCCAATGTCCGATTTACGTTTAAAATCGCTTCAGAACGCTATTCCGACGACAATTCCGTTAAAACAGGTCGAAAATACTTGCATTAGGTCGGATATGGACGAATTCGATATGAAATTTAAACTTTTCCCAATGTCCGATTTACGTTTAAAATCGCTTCAGAACGCTATTCCGACGACAATTCCGTTAAAACAGGTCGAAAATACTTGCATTAGGTCGGATATGGACGAATTCGATATGAAATTTAAACTTTTCCCAATGTCCGATTTACGTTTAAAATCGCTTCAGAACGCTATTCCGACGACAATTCCGTTAAAACAGGTCGAAAATACTTGCATTAGGTCGGATATGGACGAATTCGATATGAAATTTAAACTTTTCCCAATGTCCGATTTACGTTTAAAATCGCTTCAGAACGCTATTCCGACGACAATTCCGTTAAAACAGGTCGAAAATACTTGCATTAGGTCGGATATGGACGAATTCGATATGAAATTTAAACTTTTCCCAATGTCCGATTTACGTTTAAAATCGCTTCAGAACGCTATTCCGACGACAATTCCGTTAAAACAGGTCGAAAATACTTGCATTAGGTCGGATATGGACGAATTCGATATGAAATTTAAACTTTTCCCAATGTCCGATTTACGTTTAAAATCGCTTCAGAACGCTATTCCGACGACAATTCCGTTAAAACAGGTCGAAAATACTTGCATTAGGTCGGATATGGACGAATTCGATATGAAATTTAAACTTTTCCCAATGTCCGATTTACGTTTAAAATCGCTTCAGAACGCTATTCCGACGACAATTCCGTTAAAACAGGTCGAAAATACTTGCATTAGGTCGGATATGGACGAATTCGATATGAAATTTAAACTTTTCCCAATGTCCGATTTACGTTTAAAATCGCTTCAGAACGCTATTCCGACGACAATTCCGTTAAAACAGGTCGAAAATACTTGCATTAGGTCGGATATGGACGAATTCGATATGAAATTTAAACTTTTCCCAATGTCCGATTTACGTTTAAAATCGCTTCAGAACGCTATTCCGACGACAATTCCGTTAAAACAGGTCGAAAATACTTGCATTAGGTCGGATATGGACGAATTCGATATGAAATTTAAACTTTTCCCAATGTCCGATTTACGTTTAAAATCGCTTCAGAACGCTATTCCGACGACAATTCCGTTAAAACAGGTCGAAAATACTTGCATTAGGTCGGATATGGACGAATTCGATATGAAATTTAAACTTTTCCCAATGTCCGATTTACGTTTAAAATCGCTTCAGAACGCTATTCCGACGACAATTCCGTTAAAACAGGTCGAAAATACTTGCATTAGGTCGGATATGGACGAATTCGATATGAAATTTAAACTTTTCCCAATGTCCGATTTACGTTTAAAATCGCTTCAGAACGCTATTCCGACGACAATTCCGTTAAAACAGGTCGAAAATACTTGCATTAGGTCGGATATGGACGAATTCGATATGAAATTTAAACTTTTCCCAATGTCCGATTTACGTTTAAAATCGCTTCAGAACGCTATTCCGACGACAATTCCGTTAAAACAGGTCGAAAATACTTGCATTAGGTCGGATATGGACGAATTCGATATGAAATTTAAACTTTTCCCAATGTCCGATTTACGTTTAAAATCGCTTCAGAACGCTATTCCGACGACAATTCCGTTAAAACAGGTCGAAAATACTTGCATTAGGTCGGATATGGACGAATTCGATATGAAATTTAAACTTTTCCCAATGTCCGATTTACGTTTAAAATCGCTTCAGAACGCTATTCCGACGACAATTCCGTTAAAACAGGTCGAAAATACTTGCATTAGGTCGGATATGGACGAATTCGATATGAAATTTAAACTTTTCCCAATGTCCGATTTACGTTTAAAATCGCTTCAGAACGCTATTCCGACGACAATTCCGTTAAAACAGGTCGAAAATACTTGCATTAGGTCGGATATGGACGAATTCGATATGAAATTTAAACTTTTCCCAATGTCCGATTTACGTTTAAAATCGCTTCAGAACGCTATTCCGACGACAATTCCGTTAAAACAGGTCGAAAATACTTGCATTAGGTCGGATATGGACGAATTCGATATGAAATTTAAACTTTTCCCAATGTCCGATTTACGTTTAAAATCGCTTCAGAACGCTATTCCGACGACAATTCCGTTAAAACAGGTCGAAAATACTTGCATTAGGTCGGATATGGACGAATTCGATATGAAATTTAAACTTTTCCCAATGTCCGATTTACGTTTAAAATCGCTTCAGAACGCTATTCCGACGACAATTCCGTTAAAACAGGTCGAAAATACTTGCATTAGGTCGGATATGGACGAATTCGATATGAAATTTAAACTTTTCCCAATGTCCGATTTACGTTTAAAATCGCTTCAGAACGCTATTCCGACGACAATTCCGTTAAAACAGGTCGAAAATACTTGCATTAGGTCGGATATGGACGAATTCGATATGAAATTTAAACTTTTCCCAATGTCCGATTTACGTTTAAAATCGCTTCAGAACGCTATTCCGACGACAATTCCGTTAAAACAGGTCGAAAATACTTGCATTAGGTCGGATATGGACGAATTCGATATGAAATTTAAACTTTTCCCAATGTCCGATTTACGTTTAAAATCGCTTCAGAACGCTATTCCGACGACAATTCCGTTAAAACAGGTCGAAAATACTTGCATTAGGTCGGATATGGACGAATTCGATATGAAATTTAAACTTTTCCCAATGTCCGATTTACGTTTAAAATCGCTTCAGAACGCTATTCCGACGACAATTCCGTTAAAACAGGTCGAAAATACTTGCATTAGGTCGGATATGGACGAATTCGATATGAAATTTAAACTTTTCCCAATGTCCGATTTACGTTTAAAATCGCTTCAGAACGCTATTCCGACGACAATTCCGTTAAAACAGGTCGAAAATACTTGCATTAGGTCGGATATGGACGAATTCGATATGAAATTTAAACTTTTCCCAATGTCCGATTTACGTTTAAAATCGCTTCAGAACGCTATTCCGACGACAATTCCGTTAAAACAGGTCGAAAATACTTGCATTAGGTCGGATATGGACGAATTCGATATGAAATTTAAACTTTTCCCAATGTCCGATTTACGTTTAAAATCGCTTCAGAACGCTATTCCGACGACAATTCCGTTAAAACAGGTCGAAAATACTTGCATTAGGTCGGATATGGACGAATTCGATATGAAATTTAAACTTTTCCCAATGTCCGATTTACGTTTAAAATCGCTTCAGAACGCTATTCCGACGACAATTCCGTTAAAACAGGTCGAAAATACTTGCATTAGGTCGGATATGGACGAATTCGATATGAAATTTAAACTTTTCCCAATGTCCGATTTACGTTTAAAATCGCTTCAGAACGCTATTCCGACGACAATTCCGTTAAAACAGGTCGAAAATACTTGCATTAGGTCGGATATGGACGAATTCGATATGAAATTTAAACTTTTCCCAATGTCCGATTTACGTTTAAAATCGCTTCAGAACGCTATTCCGACGACAATTCCGTTAAAACAGGTCGAAAATACTTGCATTAGGTCGGATATGGACGAATTCGATATGAAATTTAAACTTTTCCCAATGTCCGATTTACGTTTAAAATCGCTTCAGAACGCTATTCCGACGACAATTCCGTTAAAACAGGTCGAAAATACTTGCATTAGGTCGGATATGGACGAATTCGATATGAAATTTAAACTTTTCCCAATGTCCGATTTACGTTTAAAATCGCTTCAGAACGCTATTCCGACGACAATTCCGTTAAAACAGGTCGAAAATACTTGCATTAGGTCGGATATGGACGAATTCGATATGAAATTTAAACTTTTCCCAATGTCCGATTTACGTTTAAAATCGCTTCAGAACGCTATTCCGACGACAATTCCGTTAAAACAGGTCGAAAATACTTGCATTAGGTCGGATATGGACGAATTCGATATGAAATTTAAACTTTTCCCAATGTCCGATTTACGTTTAAAATCGCTTCAGAACGCTATTCCGACGACAATTCCGTTAAAACAGGTCGAAAATACTTGCATTAGGTCGGATATGGACGAATTCGATATGAAATTTAAACTTTTCCCAATGTCCGATTTACGTTTAAAATCGCTTCAGAACGCTATTCCGACGACAATTCCGTTAAAACAGGTCGAAAATACTTGCATTAGGTCGGATATGGACGAATTCGATATGAAATTTAAACTTTTCCCAATGTCCGATTTACGTTTAAAATCGCTTCAGAACGCTATTCCGACGACAATTCCGTTAAAACAGGTCGAAAATACTTGCATTAGGTCGGATATGGACGAATTCGATATGAAATTTAAACTTTTCCCAATGTCCGATTTACGTTTAAAATCGCTTCAGAACGCTATTCCGACGACAATTCCGTTAAAACAGGTCGAAAATACTTGCATTAGGTCGGATATGGACGAATTCGATATGAAATTTAAACTTTTCCCAATGTCCGATTTACGTTTAAAATCGCTTCAGAACGCTATTCCGACGACAATTCCGTTAAAACAGGTCGAAAATACTTGCATTAGGTCGGATATGGACGAATTCGATATGAAATTTAAACTTTTCCCAATGTCCGATTTACGTTTAAAATCGCTTCAGAACGCTATTCCGACGACAATTCCGTTAAAACAGGTCGAAAATACTTGCATTAGGTCGGATATGGACGAATTCGATATGAAATTTAAACTTTTCCCAATGTCCGATTTACGTTTAAAATCGCTTCAGAACGCTATTCCGACGACAATTCCGTTAAAACAGGTCGAAAATACTTGCATTAGGTCGGATATGGACGAATTCGATATGAAATTTAAACTTTTCCCAATGTCCGATTTACGTTTAAAATCGCTTCAGAACGCTATTCCGACGACAATTCCGTTAAAACAGGTCGAAAATACTTGCATTAGGTCGGATATGGACGAATTCGATATGAAATTTAAACTTTTCCCAATGTCCGATTTACGTTTAAAATCGCTTCAGAACGCTATTCCGACGACAATTCCGTTAAAACAGGTCGAAAATACTTGCATTAGGTCGGATATGGACGAATTCGATATGAAATTTAAACTTTTCCCAATGTCCGATTTACGTTTAAAATCGCTTCAGAACGCTATTCCGACGACAATTCCGTTAAAACAGGTCGAAAATACTTGCATTAGGTCGGATATGGACGAATTCGATATGAAATTTAAACTTTTCCCAATGTCCGATTTACGTTTAAAATCGCTTCAGAACGCTATTCCGACGACAATTCCGTTAAAACAGGTCGAAAATACTTGCATTAGGTCGGATATGGACGAATTCGATATGAAATTTAAACTTTTCCCAATGTCCGATTTACGTTTAAAATCGCTTCAGAACGCTATTCCGACGACAATTCCGTTAAAACAGGTCGAAAATACTTGCATTAGGTCGGATATGGACGAATTCGATATGAAATTTAAACTTTTCCCAATGTCCGATTTACGTTTAAAATCGCTTCAGAACGCTATTCCGACGACAATTCCGTTAAAACAGGTCGAAAATACTTGCATTAGGTCGGATATGGACGAATTCGATATGAAATTTAAACTTTTCCCAATGTCCGATTTACGTTTAAAATCGCTTCAGAACGCTATTCCGACGACAATTCCGTTAAAACAGGTCGAAAATACTTGCATTAGGTCGGATATGGACGAATTCGATATGAAATTTAAACTTTTCCCAATGTCCGATTTACGTTTAAAATCGCTTCAGAACGCTATTCCGACGACAATTCCGTTAAAACAGGTCGAAAATACTTGCATTAGGTCGGATATGGACGAATTCGATATGAAATTTAAACTTTTCCCAATGTCCGATTTACGTTTAAAATCGCTTCAGAACGCTATTCCGACGACAATTCCGTTAAAACAGGTCGAAAATACTTGCATTAGGTCGGATATGGACGAATTCGATATGAAATTTAAACTTTTCCCAATGTCCGATTTACGTTTAAAATCGCTTCAGAACGCTATTCCGACGACAATTCCGTTAAAACAGGTCGAAAATACTTGCATTAGGTCGGATATGGACGAATTCGATATGAAATTTAAACTTTTCCCAATGTCCGATTTACGTTTAAAATCGCTTCAGAACGCTATTCCGACGACAATTCCGTTAAAACAGGTCGAAAATACTTGCATTAGGTCGGATATGGACGAATTCGATATGAAATTTAAACTTTTCCCAATGTCCGATTTACGTTTAAAATCGCTTCAGAACGCTATTCCGACGACAATTCCGTTAAAACAGGTCGAAAATACTTGCATTAGGTCGGATATGGACGAATTCGATATGAAATTTAAACTTTTCCCAATGTCCGATTTACGTTTAAAATCGCTTCAGAACGCTATTCCGACGACAATTCCGTTAAAACAGGTCGAAAATACTTGCATTAGGTCGGATATGGACGAATTCGATATGAAATTTAAACTTTTCCCAATGTCCGATTTACGTTTAAAATCGCTTCAGAACGCTATTCCGACGACAATTCCGTTAAAACAGGTCGAAAATACTTGCATTAGGTCGGATATGGACGAATTCGATATGAAATTTAAACTTTTCCCAATGTCCGATTTACGTTTAAAATCGCTTCAGAACGCTATTCCGACGACAATTCCGTTAAAACAGGTCGAAAATACTTGCATTAGGTCGGATATGGACGAATTCGATATGAAATTTAAACTTTTCCCAATGTCCGATTTACGTTTAAAATCGCTTCAGAACGCTATTCCGACGACAATTCCGTTAAAACAGGTCGAAAATACTTGCATTAGGTCGGATATGGACGAATTCGATATGAAATTTAAACTTTTCCCAATGTCCGATTTACGTTTAAAATCGCTTCAGAACGCTATTCCGACGACAATTCCGTTAAAACAGGTCGAAAATACTTGCATTAGGTCGGATATGGACGAATTCGATATGAAATTTAAACTTTTCCCAATGTCCGATTTACGTTTAAAATCGCTTCAGAACGCTATTCCGACGACAATTCCGTTAAAACAGGTCGAAAATACTTGCATTAGGTCGGATATGGACGAATTCGATATGAAATTTAAACTTTTCCCAATGTCCGATTTACGTTTAAAATCGCTTCAGAACGCTATTCCGACGACAATTCCGTTAAAACAGGTCGAAAATACTTGCATTAGGTCGGATATGGACGAATTCGATATGAAATTTAAACTTTTCCCAATGTCCGATTTACGTTTAAAATCGCTTCAGAACGCTATTCCGACGACAATTCCGTTAAAACAGGTCGAAAATACTTGCATTAGGTCGGATATGGACGAATTCGATATGAAATTTAAACTTTTCCCAATGTCCGATTTACGTTTAAAATCGCTTCAGAACGCTATTCCGACGACAATTCCGTTAAAACAGGTCGAAAATACTTGCATTAGGTCGGATATGGACGAATTCGATATGAAATTTAAACTTTTCCCAATGTCCGATTTACGTTTAAAATCGCTTCAGAACGCTATTCCGACGACAATTCCGTTAAAACAGGTCGAAAATACTTGCATTAGGTCGGATATGGACGAATTCGATATGAAATTTAAACTTTTCCCAATGTCCGATTTACGTTTAAAATCGCTTCAGAACGCTATTCCGACGACAATTCCGTTAAAACAGGTCGAAAATACTTGCATTAGGTCGGATATGGACGAATTCGATATGAAATTTAAACTTTTCCCAATGTCCGATTTACGTTTAAAATCGCTTCAGAACGCTATTCCGACGACAATTCCGTTAAAACAGGTCGAAAATACTTGCATTAGGTCGGATATGGACGAATTCGATATGAAATTTAAACTTTTCCCAATGTCCGATTTACGTTTAAAATCGCTTCAGAACGCTATTCCGACGACAATTCCGTTAAAACAGGTCGAAAATACTTGCATTAGGTCGGATATGGACGAATTCGATATGAAATTTAAACTTTTCCCAATGTCCGATTTACGTTTAAAATCGCTTCAGAACGCTATTCCGACGACAATTCCGTTAAAACAGGTCGAAAATACTTGCATTAGGTCGGATATGGACGAATTCGATATGAAATTTAAACTTTTCCCAATGTCCGATTTACGTTTAAAATCGCTTCAGAACGCTATTCCGACGACAATTCCGTTAAAACAGGTCGAAAATACTTGCATTAGGTCGGATATGGACGAATTCGATATGAAATTTAAACTTTTCCCAATGTCCGATTTACGTTTAAAATCGCTTCAGAACGCTATTCCGACGACAATTCCGTTAAAACAGGTCGAAAATACTTGCATTAGGTCGGATATGGACGAATTCGATATGAAATTTAAACTTTTCCCAATGTCCGATTTACGTTTAAAATCGCTTCAGAACGCTATTCCGACGACAATTCCGTTAAAACAGGTCGAAAATACTTGCATTAGGTCGGATATGGACGAATTCGATATGAAATTTAAACTTTTCCCAATGTCCGATTTACGTTTAAAATCGCTTCAGAACGCTATTCCGACGACAATTCCGTTAAAACAGGTCGAAAATACTTGCATTAGGTCGGATATGGACGAATTCGATATGAAATTTAAACTTTTCCCAATGTCCGATTTACGTTTAAAATCGCTTCAGAACGCTATTCCGACGACAATTCCGTTAAAACAGGTCGAAAATACTTGCATTAGGTCGGATATGGACGAATTCGATATGAAATTTAAACTTTTCCCAATGTCCGATTTACGTTTAAAATCGCTTCAGAACGCTATTCCGACGACAATTCCGTTAAAACAGGTCGAAAATACTTGCATTAGGTCGGATATGGACGAATTCGATATGAAATTTAAACTTTTCCCAATGTCCGATTTACGTTTAAAATCGCTTCAGAACGCTATTCCGACGACAATTCCGTTAAAACAGGTCGAAAATACTTGCATTAGGTCGGATATGGACGAATTCGATATGAAATTTAAACTTTTCCCAATGTCCGATTTACGTTTAAAATCGCTTCAGAACGCTATTCCGACGACAATTCCGTTAAAACAGGTCGAAAATACTTGCATTAGGTCGGATATGGACGAATTCGATATGAAATTTAAACTTTTCCCAATGTCCGATTTACGTTTAAAATCGCTTCAGAACGCTATTCCGACGACAATTCCGTTAAAACAGGTCGAAAATACTTGCATTAGGTCGGATATGGACGAATTCGATATGAAATTTAAACTTTTCCCAATGTCCGATTTACGTTTAAAATCGCTTCAGAACGCTATTCCGACGACAATTCCGTTAAAACAGGTCGAAAATACTTGCATTAGGTCGGATATGGACGAATTCGATATGAAATTTAAACTTTTCCCAATGTCCGATTTACGTTTAAAATCGCTTCAGAACGCTATTCCGACGACAATTCCGTTAAAACAGGTCGAAAATACTTGCATTAGGTCGGATATGGACGAATTCGATATGAAATTTAAACTTTTCCCAATGTCCGATTTACGTTTAAAATCGCTTCAGAACGCTATTCCGACGACAATTCCGTTAAAACAGGTCGAAAATACTTGCATTAGGTCGGATATGGACGAATTCGATATGAAATTTAAACTTTTCCCAATGTCCGATTTACGTTTAAAATCGCTTCAGAACGCTATTCCGACGACAATTCCGTTAAAACAGGTCGAAAATACTTGCATTAGGTCGGATATGGACGAATTCGATATGAAATTTAAACTTTTCCCAATGTCCGATTTACGTTTAAAATCGCTTCAGAACGCTATTCCGACGACAATTCCGTTAAAACAGGTCGAAAATACTTGCATTAGGTCGGATATGGACGAATTCGATATGAAATTTAAACTTTTCCCAATGTCCGATTTACGTTTAAAATCGCTTCAGAACGCTATTCCGACGACAATTCCGTTAAAACAGGTCGAAAATACTTGCATTAGGTCGGATATGGACGAATTCGATATGAAATTTAAACTTTTCCCAATGTCCGATTTACGTTTAAAATCGCTTCAGAACGCTATTCCGACGACAATTCCGTTAAAACAGGTCGAAAATACTTGCATTAGGTCGGATATGGACGAATTCGATATGAAATTTAAACTTTTCCCAATGTCCGATTTACGTTTAAAATCGCTTCAGAACGCTATTCCGACGACAATTCCGTTAAAACAGGTCGAAAATACTTGCATTAGGTCGGATATGGACGAATTCGATATGAAATTTAAACTTTTCCCAATGTCCGATTTACGTTTAAAATCGCTTCAGAACGCTATTCCGACGACAATTCCGTTAAAACAGGTCGAAAATACTTGCATTAGGTCGGATATGGACGAATTCGATATGAAATTTAAACTTTTCCCAATGTCCGATTTACGTTTAAAATCGCTTCAGAACGCTATTCCGACGACAATTCCGTTAAAACAGGTCGAAAATACTTGCATTAGGTCGGATATGGACGAATTCGATATGAAATTTAAACTTTTCCCAATGTCCGATTTACGTTTAAAATCGCTTCAGAACGCTATTCCGACGACAATTCCGTTAAAACAGGTCGAAAATACTTGCATTAGGTCGGATATGGACGAATTCGATATGAAATTTAAACTTTTCCCAATGTCCGATTTACGTTTAAAATCGCTTCAGAACGCTATTCCGACGACAATTCCGTTAAAACAGGTCGAAAATACTTGCATTAGGTCGGATATGGACGAATTCGATATGAAATTTAAACTTTTCCCAATGTCCGATTTACGTTTAAAATCGCTTCAGAACGCTATTCCGACGACAATTCCGTTAAAACAGGTCGAAAATACTTGCATTAGGTCGGATATGGACGAATTCGATATGAAATTTAAACTTTTCCCAATGTCCGATTTACGTTTAAAATCGCTTCAGAACGCTATTCCGACGACAATTCCGTTAAAACAGGTCGAAAATACTTGCATTAGGTCGGATATGGACGAATTCGATATGAAATTTAAACTTTTCCCAATGTCCGATTTACGTTTAAAATCGCTTCAGAACGCTATTCCGACGACAATTCCGTTAAAACAGGTCGAAAATACTTGCATTAGGTCGGATATGGACGAATTCGATATGAAATTTAAACTTTTCCCAATGTCCGATTTACGTTTAAAATCGCTTCAGAACGCTATTCCGACGACAATTCCGTTAAAACAGGTCGAAAATACTTGCATTAGGTCGGATATGGACGAATTCGATATGAAATTTAAACTTTTCCCAATGTCCGATTTACGTTTAAAATCGCTTCAGAACGCTATTCCGACGACAATTCCGTTAAAACAGGTCGAAAATACTTGCATTAGGTCGGATATGGACGAATTCGATATGAAATTTAAACTTTTCCCAATGTCCGATTTACGTTTAAAATCGCTTCAGAACGCTATTCCGACGACAATTCCGTTAAAACAGGTCGAAAATACTTGCATTAGGTCGGATATGGACGAATTCGATATGAAATTTAAACTTTTCCCAATGTCCGATTTACGTTTAAAATCGCTTCAGAACGCTATTCCGACGACAATTCCGTTAAAACAGGTCGAAAATACTTGCATTAGGTCGGATATGGACGAATTCGATATGAAATTTAAACTTTTCCCAATGTCCGATTTACGTTTAAAATCGCTTCAGAACGCTATTCCGACGACAATTCCGTTAAAACAGGTCGAAAATACTTGCATTAGGTCGGATATGGACGAATTCGATATGAAATTTAAACTTTTCCCAATGTCCGATTTACGTTTAAAATCGCTTCAGAACGCTATTCCGACGACAATTCCGTTAAAACAGGTCGAAAATACTTGCATTAGGTCGGATATGGACGAATTCGATATGAAATTTAAACTTTTCCCAATGTCCGATTTACGTTTAAAATCGCTTCAGAACGCTATTCCGACGACAATTCCGTTAAAACAGGTCGAAAATACTTGCATTAGGTCGGATATGGACGAATTCGATATGAAATTTAAACTTTTCCCAATGTCCGATTTACGTTTAAAATCGCTTCAGAACGCTATTCCGACGACAATTCCGTTAAAACAGGTCGAAAATACTTGCATTAGGTCGGATATGGACGAATTCGATATGAAATTTAAACTTTTCCCAATGTCCGATTTACGTTTAAAATCGCTTCAGAACGCTATTCCGACGACAATTCCGTTAAAACAGGTCGAAAATACTTGCATTAGGTCGGATATGGACGAATTCGATATGAAATTTAAACTTTTCCCAATGTCCGATTTACGTTTAAAATCGCTTCAGAACGCTATTCCGACGACAATTCCGTTAAAACAGGTCGAAAATACTTGCATTAGGTCGGATATGGACGAATTCGATATGAAATTTAAACTTTTCCCAATGTCCGATTTACGTTTAAAATCGCTTCAGAACGCTATTCCGACGACAATTCCGTTAAAACAGGTCGAAAATACTTGCATTAGGTCGGATATGGACGAATTCGATATGAAATTTAAACTTTTCCCAATGTCCGATTTACGTTTAAAATCGCTTCAGAACGCTATTCCGACGACAATTCCGTTAAAACAGGTCGAAAATACTTGCATTAGGTCGGATATGGACGAATTCGATATGAAATTTAAACTTTTCCCAATGTCCGATTTACGTTTAAAATCGCTTCAGAACGCTATTCCGACGACAATTCCGTTAAAACAGGTCGAAAATACTTGCATTAGGTCGGATATGGACGAATTCGATATGAAATTTAAACTTTTCCCAATGTCCGATTTACGTTTAAAATCGCTTCAGAACGCTATTCCGACGACAATTCCGTTAAAACAGGTCGAAAATACTTGCATTAGGTCGGATATGGACGAATTCGATATGAAATTTAAACTTTTCCCAATGTCCGATTTACGTTTAAAATCGCTTCAGAACGCTATTCCGACGACAATTCCGTTAAAACAGGTCGAAAATACTTGCATTAGGTCGGATATGGACGAATTCGATATGAAATTTAAACTTTTCCCAATGTCCGATTTACGTTTAAAATCGCTTCAGAACGCTATTCCGACGACAATTCCGTTAAAACAGGTCGAAAATACTTGCATTAGGTCGGATATGGACGAATTCGATATGAAATTTAAACTTTTCCCAATGTCCGATTTACGTTTAAAATCGCTTCAGAACGCTATTCCGACGACAATTCCGTTAAAACAGGTCGAAAATACTTGCATTAGGTCGGATATGGACGAATTCGATATGAAATTTAAACTTTTCCCAATGTCCGATTTACGTTTAAAATCGCTTCAGAACGCTATTCCGACGACAATTCCGTTAAAACAGGTCGAAAATACTTGCATTAGGTCGGATATGGACGAATTCGATATGAAATTTAAACTTTTCCCAATGTCCGATTTACGTTTAAAATCGCTTCAGAACGCTATTCCGACGACAATTCCGTTAAAACAGGTCGAAAATACTTGCATTAGGTCGGATATGGACGAATTCGATATGAAATTTAAACTTTTCCCAATGTCCGATTTACGTTTAAAATCGCTTCAGAACGCTATTCCGACGACAATTCCGTTAAAACAGGTCGAAAATACTTGCATTAGGTCGGATATGGACGAATTCGATATGAAATTTAAACTTTTCCCAATGTCCGATTTACGTTTAAAATCGCTTCAGAACGCTATTCCGACGACAATTCCGTTAAAACAGGTCGAAAATACTTGCATTAGGTCGGATATGGACGAATTCGATATGAAATTTAAACTTTTCCCAATGTCCGATTTACGTTTAAAATCGCTTCAGAACGCTATTCCGACGACAATTCCGTTAAAACAGGTCGAAAATACTTGCATTAGGTCGGATATGGACGAATTCGATATGAAATTTAAACTTTTCCCAATGTCCGATTTACGTTTAAAATCGCTTCAGAACGCTATTCCGACGACAATTCCGTTAAAACAGGTCGAAAATACTTGCATTAGGTCGGATATGGACGAATTCGATATGAAATTTAAACTTTTCCCAATGTCCGATTTACGTTTAAAATCGCTTCAGAACGCTATTCCGACGACAATTCCGTTAAAACAGGTCGAAAATACTTGCATTAGGTCGGATATGGACGAATTCGATATGAAATTTAAACTTTTCCCAATGTCCGATTTACGTTTAAAATCGCTTCAGAACGCTATTCCGACGACAATTCCGTTAAAACAGGTCGAAAATACTTGCATTAGGTCGGATATGGACGAATTCGATATGAAATTTAAACTTTTCCCAATGTCCGATTTACGTTTAAAATCGCTTCAGAACGCTATTCCGACGACAATTCCGTTAAAACAGGTCGAAAATACTTGCATTAGGTCGGATATGGACGAATTCGATATGAAATTTAAACTTTTCCCAATGTCCGATTTACGTTTAAAATCGCTTCAGAACGCTATTCCGACGACAATTCCGTTAAAACAGGTCGAAAATACTTGCATTAGGTCGGATATGGACGAATTCGATATGAAATTTAAACTTTTCCCAATGTCCGATTTACGTTTAAAATCGCTTCAGAACGCTATTCCGACGACAATTCCGTTAAAACAGGTCGAAAATACTTGCATTAGGTCGGATATGGACGAATTCGATATGAAATTTAAACTTTTCCCAATGTCCGATTTACGTTTAAAATCGCTTCAGAACGCTATTCCGACGACAATTCCGTTAAAACAGGTCGAAAATACTTGCATTAGGTCGGATATGGACGAATTCGATATGAAATTTAAACTTTTCCCAATGTCCGATTTACGTTTAAAATCGCTTCAGAACGCTATTCCGACGACAATTCCGTTAAAACAGGTCGAAAATACTTGCATTAGGTCGGATATGGACGAATTCGATATGAAATTTAAACTTTTCCCAATGTCCGATTTACGTTTAAAATCGCTTCAGAACGCTATTCCGACGACAATTCCGTTAAAACAGGTCGAAAATACTTGCATTAGGTCGGATATGGACGAATTCGATATGAAATTTAAACTTTTCCCAATGTCCGATTTACGTTTAAAATCGCTTCAGAACGCTATTCCGACGACAATTCCGTTAAAACAGGTCGAAAATACTTGCATTAGGTCGGATATGGACGAATTCGATATGAAATTTAAACTTTTCCCAATGTCCGATTTACGTTTAAAATCGCTTCAGAACGCTATTCCGACGACAATTCCGTTAAAACAGGTCGAAAATACTTGCATTAGGTCGGATATGGACGAATTCGATATGAAATTTAAACTTTTCCCAATGTCCGATTTACGTTTAAAATCGCTTCAGAACGCTATTCCGACGACAATTCCGTTAAAACAGGTCGAAAATACTTGCATTAGGTCGGATATGGACGAATTCGATATGAAATTTAAACTTTTCCCAATGTCCGATTTACGTTTAAAATCGCTTCAGAACGCTATTCCGACGACAATTCCGTTAAAACAGGTCGAAAATACTTGCATTAGGTCGGATATGGACGAATTCGATATGAAATTTAAACTTTTCCCAATGTCCGATTTACGTTTAAAATCGCTTCAGAACGCTATTCCGACGACAATTCCGTTAAAACAGGTCGAAAATACTTGCATTAGGTCGGATATGGACGAATTCGATATGAAATTTAAACTTTTCCCAATGTCCGATTTACGTTTAAAATCGCTTCAGAACGCTATTCCGACGACAATTCCGTTAAAACAGGTCGAAAATACTTGCATTAGGTCGGATATGGACGAATTCGATATGAAATTTAAACTTTTCCCAATGTCCGATTTACGTTTAAAATCGCTTCAGAACGCTATTCCGACGACAATTCCGTTAAAACAGGTCGAAAATACTTGCATTAGGTCGGATATGGACGAATTCGATATGAAATTTAAACTTTTCCCAATGTCCGATTTACGTTTAAAATCGCTTCAGAACGCTATTCCGACGACAATTCCGTTAAAACAGGTCGAAAATACTTGCATTAGGTCGGATATGGACGAATTCGATATGAAATTTAAACTTTTCCCAATGTCCGATTTACGTTTAAAATCGCTTCAGAACGCTATTCCGACGACAATTCCGTTAAAACAGGTCGAAAATACTTGCATTAGGTCGGATATGGACGAATTCGATATGAAATTTAAACTTTTCCCAATGTCCGATTTACGTTTAAAATCGCTTCAGAACGCTATTCCGACGACAATTCCGTTAAAACAGGTCGAAAATACTTGCATTAGGTCGGATATGGACGAATTCGATATGAAATTTAAACTTTTCCCAATGTCCGATTTACGTTTAAAATCGCTTCAGAACGCTATTCCGACGACAATTCCGTTAAAACAGGTCGAAAATACTTGCATTAGGTCGGATATGGACGAATTCGATATGAAATTTAAACTTTTCCCAATGTCCGATTTACGTTTAAAATCGCTTCAGAACGCTATTCCGACGACAATTCCGTTAAAACAGGTCGAAAATACTTGCATTAGGTCGGATATGGACGAATTCGATATGAAATTTAAACTTTTCCCAATGTCCGATTTACGTTTAAAATCGCTTCAGAACGCTATTCCGACGACAATTCCGTTAAAACAGGTCGAAAATACTTGCATTAGGTCGGATATGGACGAATTCGATATGAAATTTAAACTTTTCCCAATGTCCGATTTACGTTTAAAATCGCTTCAGAACGCTATTCCGACGACAATTCCGTTAAAACAGGTCGAAAATACTTGCATTAGGTCGGATATGGACGAATTCGATATGAAATTTAAACTTTTCCCAATGTCCGATTTACGTTCAAAATCGCTTCAGAACGCTATTCCGACGACAATTCCGTTAAAACAGGTCGAAAATACTTGCATTAGGTCGGATATGGACGAATTCGATATGAAATTTAAACTTTTCCCAATGTCCGATTTACGTTTAAAATCGCTTCAGAACGCTATTCCGACGACAATTCCGTTAAAACAGGTCGAAAATACTTGCATTAGGTCGGATATGGACGAATTCGATATGAAATTTAAACTTTTCCCAATGTCCGATTTACGTTTAAAATCGCTTCAGAACGCTATTCCGACGACAATTCCGTTAAAACAGGTCGAAAATACTTGCATTAGGTCGGATATGGACGAATTCGATATGAAATTTAAACTTTTCCCAATGTCCGATTTACGTTCAAAATCGCTTCAGAACGCTATTCCGACGACAATTCCGTTAAAACAGGTCGAAAATACTTGCATTAGGTCGGATATGGACGAAATCGATATGAAATTTAAACTTTTCCCAATGTCCGATTTACGTTCAAAATCGCTTCAGAACGCTATTCCGACGACAATTCCGTTAAAACAGGTCGAAAATACTTGCATTAGGTCGGATATGGACGAAATCGATATGAAATTTAAACTTTTCCCAATGTCCGATTTACGTTCAAAATCGCTTCAGAACGCTATTCCGACGACAATTCCGTTAAAACAGGTCGAAAATACTTGCATTAGGTCGGATATGGACGAAATCGATATGAAATTTAAACTTTTCCCAATGTCCGATTTACGTTCAAAATCGCTTCAGAACGCTATTCCGACGACAATTCCGTTAAAACAGGTCGAAAATACTTGCATTAGGTCGGATATGGACGAAATCGATATGAAATTTAAACTTTTCCCAATGTCCGATTTACGTTCAAAATCGCTTCAGAACGCTATTCCGACGACAATTCCGTTAAAACAGGTCGAAAATACTTGCATTAGGTCGGATATGGACGAAATCGATATGAAATTTAAACTTTTCCCAATGTCCGATTTACGTTCAAAATCGCTTCAGAACGCTATTCCGACGACAATTCCGTTAAAACAGGTCGAAAATACTTGCATTAGGTCGGATATGGACGAAATCGATATGAAATTTAAACTTTTCCCAATGTCCGATTTACGTTCAAAATCGCTTCAGAACGCTATTCCGACGACAATTCCGTTAAAACAGGTCGAAAATACTTGCATTAGGTCGGATATGGACGAAATCGATATGAAATTTAAACTTTTCCCAATGTCCGATTTACGTTCAAAATCGCTTCAGAACGCTATTCCGACGACAATTCCGTTAAAACAGGTCGAAAATACTTGCATTAGGTCGGATATGGACGAAATCGATATGAAATTTAAACTTTTCCCAATGTCCGATTTACGTTCAAAATCGCTTCAGAACGCTATTCCGACGACAATTCCGTTAAAACAGGTCGAAAATACTTGCATTAGGTCGGATATGGACGAAATCGATATGAAATTTAAACTTTTCCCAATGTCCGATTTACGTTCAAAATCGCTTCAGAACGCTATTCCGACGACAATTCCGTCAAAACAGGTCGAAAATACTTGCATTAGGTCGGATATGGACGAAATCGATATGAAATTTAAACTTTTCCCAATGTCCGATTTACGTTCAAAATCGCTTCAGAACGCTATTCCGACGACAATTCCGTCAAAACAGGTCGAAAATACTTGCATTAGGTCGGATATGGACGAAATCGATATGAAATTTAAACTTTTCCCAATGTCCGATTTACGTTCAAAATCGCTTCAGAGCGCTATTCCGACGACAATTCCGTCAAAAAGGGTCGAAAATACTTGCATTAGGTCGGATATGGACGAAATCGATATGAAATTTAAACTTTTCCCAATGTCCGATTTACGTTCAAAATCGCTTCAGAACGCTATTCCGACGACAATTCCGTCAAAAAGGGTCGAAAATACTTGCATTAGGTCGGATATGGACGAAATCGATATGAAATTTAAACTTTTCCCAATGTCCGATTTACGTTCAAAATCGCTTCAGAGCGCTATTCCGACGACAATTCCGTCAAAAAGGGTCGAAAATACTTGCATTAGGTCGGATATGGACGAAATCGATATGAAATTTAAACTTTTCCCAATGTCCGATTTACGTTCAAAATCGCTTCAGAACGCTATTCCGACGACAATTCCGTCAAAAAGGGTCGAAAATACTTGCATTAGGTCGGATATGGACGAAATCGATATGAAATTTAAACTTTTCCCAATTCCAATCTGATGGGAAATTTAATGGCGTTACATAAAGCAACTGGTTAGCTAATAGTAATATACATGAAGTGAAAAGTTGTTACCTCTTAGATATGCACATAAGGGCAGTGTACAGGCAATCAGGTAGTTTTCTATGGTCAATTCTTTCAAATTTCGGCGTTTATCACTAACAATGTTTCTATATGTAAAAAAAGAATGGTCGGTATCATTGGCGGTAATTGTAAATTTTAGATATGGATGCCACTTGGCATAGCGTTCATATAAATGTCCTTCATTGGGTCAATGGCAAAGAGGTGTCCTGCAAACTCTATTGAATGTAATTGGAGATAACTACGTAGTGTTGGACAATAAGTTGCACATCGATTATATGGCCGGTACGATATTTGTCGAACCAGAACTTCGCAATTCTTAAGCTGTTCTTGACTTTATTTAATCGCGGTTTAAAATTGCCATGCACCTTCTTCTCGGCCTCGTGGTAATCGCCAGAAACTGCCATTGCTAGCTTCGTGGCTGCTGCGATATTTACAATCTCTCTTGATATGATCAACCTTGCCAGATTGAAGGCATTTTTGTTCTTGACGGTTTTTAGCAGCAACAAATGCTTGATTTTCTTCCGGTATTGTTGTTTTTCTGGTGCTTCATTTCACTTATTCGAATTTTAGTTTTCACGTAATCTACGATTTGATTTTCATCCTTCAATGCATCTATTAAACAAATATAAAAAATATTTTTTTAGACTCAGTAGTACCCGCAGTTTTCACTCATTCACTGATTTCACAAAATCACTAAAAAATGACGCTGTTACAGTAATCTCTGAGTCTCAATTTTTCTAATTTATTTTTGTACACAATCTGCAATGCCTTTGATTGTTTAAAATACATTTCATCAAACTTTTGAATTATTTCATATGCGGCTTGTTTTTGATTTTCGAAATCCAATTGTTCATGTGTTATAGCATATATATATAGGTAGTTGATTGGTTTTATCATATCATTCATAATTGGAAGTTGGTTTAATTTTTTCAAAAAATTTTTTTATAATATCGATAGCTTATGCTAAATGGTGCATTTTACCTTACGTCCAGCTGCTAGAATAAACTCTACGCTAATGGTGAACGGCTTTCCGTACTTTTCAATTAGTAAAGAAATGGTATACGAAGAAAGTAGTCCACTGCCGGCGTTTTCAGACGTTGGCGTTCAGGCGTTGTTGCAGTAACGGTGTTATTATTATTATAATCGAATCCCCTTGTACCACTAGGTGTCGAGGTTTGCGCTAATGTTTGTGTATAAATTTTCTGCAAACTACTATGTCCCTTGATAATATTTTTACTTCTTCTCAGGATTTGCCTCTGGTTCGCAGTATGTTGCACATCGTTTGGTATCAGGTCATCCTTGGTCTTCTCCTCTTTATCTGTATTTTTGTTTCATATACTTGTTTTATTTGTCTATCTTTGAGCATTCGCTGTAAGTGCCCCCACCAACTCAGCAGTCGTTGTTCGATAAATTGTATTACTGGTTGTACCCTTATTTCTTCATTGATTTGTGTGTTACGGATTCTGTCTAGTCTGATTATTCCTTTTATTCTTCTCGGGTACTTCATTTCTGTAGCTTGTATTTTACTTTTTGGGCTGTTTGTAAGGTTCCATGATTCGCATCCATATGTTAGGATCGGTCCATATATTATGTTAAATGCTTTTATTTTTGTCTGATCCGAAATTTCTCTTTTATTAATAGATCTTTTACTCATTGGATACTATGTTTCTATTGTTTATCCGATTTTTTCGTTGATTTCGTCATCTTGCTTTCCTGTCCAGTCCAGTGTAACTACCAGATATTTAAATTCCCTCACTTGTTCTATTCTATTGTTATCTATTACTATCCGACCATCATGGTGTCCATGTGTACATTAAATAATGTTGGGCTGAGGCTTCCTCCTTGTCTTAGTCCTGTGTCTGTTTTGAATCCCTTGGACTTCATGTTTGCTTTTATTACATAGTTTGTATTCGTTTTGTACATGTTTGTATAATTCTTATTATTTTGCTGTGTACTCCCCTATTTTTCAGTACCTTTCATATCCTGTTTCTAGGTCTTTTCCATGTCGATGAAGGCTAGAAATAGGTTTTTATCTTGTATATGTATTATCTCTATCAGTTGTTTGATTATGAAGATATGATCTTGAGTGCTTCTTCCTACCTAAATCTGCTTTGTGATTCATCTAGCTGAGGTTCTAGTATTGTTTTTAGTGTATTGTTTATAATTTGTTCGTAAATTTTGGTAATAGTCTTTAGTAGGGTTATTTCTCTGTAGTTGGAGCAGTTTTTTTAACTCCTTTTTATGTATTGGTGTAATTAGTGCTGCTCTCCATTCTTCAGGTATTCCTAAAATCCGAATTCTGTCCATGACTTTTCTTTTACCTCTTTCACTAGTGTTTTAACTCTGTTTCTTTGCTTTTGGTATACTTGTTGTTCTGTTGTTTGTTTTGTTAGATATTTTGTCCATTCGATTTTCTTCTTTCTAATGTCTTCCTGTATTTCAGTGTTGCACCATGTTGTCCGCCTTTCCATATTTCCGCATATTTCAGTGGCTGCTTTTAAAATTATGTCTTCGAATATGTTCCATTCTTGTTTGGTATTTATCCTTTTTATCTCTCCTAGTTTATGTTTCAATTGTACTTCGGTTGTATTTAGGTATTCAGCGGCTATTTCTTCTCTTCTGCGTTTATATTCTTTAACTGTCACATGATGTTCTTTACCGGGTCTTGTCCAGTTTACCGTTTTTATGTGCGCTTGTTTTATTTTTGACATTAGTAGGTGATGATCACTATCTATGTCGGCTCCTCTCCTTACTCTCACGTCTATTATATTTTTCCTTTCTTTTCTTTGGACTAGCACGTAATCTATTATTGACCTTTCTCCTCTATTGGGTTGTATTCTGGTGTATTTATGAATTCTAGTAATCTTTTTCCGTTGTTATTTTGTATTTCTTCTCCATGCATTCCTAATATTGTTTTATTTCTGCATCTTTTCCCACTCTGCTGTTAAAATCACCTGCTATGTAGATTGTTCCTTTAGCCTCTTCTGTTGTTGCATTTAGTTCTTTCCCAGAATTTTTCTTTATGTCCTATTTTTCCATTTTCGTCTGGTCCCTATATTGATGTTATTGATCTAATATCTCCCTGTTCATTTCCTATCTCTATTAGTAGTATACTTTCAGATATAGCTTTCCATGTTCTAATTTGATTTGCTAGTTGTTTATGTATTATGCATCCCACTCCCGCCGCTACTCTTTGGCGTGGGAGCAGCTACTGCAAATCAGTACATGGTCATTTCTTAGGTTTATTCTTCCGGTTCCCCTCCTGTTTGTTTCGTTTATTACTAGTATTTCGAGACCTGTTTCTTCAAATTCACTTATTAATTCGCTTTCTTTGCCATTCAATCCTCTGATATTCAATGCTCCCAGCTTCCATATTCTTGTTCTGCTTTTTATCTCTGTCTCCCTGTGTCTTTTACTATTTATGTGTGTTTTGTTTTGTTCACGTACCCTATCCATTTCCATTGCCCGGTCTGTTTCGTCTTTACCTTTCCTATCTGCGTTTTCTAGTTTTTCGGAGTTGTTCATCGATATTACTTTTTCCGGTGATCGGTCTTGTGCTGTTCGTTTTTGGCTGGTGTTTTCGATATTTTCTTGTACTTGGTTGTCTATCAGTTTGTTGTATTAATTATTGCTTTATGTCCCTTCTTTCTCGTTTCTTTTAGTATTGGTATTAGCTCATTTCTTTCCTCTCGTATGTTCTTTGGGTAATCCTCACCAATCCACATTTCTGTGTCTTTTAAATATTTTGTATTTCTTAGTATTCTATTTCGAGTGCTTGTCTTCGTTAGCTTCGACAAAATTGGTCTGCCTTTGATGTATTTCCCAATTATTCTTATTTCGTTTATTTCGTTTCCCTGATCGGTATCAATTCTTATTTTTACATTATCCTATTTACTTTCTCTGTTATTTTCGATTCAGTTTCGTTTTCTTCTTCATTAAATCCTTTTATTATTATATTCCGTGATCTAACCACTCTTTCCAATCTTTCTATTTTGTCTTCTTGTGTTGCCACCCTTTCTGTTAATTCCCCATCCTCCTCTCTGATTTGTTTCATTTCCTGTACAAAATTATCTATCTTATTATTCACTTGCTTCATGTTTTCGTTTGTTGGAACAGTTTTTCGATTCTTTCCATGTCTGTCATTTGGGCTTCTTTTGGTTGGCGAGTTTAATGCAGAAGGTTATTTTGTTATTAATGCTTCGATTATCTAAGTACGGCTCTTTTCTTTCTCTATTTCTTTCATATGGCACCGCGCAAAAGCTCTTGGCCGGTCGTCCCGCCGGACCTTGAACTCTTATCCGTACATCTGTTGTAGTAGACTACTTATGTTTTCTGGATTTCTTAATTATGTTTACCAACTATTTGGACTACTTACTAACGTAACAATCACTTTTCCGGTAGCACTGGTCGCCTTAGTTTGGTTTATTTATTCGCAACTCTGCAGTATTTTGCGGATTCTTACGGAGCAAACACCAAACGTGTTTTCTGATGTGTTGTCAGAACCGGACCCCTGGACATACCGACAGCATATATGTTTCGCCGCGCAACATGAATCCCAGTAAATGATTTCGGCGAACTCACTTCCAGCCACTATAATAAACTCTACGCTAGTGGTGAACGGCTTTCCGTACTTTGCAATTAGTAAAGAAATAGTATACGAAGAACGTAGTCCAGTGTTGTCGTTGTTGTTGTCAGAGTTGTTGCAGTAACGGTGTTTTCAAATATTTTTCTTTAAGGGGTCACGCTTGTCACGCGGCTGTAAAAGAAGCGTGTTTTTGTGAATTTTTCCTGCGAAAACGCGTGGTAATTTTTGAATTTTTCTTTCTAACATGGTTTTAAATATTCATTACGATTTCTTTATTCGAAAAATATCCATAAATATAATGTACACAATGGTTCGTGCAGACAGCTGTTTGGAAACGTCTTTTGCGGTGACCACTGCTGCTCGGGATAAAGATCACCTGGAAGTAAGTAAGTAATAAATTATCTAGTACTTGAACGAAGGATTTGATGAAATATTGATTTTTGGAAAAATGGCGGCAATTTGAAGCAGAAATGACATTTTCGACAAAAAATGCTCTATTTTTGTCGATTTAAAAAGGAACCACGATTGGAAAGGAAATTACTTCGTTTAAGCACTAGATTTTGATGTGTGGATGAAGCTTGTAAAATTTTAAGTTGATCGATTAAATGGTTCTCGAGATATCGTGGTCACCGATTTGGAAAAAGTCGTTTCGTGGAAAACGCGTTTAAAGTTTTGGGTCGGGTTTACAGGTGGATGAAATGTAATTCGAGGCTGTCACGTAGAATTTTCAATGCCATGCCCATATAATAACTCCTCTGCAGCGGTAGTAGCCTCAAAAACCCCAATTTGCTTCTGTCAACGAAGCATTCTCCCTTTCCGTGTGTTAGATTGAGCCTACCGCTCGGCCGTCTGTAAGTGTATCTCGTCTTCTTCTCTCACATATTTGTGAACATTACGGCCACAGTGTACCCCCATAGCTTGCAATATTCTCAATAACAAAATGAGTCCTTCATTGATTTGATAGGCAACAACGTGGGCAGCTATTTCGACCGAGGTCGACCCACTCGTAATAATGTTCGGACTTATTTTCCAGATAAGCTCATTGTAACCCAGTAAACATTTTTAAATTTCGCGGACAGTTTAAGTTGGTAGTTCCGGTAATAGTGGACACACTCGCCAATTTCTAAATACAGGGCATGCGAATTTGTTCACTATTGCCGGAAATACCAACTTAAATTATCCGCGAAATTTAAAAAATATTTATTGGAAACTCTCGTTATTATTTTGATTGAGACCAGCTCTACATATTTCCAATAAATTTTTATTGCTGAGGTCTTCATATTGGCCTAATTGCTTCCAAGACTTTCGTAGGTAGAGCATATAGGAAAGGATTACTCAAAGACTCTTTCATGGCTAGCCCGTGCAATACTCTAACGATCTGCGGATTTCTTCTCCCGTTCAAACGGTCATTCTTGCAAACGTTCAACTTGCAACTCTATAACTTTCTCAATTTTGAACGGATCAACTTGAAATTTTCAGGGAATATTCTTGAAATATTATACTTTGAGGATCCATCAAAAAACAAAATTTTTTCGAAAATTTCGCACAGGCGTGACCACTTAACTGTTTAGAAAAATGTATCTTTTGTCACTAGTGAATTTTGCCAAATGTTCCTTAAGTTAGGAAGATTTGATTGATTCTAGGAATTGACTGCGAAAAGTTTAGAACCTGAACTCCAAAATCATCCTAGGACACCAACAAGAATTATCTGATTTGCGAGCTCTACATAAAAATGAGATAAAAAGTTTAGAACTCAAAGGTACACAGACGGCTCAACAACAATGCGTGACAATACGTGAGGAAATGATCAAAGAGAGGGAAAATGCGGTGATACAGGAAAGAGAAATTCTACAACAAAGGTACGATTAAAATTGATTATCAAAAATCCTTTATTAGTAGTTTATTTCATATTAGATGCTAATAGCAATTAGTAGAACACATAAAGAGTTAATGTGTATTTTGGTCGTTACTTGATAATGAATTAAATTACCAGCTCCTTTGGATCAACATATTCCTTACCTTGTCCGGTAAATCGCAACCATTGATAGATTTATTAACTCTTGTAAGTCATTTACTTGAAATTTTTTAAAGTGATTCCATAAGAAATTATCTAACTGGGCTCCACACACCATACACATACTGTACTCAGAGTTACGTGGGAGAGTGATATTACCTAAGCACTGCTAGATTAAACAGTAAATAAACTGTTCGGATATCGATATCAAAAGTTCATATGTAGTTAAATCAGTGTGTTGAATTTTCGCTACTGCTTCAAAGTGGTGAACTGTGCTGTGAAATGTTGCCAGAATAGAAGTGGAGAGGCTAACTTTAGTGAAAATTCTATATATCGTGGAAATGGTTTAGAATTGGTTCAGTATTCGTTTTGGTTTTTGTTGAAGATTCAACATTATTATAGTGTAAATTCATATTTATAAGTTGGCACTAGCAGTTAGTTTTAGTAGTAAATTGATAGAGATTTTGATAATAACCTTTGCTTTGCCTACTGATGTTTTCGTTAGAATTGTATTCTCCAACATGGTTGCAGACCGTAGTTGATGTAAAACATTGGTTTGTTCTTTTTTCGACGTGGTATCGAGAAGTTCTTATTGAACAGAGGTTATGGCGCGGAAACTAGTGCTGGGACTTTTCTATAGAACGGACATGAAAAAGGGTGACTGGTGTGTTTGTACTTTTCATATGAAAAATGCGAACAGTAAGAACAAGGCGAACAAGCGAAGGAAATTGGTTTGCATGGCGTATCCTTATGAAAGTTATTTCAGAGTACGACGGAATATACGGTGTAGTTGGTGGTGATTTGATGAAACTAGAACGAGGTATCGAAAATTATACAGTGAAATTACATAATTGGACGAAAGCAAATTCAAAAGCAAAGAAACGCCTTGTGTTGTCACTTGACACAAGACCGTTACTCACTATGTTACTTACTACATATCGCAACTTATGAAATCGCGAAAGATATCTGGGATAAATTACATTAAATACATATATGACAATCTGTCGAAAATCTCGATTTACTGCGCCATAAATTTCATAATATTGAATTGGAATGATCAGGTGGTCTACAAGGTTATTTAACAAAATTTGATGGTATTCAAGCAAAAATGTCGACGTTAAACAAGCCAATAGATGAGGGTGATATGTGCGCACGTTTACTACATACGTTTCCAAACGAATTTGACCATATATATGTGACATGGCATGATTCTCCACAGGAAGATAAGACATGGACTAAACTAACAAAAAGGTACCTTCATTACGAGCTAAGAATAGCAGGCAGAGACGAAACAAATATTGCAACTGCAGTGATAACAATATCGAAGATAAGTAGATCAATGAGGAAGCAGTTCAAATCAAAATTTCGTGGTATATTGAGAACGCAAAAAGCAGATACCCGTAATGTAAAGAAGCGTTATTCTTGTGGTACTCCTGGACGTATTTCTAAAGACTGTTAGACTGGTCTAATCTGTTTCAAGTGGAAGAAAAAGGGCATAAATCAAACGATTGCCATAAACAAACAAAGGGAAATGATTATGCAATGTTTATCATGCCTCTTTGGACAAATCAGTTTATTCGATAGACATAAGAAAATTAAGATGTGACGAATGGTATATCGATAGTGGCGCAACACATCACGTGACAAATCAGAAACACATGCTTCCTACAAACCCTCTGAAGTACCGAAAAATGTGGACAGTGCAAAAATCGGTATGCAAATCGAAAGTTTTGGGAGTGGCACTTTTTAAATGAAGAAAGCTTTTTCGCTCTAAGAGGGAGGAAAATTATGCAGACGCAGAACGTATTTAAAAAATACCCAGGTAGAAGACAGCCCAGCAGATCAACTTACAGAAGACAGGCATCCAACAATATGGTACCACAAAGCAGAAACCATGCAACGAGAACAGAATTAAAGAACGTGTTATTAACCGCTACCGAGAATCTAAGAACATCAACAACCAAGGATATCGGGCGTAATACCTGGGTGGTATAATCTATGGCACAGTTTATGCTGAAGAATCCAAAATCTTATCCCTGCAAATTTAGAATTTATAAAGACTGAACCCGTGCGAAGAAGTATAACGTAAAATTGATGATGAACATTTTTCTTTGAAAATAATTTAGTCGAATGAAAATATGGTTACCAATTACAGCGAATAGGCGAAATATCCATTATTAGTCCCACAAAAAATTGCATTTGGGGAAGAGTACCGACATCAACATCGTTTTAATTTTAATATGTGGGTCGGTGCGACCAACATCCAACTGCTGCGACAGCCTTCTGATGGATGTGTTAGCTGCTTGAGATTGAACAGTGCTAACATTATCACTAGAGTTTGTTAAAAGGTAGGTGACGTGTTATCATTAAGTAGTGTAAATCGGCCTGACAGTGTCACTTCTCCCAATTTTATTATTCAATGATAACTTATCATTGATAAGTTAAATAGAATTCGTAGAGGTGACGCGCGAGTCCGGTTTGCACTACGTAATGATACACGTCATCCACTCTTTTATCAAACCTTATTTATAAATCATAATTTTGATTTTGTGTTGATATATAAGGTTTTCCATTTTTTCTTTATTAACTGCGGTGCCATTTTGTCGGAAACATTCAACTAAACGGACTAAATGGTTTCTAAATTAACTGTCATTAAAAGTAACTTTAGTTTCCTTTAGGAAACGTTATCTAAATTCGCCTTTGCAGGAACCAACAGTATACTGATACTCTTCATTTTCTAAGCGCTCTTTATTGTGAAAATCTGCTTGAATTAAGAAAGTGTTTTATTCTACAGTGAACATAGAAAGCAGTTATTAATTAACTTATCAAAGTATACGTCTACTAAGTTATAACAGACATAAATTTAACATACAAAGGTGACTCGATTATGAGACTTTTTAGATACACCTACTTAGCTTATGTTATTGCGCAACCAACATTTTAGAATCTGTTGAACTCTAAGCCGCAAATTTTAAAAGAAAAATACCGTAGTTACCGAATATATGAATACAGTTTGGCAAATACTAATTCATTACCCATATTCAACAAATTCTGAAACGCCTTTGAGCACTAACATAAGCTGGTAAACAGGTATAAATCTTGTTAAGTTAGTATGAAATGATTTTGTAAAAGATGTCAAATAAATTAAACTAACCATCATTCCAACCATTACCATTGATACTTTTATCCAGATACAAGGAGTCCATTGAAAATGAAAACAAAGTTTACCAAAAGCAAATATGTCGCCTACAGCAAGAATATAATGATCGTACAGTGGAAAACGAACAAAAACTGAAACTAAACATTTCCGAAAAAAATAAAACAATTAAACAGGCTCAGGATGAATTTGAAGAAAAGTTTCAGGTATTATAATTCACTGTATAAAAATATTTAATTATTACAAATTCCTTTATGATCAGAACATCATCAAAAAACATAACGACGAAATACGAATGTTAAAGGAAACAGTTGCAAATGAAGCAGACGTTTGGAAAAATAATTATCAGAAACAGCAAATATTGAAATTGCTCGAACAAGAGGCAAAAATTCGAGATCAACTCAAAAAGAAAGAGATAAAGAAATTGAGCAGGTGATAGAACGTTTAGAAGGGGAAGCATATGAAAGAAGAACACAAATGGAACTGGCAAATGAACATAAAATACGGTAAGAACTCCTCGATGTTAACTAATTAATAGTGTCTATTGTTAGCATCTATTCACTTTCTGTGTAATAATATTAATAACATACAAATAAATAGATGCTACTGTTAGATTCCCTCATGCCATTTCATGATATTTTCGATACATAAAACCTCATGTTTTTTTGTCTATCTTTCACACAACGTTCACTAAAATGATCCCATTGGTCGAGTTATGACACTTACATATGACTGGCAAGTAGCTACTTGTTACGAATTTTAGGCATGACGTATGATGCAAGCTAATATAACCTTATTTCCTCTTAATTCTTGAGAACGTTCACCAAAAGTGTTCATTCAATTTATTCACCTTTCTCTATAATTTCTGCGAGATCTTCTAGTTTATTTTAAAATCACTCTGTCTCTTCTCATAACGTATATGCGTCGCTGTTTTTCCCTTGTAACAAAACATTGAAAGCATTAAGATGTAATGTAATGAAATGGAATTTTTGTAAACAGTCTTCTTCCAATTCTTTTTAAATTTTATTTCTTCTAAACACGAAGCAAAGACATCAGTACATTTCCGATGGAAAGCCAGCGAACTTTATTGTGCAGAAGTGAATTATGTACTCGCTATCCATTTCTTCAAAGAGTGCCTTAAATTGGCGATGGTACCTTGGTTTGGCCAATATGCTGTTAGTTATCTTGATAGTTCATTACTGAAACGATTTTTTCAGGACATGAAACTGCTCCTTTGGTTACACCTGTCACACTTTTAGCTCCATCAGTAGCAATGAAAATTATTTTATTTCAGTCAATTCCGGTGTGTTGCAGATATTTCTACAGCATTCGAAATATCTTTTCACATATTCATCCCCTCAGCGGCAGCAGTCTGAGTTCTTGTTTGGGACCTTGTGCCGAAATGTAATACTATAAGGAGTGATCCTTGTACTGTGTTACTGATATCACATGCCTAATCACTTGCAATTAACATTGTAGAAGCCAGTTGAATATCTTCGACTTGCTGTTGTTATATCCCAAGACATTTCAGCAATTCCGTTTTGCACGGATTTCGCATTACTTTCATTTTTCTTTTTACGATTGCTGCTTTATTTTGAAAGCAGTCTTTAATATAATCACCATCTGTGAACGATTGCTATTTTGTTTTTTCCACTGCTCCCAGATTAACCTTTTGTTTTTTTGATAATACTGATCACTTTGGTTTTCTAAATGCAATAACCTATATATTGTTTCATTGTTTGTTTTTTTACATCTTCAACAATGTCACACTTGAGATATCAATTAGTTAAACACGTATTGTAAACAAATGAAGATAATGTGTTTTAATATTTCGATAATTGTGGTAGGGTGTGAATTTTACATTAATCATCAATTTATGCAGTTATTGGCTGAAATTGACAGTAGTTTGAAGCGTTTTTAAGATATCTGCAAAGTCACTTGTTTTCTAATATAGTTCTTAATGGAAAAGAGCGGGTTACTATTTTGATAATTAGTGGGCACAAGAACAAAACATATTAAGATAAAATAGGACACTTGAATGATACTTTGCCGAATCGTTCTCCTATCCATAAGGAAACGGTGCAAAACATTGTGCAGCATTTTGACCAATAAAGATGCAAATTAAACGGGAGTCCAAAATTTGCCACGAATGACAACAAAAGTCTAGAAATAATGCAGAATCTAATTGATTATCCGCAAGTATATACGAGGGGCGCACTTTACGTTTTTACAAACAGCCACTAAGTGTGTGTGTATTGATATGTGTCATTCCTATTTTCGTAAAATTTTACATTTGTTATTGTGGAAACAATGGCAGCTTACAATTAGAAATTGACGGAATAGTTTGTTTACAGTAAACGTTTAAAAAACGAATTTTGTGAAGGAATGGAAATTTCGCGTGAAAATCTTCGTTAGATCATTCTTTACGATAATAATAACTCAACAACAACGCATAGAATCGCTTCGTTCAATTTTTGCTAATGAAGTAGCATCAATAAAGACTATTTACAATTGGTTTACAGCATTTCATCTGTCAGTGATGAATTGCGTGAAAGTCGACCAAAATCGGTTATTCCAAAGTATTACATCGATGCTGTGCGCAACATGATTGAAGGAGATCGGCATTTGACTTACAGTTAGATGAATACATTTTTAGGCATATCGAAGACTTCTATTTTGCATTATTTGACCAAAACTCAAAAACAAGGCTCGTTCTAATTGGTATAAGAAAATGCTTAAGAAATCAATCGAGGAACTGAAAAAATCCATATACAACATCGTAACAGGTGGCGAAACAGGCACGACATTGTGTGTTTCCCCACATTGCTTCTTTCTGTGGTTTTACTGGACATGTAATCAGAAAACTAATCTTAACATTCGCAGACGCGTTTCGCGGTTGTACCGCTTGTCAGCGCGACTTTGTGAGAAGTAGTTTTCATTTCCAGATAAGCACTATATATACTAGTACGTCTGATATTGGTACATATGAGAATTCAATGAACAAATTCGCAGAAAGTCGCACTGGCGAGCGGTACAATTGCGAAAAGCGTCTGCAAATGGTGAAAGTTGTTTTCTAATTACATTTTTCCACTGCTACTGTAAGTGTCTGTGGCAACTTAGTTGTCCACTTCTGTAGAAGTAGATAGCTGCAGATAAGCGCATTTCAGTAAGCCTTTAAAAAACATGTTTTTGAGGTAGCAACTTCAGAAAAATATTTAGAGAATTGGTTTAAAGGCATGCGAAAGTGTATAAATCGTAAAGGGGAATATTGTGAAAAGCAATAAAACAGGTTGTTCCAAATTTTCTTTGCTAATCTTCGACGTACTTTAAAGGCGCCTCTCTTATATGTATGACGTAAGTGCGTTGTAAAAAATTCATTTAAACCATATAAAATACACTGATTAAGCGAAGCGATTTAAGCGAAGATGACTTTGATCATAGACTAGAGTTTGTGACAAAAAGAAGCAAATGATGCAGTAAAAACTTATATTTCGAAGCCACATTTTGTACAGATGTCCATGGTGTTGGAAATAAAAAATTATAAAAAGTGGACAAGAAAACAATAAATCTTTGTGTTACTCCAACGAAAATATTTATTTTCTCCCTTTATTTTGGATCAGCGTACTTCGGTTAATTTATTAAAATGCTAATACTTCGAAGAGAACCAAATTATCGGCAGCTAAGTGATTTTGAATGGGGTCATATTATTGGACTATACGACCCGGATATTGCATTTCGTCAAGTCACTAGTCGGATGCAAAGAAATATTGCTACAGTTATTCGTTGTTGAACAGATTGGCCTGAAGAAGGTAGACAACATCGTAGAAGAGTCTCTGGATGCCCTAGAAGAACCACGGAACGGGAAGAGAGGGGTTGTAAGATTGCTTACCGTTAGGGATCGACATAGTACGTCAAGCGCTGTGGAAAATGTGCTTTTGACCGAGATATGCCATAAAATAACAATGCGTTCCATATGTCGTGGTATTCCTTCGTTTGGGTTGATTCCCTATTATCCAAGACTAATACTGCCTCTCACTAATTGGCATCGTGTCCTCAGATTATAATGGTGTAATATACGGGCAGATTGGGATGAGGAGTGGAACAGTATAGTGTTTTCAGACGAATCTCGTTTCTGGTTGTGTGCTTATAATGGTCATGGATGAGTTCGACGTCAAAGAGGAGAAGGGCAGCTTTTGGAATTTTCCTTAGAGCGTGAAACTGCACTTGCTAGAAGATTGATAGCTTGGGGTGGAAATGGTGAACATTTTTAATATTCCTCCAAGGTCCAAGGTCATTTAACTACTGAAATGTACATTCACGAAGTTTCAGAACCATCCGCTTTACCATATATCCAAGCGCTAAGTAATGCCACATTCCCGCCAGAGAATACCCAGCCTCATCTTGCCGCAGCTGTATTACGATTCCTGCAAGAGACCAACAATAATATTCTCAATCGAAGGGTGTGATCACCGGATCTATCGATAATAGAACATCTCTGGGATATGATGGGTCAAAGGGTTGGTATGCTTCCCAACACTCCAATGAACTTACTACATCTACATGATAAGTTGCTTGGAATGAGCTTCCAGAGAAGTCAATATTGATCATCTTCTTAGAAATATGGCCAGACGAATAGCAGAACAGCATGTTAATAATTAAATGCGAATCGAGGCGACGTTGGAGGTATGCAGCCAATCTAACAAAACCGTATACATAGCGATGCGTAATCTTTCATTTTTGTTTTTCGTTAATTATTTCATAAAGCAGTACCGTAAATTCTTTCTTTTTACTTACAATGAAATATATGTAATTAAAGCGTTGAACCTAGTTACAAGAAAGGGTTGCGTATACATTTGAGAAAATAATAAATTCCGGCCATTATAACAGTGTGTGTGACAGAAACAGACAATCGCTTGAGAAAACGAGGTATAGATGTATTTGATGTAGTTAGGTGCGACACATTCAACACTACTCATATAACGTTTTCTCTGAAGGTGATTCGTGTGGAACCGTAAATCTTAACATGTTTGTGTTATGGATATGATTATTTAATAGCGGCACGCTTCAGATATGAGCGGAATTTTAGTTACGAGTATTTTTGTTAAAATTTAAATTTATACGCAAAAGACGATACTTGGAAATGGAGTTGGGAGATTGCACTTCTTACAAAGAACACAACTTGTAATATTATTATTATTATTGTGGCTATACACCCCCGAAGGAGTTGAGCCTCCTATTCACATCTCTAAATCATTACAATGGGAGATCAGTCCCTTCTTCTGATTATATGCTTTCACATAATTTCTTCCATAGTTTTCTGTTTTTTGTTTTTTGTTTCCAATTTATGTGTCCGGTCCTTCGTATATCCTGCTCGACTTCCTTCAGCCATGTACTCTTCGGTCTTCCTCTCCTTCTTCTGCATCCCGGCTTCCACTCTGTCACATCATATATTACTGCTCCTGGACCCGCTCTCCATACATATCCGAGCCACCTTGCTCTTGATTGCTTAATTTTTCCATTTCTATTTCTTGTGCCAATTCCTCGTTCGTCCTTCTTCTGTATTCATTATCGTTTAGTCTAATTGGTCCCAGGATAGTTCTCATTACTTTTCTCTCCACTATTCTTAGGTCCTCCTCATCCTTCTTTGTCATGGACAGCGTTTCTGTCGCATACAGCAGTGTTGGTCTAATTATTGTTTTATAAATCTTCAGTTTGCTGTTTTTGCTTAATGTCTTACTTTTTAATAGCTTTTTATTTGCGTAGAAACTCCTGTTTGTTGTGATTATCTTCTCGTTGATTTCTGCTTCACGCTCGCACTTATTGGTGATTGTCACTCCCAGGTATTTGAATCTTTCCACCCCTCAAAAGCATACTTTCCTATTTGGATTTTCTTGTTTTCGCATTCTCTATCTACCCTCATTATTTTGGTTTTTTCTTCATTGATTTTCAATCCCATTTTTGCTCCCTCTGTAACTATTTCTTCCAGCACCTCCTTTATTTTACTCCTGTTTTTTGTTATTAATGCAATGTCATCAGCGTACGCAACTGTCTGTTCTCCTCTTATCCTTAATGTCCCCTACTTTATCCTTCGCAGTACATATTGTACAGCCAGGTTAAATAGGGTTGCTCACAGTGCGCCTCCTTGCCTTACTCCTTTATTGAAATCAAACTCTTCTGTCCCCCCTTTCTGCGTTAAGACACTCGCTGTTGTTTTTTCCATTGTCATCATTATTAGCCTCCTTAATTTTGCGCCTATACCCAGCTCCTTTAGCGCTCTTTTTAGTTCATTTCTATTAATGCTATCGAAAGCTTGCTGGAAATCTATGAAAAGCAATTCTATTTCTATTTTCTAATGCTGAGCCTTATCCATTAAATGTTTTATTGTGTGTATTGCATCTATCGTTGATTTTCCTTGTGTAAATCCGTTCTGATATTGCTCCACTGTGCCCTTTGTTACTTCTGCCAATCTCCTTTGCAGCAGTGTGGATAGCAGCTTGTATGCTATGTTTAGCAGGGCGATCCCTCCATAGTTGTTAGATAGCCTCTGGTCTCCTTTTTATGAATTGCTATTATTTGTCCGCATTCCCAATCTTGTGGCATTCTTTCCTGCTGCCATATTTTTTATCAGCTGGTATAGTTTTTCTTTAATTTCTTGTCCTCCATATTTGAACATTTCCATTTCTATCCCGTCTTTCCCCGGAGACTTCCCATTTCGGCTTTTGTCTATAATTTCTTCTATTTCTGCTCTTGTTGGAATGTTCAACTCCTCTGCTATTTCCTCCACATCTTGCTCTTGCTCATTTTCTACTGGAGTCCGTATTTCCTGCTCCGTTAGAAGATGCTTGAAGTGTTCTTTCCATATTTGCTTGTATTCGCGTTCAAGCTCTGTAACTCTTCCTTCTTTGTTTCTTATTCCCTTTACTTTTCCCTTGTATACTTTATTGCTTTCCCCTATTTTCTTGTAAAATAACTTCGCGCAAGTTTTTGCATTCCCTTCTGATTTTTTCATATTCTTTTCTGTCCTCTTCTCTCCCGCTGTTTAACCAGGTCAATTTCCTTTTGTTTCTTCTTTACGTAAGGTTTTTACATTCATCATTATACCACTCATTTGACGTCCTCCTCTTTTCTTCTCTCAGGATTTCTTTTGCTGCTTCGCTGACACAATGTTTTATTCCGCCCCATTCCGCCTCTATGTCATCTTCATCCTCCAGATTTACTTTGTTTTGCACACTTTTTTCATAGTTACGTCTTACTTGTTCTATAATCAATTTAGACGTATCCCATCTACACCTTGGGCGTCCGCTTGTCCTATTTCTCTTTATTTTCAGTCTGACTGTTGCTATTATTATGAAGTGATCAGAGTCAACATCGGGTCCTCTGTATGATCTTACATCTGTTATTGAGGATTGCATTCTTCTATTTACTAGTGGTCTATTTGCGTGTATGTGTCTTGCCTCGGCGCTTTCCAGGTTACGTTGTGCCATTTTTTGTGCTTGAACTTCGTACTACTGATCACTAAATCCATACTTGCTGCTACGTTGCATAGTGTTTGCCCATTGTCATTTGTCTTCTCATGTAAAGTGAATTGACTCGCTATTTTCTGTATAGTCGCTTCTCTTCCTATCTGCGCATTAAAATCTCCCATTATTAGCCACGTGTCTTCTTTTGGCATCTTCTCTATTTCGTCTTCTAACCACTCATAGAATTTTTCTTTCTCTTTCTTTTCTGATACTTCCGTTGGCGCATATATATTTAGAATTGATATATTTAAAGGTTTGGCTTGAAGTCTCAAGTATGCCAATCTTTCATTAATTGCATTAAATTCCATTATGTTTTCTTTTAGTTTCCTCATTATTATGACACCTACTCCTTGTTGACCCTGCTTTTCTCCTCCTGAATATTTTAACGTGAAGTTTGCCTTGTTTATTTCATCTTGTCCTTTCCATCTCACCTCCTGGATTGCTACAAGGTCTATCCCATATTCTTTGATTTCTTCTACCACTTCTTGCATCTTCCCTGAGTTTAGCATCGTTCGTACATTCCATGTTGCTATCTTCATGTTATCCTTTTGTTTCTTTTTATGCATGCCTCCCTTTCTCATTTTCCCCTCGGCCATTGCTACATTTTTCATCTCCCGTTTCTTTTCCGTTTGCGTGTCCTTTGTCATTGCTGTATTCGTCATCCGGCCCTTGGTTACATCATTGCTTGTTTCTTTGCAGTCCTCTTCAGTCTTCCCTTTTATGACTCTTTTATATCTCGTTATACTTCCATTTGCTTCGTTTTCCCGCCCGTATTTCATTTTCATTGCCACTGTCATTATGTCTGTAGCCTTCTCTTTGTTCCCTTTTAGTTTCTTGAATTGTAAGTAGTTCTTATGACTGCACGTATTTTCCCTCTAGTTTTATAATTTTCTTCTTCGTCTGGCGACCTTTGGCTGAATGTCCTAATCTTTATTGTGTTCGGTTCCGGTGTGTTGTGTTGCTTCGGCTGTTTAATCTCTCTTCTCATCTCTTCCAGTGTGTATATTTTCGCGTTTATATGAATTTTATTGTATTTCAGGTATGCTTGATTACCATCTTCTCCCTCTTTTTCTCAATTTTTATCAATTGTTTTCTCTGCTTCATCACTTCCTTGGAATAACACTCATCTATCCATATTCGCTTCTGCGCATCTTTTAGCTTTTTCTTTATGCTCAGTATTTGGTTACGAAACTTTTTGTTCTTGTTTCTATTTGCACCGGTCTTACTCCCTCATCCAATCTCCCGCCCAATCTCTCCACCTCCACCAAATCCATTCTCCTATTTCACCTATTATCTTTGCTATTTTCTTCTTTAAGTTCTCTTCTACCTCGTTCCTGCACTCCAAAAATAATCAATTTTTTATCTCTCGCATCTCTTTCCAATATGTTAATTCGCTCGTCCTGCTCTTTAACCCTTTTCTTAAGTTCTTGGTTTTCCGCCTCCAACTTCAGCATTGAATTCAATGTTTTGTCCAACTTGCTTAGTCTTGTAATATAACTATGTATATTTAATAACCAGTAGATCCTAGGTTTTACTATTACAATGGAATCGTACGCGGTTTCGTCTTAAACAAGACTGACTGAATGTAAAAGAGAATTCGAGGTTTTTATATGGTGGCGAGATTACCCTTATTCCCACGCTCGCTTAATTAGTCGGGCGCTATCGGGGTTGTAGCCAATTAAGGGTGGTGGAGCCACGCTCATTAATGTGTCTTTGACATCGTAAGATGTAGAATGTTATGGAAATTGTAATAAATGTCAATACTAAAGAATGGAAATGAGTACATTCGATAGTTTTCTTAAGATCCTAATAACAAAAAAGCAATTAAGTAACAGCAAAAAACATGAGAGACAGTCTTGGGTAGGTTTCTCACGATATAGAAATCTTATCTAGGGTTCCTTAAAATTAGGCACAAAAAGGTACATAAAAAATACACTGTGGGCAGTTATTCAATTAGGCCTTCTAAAATGTCTTAAGTTTAAATCTAGTTATCCAACAGTGGTGTAATTTACTCACACAAATATCACATCGGTAAACTCCTCACCACACAATTGTTTATAATAAAATCGGTGACACGTGTTTCGCTAGCTCGAGGCAAGCATCTTCAACAACGGTATAAACCGAAGTGCGGCCTCGAGCTAGCGAAACACGTGTCACCGATTTTATTATAAACAATTGTGTAGTGCGGTGTTTACCGATGTGATATTTGTGTCAAGAATGTAATTGTAATGTTTTTGTGTCTTGATATTATATAAACCAAAACGTCTTTTGCGTATAAAGCTAAATTTTAACAGAAACTCTGTAATTAAAGTTCCGACTGATCTGAAGCGCCCCACCGAAATAGTCATCTATAACATAAACATGTTACGATTTATGGTTCCTAACGAGTTACCCCAAGAGATTGTCTGTTTCTGTCACACACACTGTTATAATGGCCGGAATGTATTATTTTTAAATGTTTATGTAACCCTTTCTTGTAATTAGGTTCAACGCTTTAATTACATAGATTTTATTGTAACTAATAAAAAAACAAATGACACTAGTTCATGAAATAATTATCGAAAAACAATTTAACAAAAATGAAAGATTACGCATCGGCAATGCATTATTAAATTTTCTCTAAAATGAGTACTAATTTCACAATGAAAATTTAATCATTTATTATTCTCAACACAGTAAATATTTGTACAAAATTTGGTTTCAAAATATATACTTTTACTGGGTGAACTTATGGGCATTTCGTAAACAAGATATGTTTTTTTCTAGCCATAATTTATCCACATCCATATTAAACACATTGGATGCGTGAACATCATACCAAAGAGATAAGAAAACCTAAATGTATAGTTGGTATTCAGTTAAGTGGACCCTTTCTGATCTACGAAAATTTATCACACAAATTTGAAACACTGCCCAGACACGAAATTGTACCTGGACTAATAAATTTATTTGAAGCCAATTTTCACCGGATTTGATTTCTACAAAACGGAGCATCAGTACATTTAGGTGTAAATGTTTGGCGCTATTTATATGAGGCATTTCCCCGGCGATGGATCGGTAGACGACCAAGTATTGAATGGTCTTTAACTACTTGAAATCTCAAGTATGACATACCTATCGTTAAACTAAGATTAAAGGGCAGCAAAAATTAACTCATATAGAGGTTATTGCATTTAAAAAACCAATGTGATCAATATTTTCAGAAAAGAAAATGGTAAATCTGGCGACAGTCCAAAAGATAAAATTGAAATCGACAAGTTCTTATACCAACACATCCAAAATTTTGAACATTTTTGAGAAAATTAGTCGTTTCTAGACTTTATTTCGACACTATATAATATAATACCCGGTTTTAATTCTTAAGTTTGGTTCATAACGTCCTGTCTGTTGCTATATACACCATTGCGCAGATATCTCTCGTAAACAAAGGGCGAGCTATTAAATACACATCTGCTAAAGTTTACTAAAGTACTCGTTTTCTGGGAACACGTTGAATACAAAACGAATATGATCACCTTTACTTTTAAGCATAAACTTAACTATGGTGTATTTCTTTACGTGTATATCACGTAATTTTTGACGTACAATTATTCATTGTTCAACATTGGATATTTATTAATTATATAATATTATATAATTTATTAACTTAAATGCTTCAATAACATTGAAGTTAATGTTACAAATGAAATTTATTCAAAAGAAAGAAATTTGGTTTACAGGTGTATTAAAGAAAAATATGAAAAAGAAATTCGTGACTTGGAATTATCAGAAAATAAGATTAAAACAAAATACACCGAAAGCAAAAGTAAATTATTAGACTATAAAGACACCATAATGGAATTAAAAAGTCACGTAAAGCTGTTAGAAGTACAACTAAAGGAAAGCAGGGAGGTATGTGAAAATATTATTTGATATATAATTATTTATTATATATTCATCGATTTATAGCGTCTACCGTCCGATCTCCAAACGTCTTCTCTCAAGTTATTTTCCTGCATCAACTTCCTAATATTTTCTCATCACGACCGGGTCATATATTTGAACTTTTGGCCTCTTGTAATTCGATCGCTCCACTACAATTCATTTAAATTTTCCACAGCTTCGCCTACTATGCTAACCCTTTCCCTTTTTCATCCATGTCCCTACCGTCTTGATTAATCAGAACCTCCAGATATTGTATTTCATACATACTCTTATTTCTTCGCTATTATCCAACTATCAAGGGAACACCGGAAACCCGCACTTCCAGATTTCGATGAAACTTTACATACTGAAAGAGTACCTTGGAATAGTAACACCATTTTCTTCTTATGTGGAATCCCCCGATTTCCGGGTAGAGTAGCTTCCAAAGATTTGAATAATTTTTAAATTTACTATAACAGATTTCTTCCTTTCCGCAGAACATAATTTGAGGTATATTATATAGTCTTAAGAATAACGCGAATTAATTTCCGTAAAGATTAGTATTGGGTGACCGGATATCTAAGACCCCCATTTTTGTTTCTGTTTATCATAAATAAAGTGTAATACACAGTCTCAAGGGTCTCGCGAATTATTTTCAGAAAAATAAATTACGGGCAACCGAATGCCCCAGAGTCATATTTTTTAACGTTTTTCTTTTATTTGTCACAAATGAAGTCGGTTTTATGTAGAAAACAATGTTGTCTAGCAAATTTATACAGTTAATAATAAAGATATAGGAAAACGATAATGAAACTTTGCTTGTCATTGATTATCGTTATAAATATACACATATCTAGAAATTATTTAATATTTCGATAACGGTCTAAAGAAATACTATAATATAATGTGATTGAAATGACCACAGGCGTTAGTTTCAAACAATATATGAGAAGCATCGTTGTTACGCTCTCCCGGTTTGGAGGGAGCACCAAGCGTTTTCCCGTTTGTGTGGAGATATAAAAAATAAGAACAGTATAACGGGCATGCCATGTAACAGGCATTTTTTCCTATCCATAGTGTAACAAAAAACAGTAAAAGTTATTCTGTCAATTTGAATATTTAGTAAAACACGTTATAAAAACTAACGCAGCTATTTATTTATAAAATATATCGAGAGAACCCAACCGTACCGTTAAAGTGGCGCCCAACGTGGGGCTCGATATATTTAGTGGTATCCGTGCAGCAACACAAAGAAGAAACAACCGTTGGTGGTATGTTAGTGTTCCACGTGGTCCGTAAATTGTAGTATCCCAATAGCAACCGTAGCAAAATTGTGCAGCGCATCCACAAAAAGGATCCGACAAGAAGCTACCAGGGTGAATTTAGAAACAACAATTGGCAAAGGTTATCTGCTGCTGTTATAATTGCTAGTGAGTACCCAGTTTATAGATTGGGGCGAATAGCAATAGATATTGGTTGCGTAGTTGTACTTCCAACAACACTATGATGAATAACTCTCAAAACGCTGTAGTAATGACGAATGAACAGCTGCAAAAGCTAATCAGGAGCATACAGGCTGTTCAAGTAGATATTCCTGTAGTTAGAACTGGTAATTTGACAAATTGTCAATCCAGATATTATGATTCTAAAAACAATGATGTTAATGCCTTTATTAATAATAATAATAATAATAATAACTTACTACTCTAGCCACATGGGAAGACGGCTTGGCGCTATTACGCAGTACTTTTGGTCCCAAGCAACCATTACATTGCATTTATAGAGAGCTCTTTGCAATGGAACAAGACTTAAAAACACCTATAGACGTGTTTGTTTATAAAGCACGCGCTTTACTTGCACAATTACCAAGAGATACGTTAAAGGAAGAAGTACAACTGGACATGGGGTATGGCTTACTTCACAAACGTATCAGGGAGAAAGTGGTACGTGAAAAACTAAATACGTTTTGTGATATTTTCGATCAAGCTCGCGCCGCAGAGGAAACATTTCCGGTGGAGAAGAAGCACTACATCAGGAAAGAGGAGAGAAAACGTCTGCGTTACGACTCCTGTAAGAATTACGGCTATTCGAAAGAGGAATGCAAAAAGCTAAGTATAAGGAAGAAACCAGCAGCTGCGTCGTCACAAATGCCAACGCCAATACCCACAGAATCTGCTAACCGTGAGACTAGATCTATTTCCTGATTTGGTTGTGGTAGACCAGGTTATATAAAGAGCAACTGCCCGTCGTGCAAAGCATCACCAAGTACGACGCAAGTTGATTTTTACTTAATGAGCGCTGATGCAGAAGTATCTATAAAACCTTGCGCGCGACCTGTATTATACGTAGAGATACTGGGCTATGGTGGACGTGGTTTTATTGACTCAGCCGCAAAATTAAGGGTAGCTGGACGAATACTCTACGAGAGGTTAGTGTCTAGGAATCAAAACTTTAAAATCGACAGAATAAATATTAAACTGGCAGACGGTAGTCAAAAACTGCAGGATGTCCTGGTAGCACAAGTGGTGGTATTTCTAAAAGGACCTGCAATCAGTACTACATTCATTGTGCTGCCAGAATCCGAAACTTGTACATTATTCGGCATTGACTTTATACAAGATGCCAGGATTGTGCTGGACGCTGCCAATAAGACTTGGCAATTCGCAGATTACCCAAAATCATATGAATTAGAATTCGAAAGTGGTGTTATGAGCCCTTGTGCCGATCTTGATATGAATAACGTCTTACGTGACGAAGAGGGGTCCATCTTACACAAAGAAGAAAGAACTCGAATAGTTTATTAGTAGAACATGAAGATATCTTCTAATTAGGGGAGAAGCAAGCCCTTAGGCGGAGCATCACATTGACACAGGAAATCATCGCCCGATAGCTGTGCCACCATTTCGAATGAGCGCTGCCAACAAAGAAACTTTAAAGAAGGAAATACAACGAATGCTGGAAGAAGGTATCATCGAGAAGTGTGAATCTCCATGCTGCGCACCAGTAGTCTTGGTTCCCAAGAAGAATGGTGATGTTCGCGTGTGCATTGATTATCGACGGCTTAATCCGATCACCGTTGCCGACAGGTATCCCCTTCCAAGAATAGACGACCTACTACATAGTACAAGCAGAACAACCTCTATGACTACTATAGACTTAAAGGCTAATAAAGTGCTAAAAATACGATTAAAATAGTGCAAAATCCTAGTATATACAAATAAGTGAGATTAGGTTTTCAAAGTTATATATATAAATACCTGAAAAGTGTAAAAAACAAAATTAAAAGTAAGTAAATACAAATATAACCTATCAAATATTGAAGTTATCGCATGAGAAGATATCTTGCCTACGACGGGTTGACCGGGGCGGGAATCTTATCGCGTGCGATAACGGACAACAGAGAGGACAGAGGAGGACTGTCGAAAAATTGTGAAAAACGTAAACGATACAAAATAGTTAGAGAGGTACTCAATACTTTACATAATAAATTAAAATATGTCTGATTCGGAAGAAAATAGCTCAGGTACGAAAAGGAAAGGAACAGAAAGCTCACAAATATTTAGAAGGAGTAAAAAAAATAGCAAGAACACCGCCTAAATCTGGAAATGGGGAAAATCAAGATCTAATGAACATATGCAGAGAAATGTTGGAGGAGTTAAAAGAGGTAAAAAATGAACAAAGGGAAATAAAAACAAAAATTGACGAAAATAACAACGAAATGAGATTCCTTAGAGAACAAATTCAAAACACAAATAAAAAATGAGAGAAAAATATAATAACCTAGAAAGCCGGATGAAAGAAATGAGTAAAAGGGTAGACGATTTGGAAAAGGGGAAACGTAAAAACAATTTAGTAATATCGGGCATCGAAATGAAAGAAAAAACGTAGAAACAAAGGAATGCTTAGAAAAATGGATAAAAAACAAGCTAGGAGTAGAAACACAAATAAACGAAGCTAGAGAAGTCCCCCAAAAAAGATACTTAATTAAGATGGATCATTTTGAAGAAAAACTAAAGATACTTAAAAACAAGAATAAATTGAAAGGCAAAAACATTTATATAGATAGCGACATGACACACCGAGAGGGAGACATACAAAGGAATCTAAGGACAATTGCAAAACAGAAAAGACAGGAAGGAGCCATAGTAAAAATAGAATTTTTGAAAATAATAGTGAACGGACAGGAAATCAATGAGTGATAAGAAAAGAAGGAGACATAAAGAAATGAGAATTAGTACCTGGAATATCAGAACTTTGTTAACACCTGGTAAACTATACGAAGTAAAGCCAGAACTAGAAAGATATAGAATAGATCTAGCTGCAATCCAGGAAATTATATGGGAGCAAAAAGTGAACATATGTAAAGAGGATTTTGAGATATATTACTCAGGGTGTTACGTACACAAATTTCACTTAGTTCAGTTCCGTATTTCATTTAACTTGTTAGAAATATAGGCTCAAAGTTTACTCCTTTTAGACAATAGTTATTTCCTAATATCGCTTAACGATATTCCCGTTGAACCCATCATTTCGCCGGGTGTTAGTTGCCCTTCAGTTTTTCGAATTCGTCCAATCACGAGAACGCGAAGCGAATCTTAGCTTCGGCGTAGTAACAAAAAAAGAGGGAATTAGGCATTAGGTAGCAAGGGGTAAAAGACCGGTGACGAAATCGAAAGAAGTTATGGCTGAGAAAATTTAAGTGAGTGTATCGTTTATCGAATTATCATCAAGAAAGTATTTACCCTGTAGTGGGGAATTCGCCAGCAAATCCTCTAGTGTATTGTCCAAGTACATCTCCCGTTCGCGGAGGAAAAGAAACCCGAGATCGAACCCTCCTACACTTCGTCGTGCCTAATAGAACATCATTGTCTTTATACCTCCCTATCAAGGTATTAAACGAAGGGAAACCGATCGTCTAATCCGTCGGACAAATCCGAAAGACCATTTCCAACATCTGAGGCAGACAAAGGGTAGAACCTTATGCGATGACATCACCCGGAAGCCATAACAGCTAAGCATTCATTCTATATGTCTTAAACCTTTTCCCTTTGTTTCAAATATTTCGTATATCGTATCAATTATTTCAACTAAATTCAACGTTAATATTCACTACCTTGTAAAATCATTATTACCTAGATGGCCGTATCTTCTTATTAAATTCATTGATATTCATATATATATCGAAATTCCTACTAGACCTGTATCGTATTTTGCATAGCTTTTGCTGAGCTGTGCACGGCATTGGCTAGCCTGTTGCGACAAGCGTATGTACCGCTTCTTGTTTTGTTCTTGTCGTCTTGTGCACTCTAGCCAATTGTTCCCCTCAGTTATTGCTATCTCGGAGAGATAGTAGTAATGCAGTTTTGGGGATACCAAGGGGGTAAGAAACAAGGACAATACGGAGTGGCATTTGTAATTATGAAGAAATTGAAAAACAGTGTTATAGACTTTAAAGCAATAAATGAAAGAATTGTGTACCTAAGAATCGAAGCAAAACCTTTTAATTTATCATTTCTAAACATATATCCACCAATTGAAAATACAACAGAAGGCGAAAATAGAAAGGGTACCTAAAGAAGATACTTTAATAGTTTTAGGAGATTTCAACGCCCAAATAGGGAAAGAAGACTATTTAAAAGAAGTAGCGGGTAGGCACAGCATACATGAGAAAACGAACGACAACGGTCAAAGGCTATGTAACTTAGCAATGAGAACAGATATGGTCCTAAGCAGCACAAAACATAAACACCCAAAACATCACAAGATAACCTGGATATCACCAAACAAGAGAACCTGTACACAAATAGATCATATTTTAATTACAAGAAGACGACAATCTTCAATAAAAGATGTACTTACGTTTAAAGGAGCCTGTGCAGATTCCGATCATTATATGGTAACCGGAACGTTGCGATAGAAAATAAAAAAGGTAGTGAAGATCCAGAGCATAAAAAATGGAATATAGAGAAACTAAACGATACAGGCAAAAGAAAAGCATTTGAAGCAAATGTCGAAAGAAAAATAGTAGACAATATTAAGAAAGACACTGAGATAGAGACACAGTGGAACAAAATTAAAACTTATATAAATAAGGCAGCAGAAGAAGAAATTGGTAGAGCCAACAAAGGGAACCAAAAAAAGTGGTATAATACAGCATGCCAGGAAATGTGGACAAGAAAAATGAAAGCAAGGATTAAGTGGATAAGAACAGGGAGAGATACAGATAGAAGAGAATATGAAGAGACGAGGAGAGAGTGCAAAAAAACTAAGAAAGAACAAAAGAGACTGGATAGATTATGAATTAGGGGAAATTGAGAAATTGAAATTGAAAAGAACTGCAGTTAGCATAAAAAGACAATTTGGAAAACAGAAGAGTTCATAATTACAAAGGTGTCAGACAAGGAGATGCACTGTCGGCCACGCTTTTCAATCTAGCGTTGGAACACGCGTTAGCAAAGGAACACTTAGAACTAGAGGAGGTCAGATAGTGGCATATGCAAATGATGTGGTAATTATAACAAAAAACAGGGCAATAATGAAAAACGTAATGGAAATCATTGTTACAAAAGAAAAAATATGGGACTACATTTAAATGAAAATAAAACAAAAATAATGAGATTTGGAAAGAAACTGGAAAAGATATATGTCAAAATATGTAATAACAATTTCGAAGCAGGGATTTAAATATTTGGATGTGAGGATATCTGCTAGTGGAGACAGGGAAACCGAAATTGAAGGAAAAATAATGTCACTAAATAGAGTCACTATGCCAACAAAAAATTACTAAACAGCAAAATCCTAACAAAAAAGACAAAAATGAACCTCTATAAGACAATAATAAGACCAACCGTACTATACGCAGCAGAAACCATGAGCATGTCCAAAAAGATGAAGAAAAACTGAGAATGGCTGAAAGAAAAATACTAAGAACAATAGTAGGACCAGTGAAGATTGATGAAAACGAGTGTAGATTAAGAATGAATCATGAAATAGCACGGGAAATGGAGGGTATGGATATAGTGAATAGAATCAAGGAGCGAAGGGTGAAATGGATAGGTCATGTATGGAGAGCGGAAGAATCCTCGACGATATTCTGTGTATTACAATGGGAGCTAGGTGGTAGAAAAAGAAGAGGAAGACCAAGATCAAGATGGCTACAGGAAGTGAAAGAGGACCTAAAACGGGCTGGAATAAAGAACTGGCAGCGGAAGACGGCGGACAGAAGTCTGTGGTGAAATATCAGCAGGCAAGTCGTCGGTACCCTAAGAAGTGGGGATTGATCCACCACGGCCAATGTATCTAGAAAGCTTCACAGAAGAGGCGGCGCAACCCGGAAAGCAACCGCGGAAAAGAACTACTCCACAACGGAGCGCGAGGCCCTCGCAGTAGTATGGGCCTTAAACAAGTTCAGGGGGTATATAGAAGAATCAGAAGTCACCGTCGCCTCTGATCACCAGCCGTTGAAATGGTTAATGACGCTGAAATCACCAACCTGAAGATTGGCTAGGTCGGCTTTTTAATTTAGAGTTACAATTTAATGATAGAGTACCTGCCTGGAAAGCGCAACGTCGTAGCGGATTGCTTACCTCGTCCTTCGTGCGACCATGACGACAACCCTAGCTGTGACGTCTCCACCGTTACTATTGACGTTCCTGTTCGATCTGTTGCCGACATCAGAAAAGGACAATTCGCGGATCCAGACGTAGCAAAGATTATCCACTGTTTTGAAGATCCTCAATCCCAGAATGACGAGTACGCAAAATGGACAGAAAGAGGTTATCTTATGACAAGTGGAGCGCTGTATAGGTACTGCCCAGACGGGGAAAGCGAAGAAGCATTATTGGTGGTGCCTGCTCAAGAACGACTCCAAATCATGTTCGAATACCATGATGCACCTACCGCCGCTCATTATGGTATAGATCGCACTATCCAGCGTATTGCTCGTCACTATTACTGGACCGGTATGCGCAGGTACATCACTGATTATGTTAAAAACTGTATCGAATGTCAGAGATATAAGGCCAGCAATTATAAGCGTGGAGGGCTGGTGCGAACGCTTGTGTATGCCTAGAGATTCGAGGTAATAGCTGTTGACCTATTTGGCCCCCTCCCCGACACACCAAATGGAGAAAGATGGATCTTGATTGTGGAAGATAGTGGGTAGAGGTTTTCGCTTTAACACGAGCTACCTCACAGGAATGCGCTCGTGTGCTGATCTCTGAAGTTTTCATGAGGAATGGGGTACCGCGTAAAATGATAAGCGACAACGGCACTCAGTTTGTGAGTGGTATAATGCAAGAAGTGGCGCACTGCTTGAACATAAAGCGAAGTTTAATTGCCGTGTACCATTCCCAGGCCAACATGGTGGAACGAAAGAATAGGGATTTGAAGCCCCGACTGGCTATCCTAGTTAAAGAAGACCATAGTACGTGGTCAGAAAAACTTGCAGTCATAAGATTCGCCATGAATACCAGCCGATGCGAAACCACTGGACATACAGCTGTCTATTTGACATTCGCCAGAGAACTTCGAACACCTGACGATGTACAACACGATGTTAAAGCTATTGTACCCTCCAGGGATTTCCTTAGTGAGATGACCCCACACTTACAGCGGTTAGCTGTAACTTTATACGAAACTCGAGAAGTTCATGACAAAGAACAAGACCGACAAAAAGTTTACGCCGATGCTCGACGCAAACATGTCCCTCCATACAACGTTGGTGACCTGGTTCTTGTAACCCTACACAAACTCAGTAATGCCGCAACAAAGACTACTTCCAAGTTCGTCCCTCGTCGAGATGGCCCCTACGTCATACTAAGGCAAGTATCTGCTACTACCTCTGAAGTAGGCGACCAGAACAACACGCTCGAACCGCTGGGTACGTATCACGTCTCAGCCCTGACAAAATACAAGAATGAGGGAGACACACAGCATTCAGCCGTGGCTCCTTTACGAAGACGAGGAAGACCGAGAAAGGCCAAACCTGCTGCTTCACCGGGACGTTATGAGCATCAGAGGGAGAGGATGTAACGGGCATGCCATGTAACAGGCATTTTTTCCTATCCATAGTAATACAAAAAAGAGTAAAAATTATTCTGTCAATTTGAATATTTAGTAAAACACGTTATAAAAACTAACACAGCTATTTGTTTATAAAATATATCGAGAGAACCCAACCGTATCGTTAAAACAGGCTTTTCTGTGTTTATGCCGGCTTATTCAGACACATAAGATTGACACATTCACAAAAACGATCATAAAAATACGTATTCGGATGCATGAGCGTTATTTCAAGATCTTTTTTTAATAAAAAGATGGTATCGCAATTTGTGCTTATAATGTGCATCACGTACTTAGCGTGCACTGTGTTTAGCCCATTTGACTTAAAACATATGTACTTATTACTTTTATGTCGAGCGGTGAATGACGGTCGTACGTATATGACCTTTATGATATATAAATTTTATTTTATTATATTATATTTATTTTATAATAATAATATATTTAAGACAAATAAAAACCGGAAATATTGAAAATAAAGGTATTTAATACACAATAATAATAGCATATCTAATAACAATAGAAGATAATTAAAGCAAAAAGAATTTGTATCGCTCGGTGTAATATTGAAATTGAACTTTAGATACATGAAGTACAAGAACTAAATATCTATGAATAAAAGTAACAAAATCCACAAATTGAAAAATAAAAATATCAGTTATAGTAAACGTGCAGTATTATATCATGGATTTGGTTTAGCACAGTTTATGAATGTTGCAGACTCACTAAAGAATTGTAGGTAGTGTGTCCAAAAACTACGTTCTAGCCGCCCATTATTACAGCAGAAAATTAAACACAGGGACTCATTTTTACAAATTGAGTGAGTAGAGCGTGTAAAATGTCCCGCATCAACTGCATGGACTCAGATGTACATATATACAAAAATTGAATTAAACATATAAATATAGAAGAAAAAACAACAAGATACAGTTACAAATACAAATAAAAATAAACAAGTATATAAAAAATAAATATGTACAAATTATTGGACAGAAGAGACTTCTTCGGAAATCATTGTTTGAATATGTTATGGATTCCTTGTCAGCAATTATTTTATTACAAAGCAAATATAATTTTAATGAGCAAATTCACAAATTTGCTCATTAAAATCAATATGATATAGAATGTAGGCATGCTGCAAAGCAAGACATAGGTCCTTAAATAAAATAATAACTTGTTTTAGTTGTTATTAAGTTAATAGCTAGAAACAAATTACCAGCTAAATATAATGTGGGCACTGCTACTCTTGAATGTCTATTGTTTCTAATTAAATACTCAGGATTATAATGGATTTGCCAATATGGAAGTTCTTGAGTTTCTCCTTGTCCACGTTGAACAAGTTTGGGTTCCCACATGCTTTTACACATAGTGCTGCTTTTCGTAGGGAAATTGATGCACAATACTGTATTCAAACGTGCAATTCAATACATGACATTTCATTACGCGTACACTTCCTCATCTTCCTTCCTACAAATAATTTTATTTTATGTAATGTGGGACATAACATAAAACAAATTATATTAACTTACCTTGTGTAATTATTGAATATTATATTCACTGTTATACAATGTATTTCCAAATTATTATTGTTGTTAAATGTGTTTAATGGTTAAATAGACGTGAAAAAAATTGAACAAAACTAACCTGCCAAATAACAGTAAAAACAAAAATGGCCGATATCCAATAATGGTCGATATTTATAAGTAGATATCTACAACCTTAATTATAGCGACATCTACGGCTGCCGTCTGATTTAAATTCAACGTTCAAACCACTAGATTTAACATTCCTCCCCCTGATTTCACTTCGAGTCGACGTTCGGGCGATATCGTACTCGGCTCGCAGTCCCTCTAGCTTGCTTTCACCGTGCTGCCTCACAATATTACGATAAAGCTTCAGAGTGTTGCCAGGCTAATCGATCGAACCATTCAAACAACGGCCTACGCAATGGGTCACAATATTTCAATCGATGCTCGATAAGCGAGTCTTTCCAGAACAGTACCGCAGCCTACCAAAGTAGTGATGGGTCGTTATTGAACTATCTGTTCTTTTAGACCCGTTATGAATCTAGTAACGGTTGCAACTGTCATCTCGCTGTCTCCACCGCACTTGCAGCGTAAGCAGTTGAAACGTTTCTATAAAACTCATGGTCTTCTGTAACAACTGCCTAGTCGGGGCCGCGGTTTATCATGGATAACCGTTACAACTCCACTAGAAAAATAACTTATTAGGTACCTACATATTCTCTCGGACGGTAATATCGGCGGTAGTCAAAATTAAGTCGGGCTTTTATTGTGGAAATATTTTCTAAATAATTATATGCATTGAGATTATTAAACGTAAAATAAAAGAACGATGTTATATAAAAAATATTTATAAAAACTATAAATAAAACCGTTATAGTATATGGAACAAAATAACAATTCTACTTACAATTGTAAATAAAGAAATACTCTGCAACCACTCATAAAAAATATGTATATATTCGAATATAAATAAATATGAATAAAACTCATGCAAAAATATATATATATTCAAATACGACAATGTTATCACGAATTCTGATTTATGTTTGTAAATAGGAACTCTTTCACCTTTTCAGATGATAAACGGTTTCGAGACTGTCAGAAATCCATAATCCCGTTGTCGAAAACACCGTTTTAGCGTACTGCAAGAATAGCAATTGCACATTTGCGTAAACAATTAAAACGAGAGAAGTCAAATAAAACTTAATTCAATAATCGTACGAAAGTATAACGTGAGGAAATTAGACAGTGACATATTGTATTGATAACATTTGCTATGTGGAACATAATGCGTTATCGCCAGAACTGTCAACTACGAAATGACGATAGCCTGTTATATTGCAACCGTTATTTCAAAATAACAATAACGGTTAGAACTGTTATTCTCCCATCATTATACCGAAGTACAATATATTTTACCGACAGTGATGTTCGATATCTTCTAAGTCCACGCGGTCGAAAGACCGCGTACGCTGGTATGCCTAACGTGCACCAGAAATTGCCGGTAGGTTTAAAACACAATATAAGCATCTACAAAAGGCAAGACATGAAATAATTTTAAATGTAGTGAGTACATATACGATATAGAGGGTTAGTTAAAGGTATGGAGACGGCGATTTATTGTCGTTAATATTCATTTTAGGAAATTATGTTCAATACTAAAATTTTTTGGAAATTTCTATCTACATTTTAGAACGCTTCAATTTTTTCTTCGATGGGAACTTGTTAATCTGACTCTACCGTTCGATAGAGATTTTTTTCTCTTTACAATAGCGTTTTTTTAAATTTATTTAATAATATTTTTACAAGAAAACATCGATTCAAGTATTTAATAAATGTTAGACAAAATTATTTGCAATAAAGTTATCGGTTACAATCTTATCATTAAGAACAAATTAATACTAAGTAAATTAAATTAAGTCTTCAAATTGTCCTCCATTTGTAATTTGACAACGATCCAATCGAACACAGAAAACCCCCAAAAGGATTCTCTAAAAGTCCAGGGTGAATTTCTCATATCGTCCTGGTAATTCGGATTTTTAAATGCTCGATGTCATTGCGCTTATCTTTGTAAATTTTATTTTTTACATATCCCCAAAGAGAAAAATCTAAAGGGCTTAAATCAGACGAACGATCTGGCCACTCAATGTTTCCTCGTCTCCCAGTCCATCTATTTGGAAAGACGTTATATTAACGAACATTTAAACCATAATGCGGTGGGACGCCATCTTGCTGAAACCAGATACTGTTATTGGGAAAGTGTTCGTTGTTTTCATGTGGATAGAGCGTACCACAAGCAGGTATAATTTCAGTTTGAAATAACTGCAAATACACAGCCGAAGCTAAATTGCCGTTGATGAAAAAAGGGACCGATAATATTACCCCCTAGAATGCCAACCTGAACATTAATTTTTTGCGGATACTGCGTATGGTGCTCCATAAACCAAAAGAGATTTTCAGATGACCAATATCTGTTTACTGCACCGGTAAGGCAAAAAGTAGCTTCGTTAAAGAAATTATTGATTATATTTGATTTTTCCTCACAAAATTGAAGTTTCCTATCAAAATCATCTTCCGTTAACTCGTGTAAAAGTTGTACTTTATAAGGTTTATACTTTTCACTTTTTAAAATTGAAACGACCGATGACAGAAATATTGTGATTGACTGCTAATTGGTTGGTTGATAAATGGGGATCTTCAGATACATCCAATAAAACTTTCAGTTTTTTATCATCAGTTTTCGCGGTTCTAGATCTACCACTCCTTGGCAAATCTTTAAGGCTATACATGTATGTTCATTCAAAGCGTTTTAAAGTTTTACCAACAACGGATTTACAAATTGGATTTCTATTTGCGTACGTATTATTAAATAAATTACAAACGTCTTGTAAACTTCTGCGTCTGTCTCCATAAGCCAGCATCATAAGTATTTCAATTCTTTCACGTTCACTTAAACTCGCCATTGCTGATATTAACAGCAATAAATTGTACAATTCTATTTGACGTAAGCAATAAACACTGATGAAGTTACTTTGCTCGAGTTTGTTTATCGCTTCTCTTTTGTCTATCAAAGATGTGCCTACTTGGATGAATATTGTTTATCAACCGCTGGTGCAGTACTGGAAGAATATTCCTGCATATAGTTATTATAAGATTTCGTTTGTTCACAATTTTGAGATGAGAAGAATGAAAAAACATATGGTGCGTTTTGAAGGAAGAAAAAACGTCGCGCGACGAGGTTCTAACCAGCGAACTTCTGAGTACCGGACTAGTATGCTACCGACTACGCCACGCGTCCAGTTCAAAAAGGATCATATCTAGTAGATTTAGCTGGCACGTGAAATTTCCAAATCGATTTTTCTCGGTAATTTATGTACGATGCATCGAACTACTCCGAAATATTCTTATTCAAGGTCCAAACTACACGTACCATAAATATCAAAAATTACAAAAATCCGATTACCTTACCTTCTCCTTTGTTATCCCAAAACTTCGTTACTACTATCTGTCCGAGATAGCACCAACTGGGGGTATAATTGGCTAGAGTGCACAATACGACAAGAACAACAATACGTGATATTTACGCTTGTCGCGACAGGCTAGCCAATGCCGTGCTCAGCTCAGTGGGAGGTCGTATAGGTTCCTTTTTAAAATATTATAACGGCCGTTGAATGCAGAAGGTCTTGTCAGGAGAAAAGATAATATGGGCGCCAACCATGAAGTTTGGGTCAAAGGTCATATGAACTTAACAGATATATTCTCATGGTCAAATAATCGGTACCTTTTTATGGATCGAAAAACTATCTGACGTCAGGAGCGACCAAGATCAGCTGGTAAATGCACGTTGATTCTATATGCTTCTATATCTTTACGTAAACAACAAATTCCTACTTGAAAAATTATACACGGCTATTCAAGAACTTGTATATTTAGCCTTTAGTTAGAATTCATTAATAAAATTGGAAAAGACTACAAAATATTCGAGATTAAATTAGCTAAATAATGCGAACAATGCGGTAACGGTAAGTCAGTATAAAACGTTTTATCATAGACCTTCACAAAATAAAATACAAAATACGTGATATTAAGTGGTGCTGTGAGTATGCAAAATGCGATACAAGTGTACTCTATACAGGTGGCCCACCACCAGCGCCTCGGACTTATACAGGGTGCTCCAACAAAGCGCTAAGTATCAAAGTTATGTTTTTTTCAATGGAACAGTATACATTTTTTACTTTTTTCGAATTGTATAGAAAAAATAAAGGTGAGTTACTTCGATGTTCCATATACCTATCGTTAGCCGTTTTCGAAGTATTTGAGGTTTTTCGAAAAAGTAAGATGTTTTGAAAATGGACATAACAGACAAACTAATTGAAATTTTCAAATCATGTTTTTAGCCTTGATTTGGTATATCTTGGGCTACTTATTTTCAGGTATGTAATTTTACAATAATGTACAGGCTGATTCCATAGACCGGCTTTATTTGTCTCAACTATAATAGTGTATAACTTTGTTATTTCAAATGGAACACCCTGTATATTTTCAGACTCGGAGAAAGGTTTTCAATTCCTACCCAAACTGTATTAGGTTTCCCTATACCTATCTCTTGTGATTTCGGAGATATTTGAAGATATTTTAAATTTTACCTAGATTGAAATTAAATCGAAGCTGCTGAATATGGAAATGCAATTGTTTTTTATTTCAACGATCTGAAAAAGTTGCTAATGAAACACATATGCCTTTAAATGATAAGTATTATAATAAATGTTCTACATGATCGCCATTTTACGCTATGTATTGTATTCTTTCATTAATTGTAACGGTCTTTATCACTCGGCTACCTAATGGCTTCCTTTTTTGCTACTACGCAGAAGCCCAAGATTCGCTTTGATTGGGCGAATTCGAGAAACTCAAGGGCAACTAACAGTGCTGCGATATGATTGGTTCAACGGTAATATCGTTAAGGGATACTAAGAAAATAACGTTTGTCGGAAGGGAATAAAATTTGATAAAATTTATTTCTAACAAGTTAAGTGAAATACGGAAACTGGACTAATGAAATTTGTGAACGTAACACCTTGTTTGGATGTATCTAACATTTAATAAATACTTGAACCAATGTTTTCTTGTAGAAATGTTATTAAATAAATTTTTTAAAAACAAAAATAGTAGTATAAAGAGAAAGAATTCTCTATCGAATGGTAGAGTAAAATTAACAAGTTTCCATTTAAAAAAAATTACGCGTACAGGCGTAACTCAAAAATAATTGAAGAAAAAATTGAAGCGTTCTAAAATGTAACATGAATATATAGCAAAGAAAAATAAATGAATATTAATTTTTAAACATACTAGTAAAAATAAAAGAACAATTATGGAAGTTAAAAATTAGCAATTTTAATGCATCGAAAGTATTCATATAATATTGTATAGAAAACAATGTCTTTAAGTTTTTAACATCATTTTGTCCAGTGTAAATTTACCGATCGACATAGTATTCTATAGAGCAATATTAACAGGGGCGACTCCTCCATTAGTGCTGCTGAGCTGCAGAACCACCAGAATAAATCCTCAATTTATGCATTAATTAATTATGTACATAGCAGCCGTTTAAAAATACAATTACGTGTCAGTATGATGTAAAAATGAATATTATTTTTAAACTCGGCGAAACTGAGTTTCAAAGCCTTAACTTTCAACAACAACTGATAGTAAGAGAACATGGACGTCCTCTTCCTGCACTAAATATTGAAGTGACCGGCAAAAGTAGTGGAAAAACTTATAATAGACAATTTAATAAAGACATATATCTTCGTAATTATTGGATTTGTGGCTGTAGCGAAAAAGCACTTTCTTTATTTTCCGTGTGCATTCTTCGGAACTGATTACGAAGAAAACAATTGCCGGGAAAAAGGCGTACGTGATTTAATATATTTAAGCGAAAAAGTGCAAAAACATGAAACAGGCCATACGCGTATCAGCACTCAAATGAAATTTGCATTATTTGGGCAAGTGAATATTTAAGCTCAACTTGATTCTGTATGTATGGTATGTGTTATCAAAATTGATTGACTGCATACAATTTTGTAGGGCGTTCGAGCTAGCCTTAAAAGGACATGATGAATGTGACTCATCCGGAAATCTCGGTATTTTTCGGAATTTGGTAAATTTTACGTCAGAACTTAATAAAGCACTTAGTGAACATCTTAAAAATGCAACGGTTTTCAGAGGCACCTCAAAAATTATACAAAATGAGATTTTAGATTACATGCTGGAAGTGTATCAAGAGGAAATTCTTTGCAACATAAATAAACCCCGCTTTTAGTAGTGATGGCTATTGAAACTACAGACGTTTTCCCTAAATTTAAAATAATAATAATAATAATAATAATAATAATGCACTTTATTATCCAATAGGAAATTCCCAATTACAGGATAATACAGAAAACAAATATTTTACGTTAGCAAAACTAATACAAACAAATATACAAAATATATATTCAATAAAATTTAAAGAAATATGTCAGAAATATATTTTTCTGCATTTTTATACATGAGGGTACGGGGGCTCGTTGAAATAAATTCGTCCTCACAAGTGGAAGTTGAAAAGTTGACTTATGTCTAGCAGCAATTCTCAGCACTCTAAAGTTCACTCGCGAAAGTAAGAACTGGCAATCAATTTGATTATGCAGTAGCTTCCTTAGAAAATTTGCAGAATGAATATTTCTTTTTTCCAAAAGTGAAACCATACTATGGCGGTTCAGCAGTTCATCTTGACTGACACCCATAGGCGGATATGTTCCGATAATCTTGTACGACAAGAATTTCAAAAAACGTCTGTGGATTCGATCCAGCAATAAACAATCACAGGCATACAAGGGATACCATACAATATCCGCGTAGTCAAACTTACTAGTTAGTAGTATCTATAGGTATAATACAGACATTTTAGTAGTTCAGGATCATTGAAATGTTTAGAGACACGCACAAGAAAACCAAGGGCTCCACACGCAGAGGCACGCGTTTGCTCAATATGTGTTCTAAATGTAAATTGGCAGTCAATCCAATATTCTGTCGCCAATCTCGTAATCAAATAAAAACGGAATATCCTTCTTCGTGTACGTAACAACACAGTATTTGTCAACATTTAACTTCAGTTGGTATATCTCGCACCAATCCTCAATAAATTTGAGATTCCTCTGCAAGTTATTAACGTCTTCAATGGAAGATACCTCGTGAAAGATTTTAATGTCATCAGCATAAACCAGTATAGGACAGTTAATGTTCTCTATCAAATCATTAATAAAGAGGATGAATAGAAGTGACCCCAGATTTGAACCTTGTGGGACACCAGAAGTAGCAACAAGTTCTTTAGAGCGAAAACCATTATAGGAAACATAAGAAGTACGGCCAGTTAAATGAGATTTTAATAGTGCGATTGCAGAAGGAGAGAAACCAAATGATGTCAGTTTGGACAACAAAACATCATGACATATAGTATCAAACGCACGTGAAAAATTTGTGTATAAAACAGCAACTTGTCGGTGTTTATTTAAAACTTTGCTAATATACTGTGATATCGTACAAAGATAGGTTGTTGTCGACCTACCTCGAATAAAACCATGCTGATGAGGTGCCAAAAGCGGACAAACATTGGTAAAAATAAAAGAATATAACACTTGCTCATAAATCTTTGCAAAACACGGTGCAACACGAAAAAATATAACCATATACGGACACCACATGGGCGGCTCACACTGTGAGCGGCTCACATCGAGGCATTACACAGCGCGACGTCAACGAGAGCTCAGCGGTGAAAGTTATAGAGAAAGTGCTCCAACATAATTCGCACACAACATTGGCAACTGGCAATTTCAATACGCAGTGTGAAAAAATTGATTTATTTTGCTACGTTTGCGGTCATCAAATCAGAAAACAAAGTTCTACAAGATTTGAAAAGCAAAAGAATCTTTTAACTAGTGAATTCAAAAGAGCATATAAGTTGTTTTTCGACGAAGTAGACTTGACCGGTGAAAATTACACACCTAATACAGTGTGTCGCCAATGTTATAACAATCTCATGGCATGGTTGAGTGGAGGCAAAGATAGTATGAAGTATTGTAAGCCGGTAAACTGGATTAATCGCCCAGGTGATCATGATGCAACCAGTTGCTATGCATGCGTAAATTACACATGTCGTCTAAATCGACATGCTGAGAAGAAGAAAATTTATAAAGCAACTGTAACAGCCACACTACCAATGCTTGCACCTGAAAATTTTGTATCACCAAGGACTCCAGATCGTAGGACAGAATTTACACGAATGACTAGAGCAAGTGGTGTTACTTATGAAGATCCATTTGATACCGATAATGAGCCCCAACAGGGAAGAGATGGACCACAATTAATAACACAAATGGAAATGGATTTCATTGTGGCCATATTGGGACTATCGCAGCGACTTGCCTTATTTTTGACAGCGTTTTTAAAGCAAAGAAAACTCGCACATGCTAATGTTAACTCTACGGCGTACCGCAAACGGCAAGCTGAATTTCAGAGCGTCTACACTCTAAATGATGAAAATTCGTTCGCTTACTGCAACGATATAAAAGCTATGGTGGTAAAAATGGGAATGAACTACATCGCTAGTGAGTGGAGATTATTTATTGATGGTTTTGTTTCAAGCTTGAAAGCAGTGTTGTTGCAAGTGTCGAACCGAAAACCTTCCATCCCGCTAGCAATGGGTATTAACATGAAAGAAAGCTATGAAACATTGAAAGATATAATGAGAAATATCAAATACTACGAAAATAAATGGAAGATTTGCTGTGATTTGAAGGTCATCAACATTTTGCAAGGGACAAGGGTGGCTTTCCAAAATTCTTTTGTTTTCTTTGCAATTGGGATTCGCGCTCACCTCTGAATCAATTCCAATGTAATTCGTGGAGACCAAGAGGAAGTGTGGAGGTTAATGAAACAACATAGACTGAAGAATACACTTTTAATTGACAATACTCAAGACATCTTGCTGCCACCGCTCCACATAAAATTGGGAATTGTTAAAAAATTTATCGAAGTGGCCGTTGTAAATTATCCAAACGCATTCGACTATGTGAAAAGCATTTTCCCAAAGCGTAGCGATGACAAAATTAAAAAAGGTATTGTAGTAAATTTAAAACGAATTTTTGTTCACCTCATTGTACTATTTACACTATGTTAATGTTTTCTTTTCTGTCGTTATTTTTTGTCTTCATTTAACAGGCGTACTTAGTGGCCCTGACATTAGAAAGCTATTCAAGAGCAACTTTGATTCATCGTTTGATGAAAATCATTCAATGGCATGGATTTACCTTCAGCGTGTATGCACCAGAGTCTTGGGAGGGGATCGAGACGCGGAACCGGAAGCAAGAGAATGGGTGAAAGAAATGCTGTATTATTTTGAGAAAATCGGCACATCGATGACATTAAAGCTGCATTTTCTTCATTTTCATTTTGACGATTTTATCAAACAGCAAGGAGAACGGTTTCACCAAACCACAATGCCCATGGAAAAACGGTACAAAGGCAAAAAACTGGATGCAGGGAAATTTTTCACTTTTACGGCTACCTAAACACTACCTAAACGGTGTTAAGAATCATTCCTAGGAAGTTCATATGTTTTAGAAAGTTGTTTATTGAGATCTTAGGTACATTTTTGTAGAACAGAGATACTAAGCAACTCGAAGTATCTCAGACAACAAACTAACGCAGTACAGCAATGGATAGAAAACTAACGAAAACGACAAGGCAAGAAACTGGAGAATGAATCGGGAACGAGGGGAAGAGAAAAGCAAAAGAAATATAACATTAGGAACATGGAATCTTCAAGGAGTATACGAAGAAGAAACAATAAAAAATTAACAATAGAAGCAATGAGGTATCACTTACATATTGGCAGTACAGGAATCACATTTGAAAGAAAGCGACATAAGGGAAGTAGAAGATTACTTAATATTTACAAGCGGGTACAAAGTAGAAGATTAGGAACAGGATTCGTAATAAATAAAACACTCCAAAGGACGGTAAAAGAATTCTCAACAATATCTGATCGAATGTGTAAAATACATCTGAAATTTAACCAGGTAAACGTAACGGTGTTAAATTTTCATGCACCAATCGAAGAAAAAGAAGAATGGATCAAAAAGAATTCTACGAAAAATTAGAGGAGAACACAAACGGTATACCCAATAGTCACATGAAAATTGTTATCGGCGATGCAAATGCTAAAGTGTGAAACGAAGAATTATTTAAATCAGTAACAGGAGGAGAAAGTAAACACGATGTCTCCAACGATAATGGTGTGCGACTAATAGATTTCGCTGTACAACAGAAAATTAAAATTATGAGCACATATTTCAAAAGGAAGGAAATATATAAGGGGACATGCATAATACCAGGGACTAACCAAACCAACCAAATAGACCACGTACTTATAGAAGAACGCTACGCTAAACGAATGACAAACGTAAGAACTTATCGTGGAGCAGATGTGAGCTCCGATCATGCCCTGGTGATAACAAACCTGCAGGTGGACTCTCTGAGCAGACAAGGAAGGGAACAAAAAAACTACAAAATGAAGAAATTGCAAGGAAGTACAGAAACGAAATAGACCAAAATTTGATTTACGAAAGTAGAGAACTGGAAATAGAAGAGCATTGGGACAAAATACAGGAAGCAATTAAGAGAGCAACAGAGAAAGCGTTAAACAAACAAGAGTCGAGTAAATGGAAAGAATGGTTCGATAATATATGCATAGAAGCAACGACCAAGAAGAGACAACTAGAGCTAATATATTTGGAAATAGGAAAAGAAGATGATAAAAGAAAGTATGAAGAACAGAAGAAACGCTTACAAAAGATCTGCCGGGAGAACAAACGAAAACTACAAAAAGAAAAAAATCAGGAAATGGAAATGAACTACAAAACAAAAAAATATAAGAAACTTAAGAAATAAAGAAAGCCTATCAGCCGAAGCGAATATTTACCAAACACGAAGGGGGCAACATTATCGGCAGCAGAGAAGAAATATTACAAAGATTTTGAAAAACTACTGAACGAGGGGGAAATAGAAAACAAAGAATCCGAGGAACAAGGACAAATGGGTGAAGGCACAAACACGGAAGAAGCTACGCCTACAGAGGAAGAAATAAATGAAATAATAGAAAGCCTGAAGAACAACAAAAGTCCCGGCAGAAATCAAATAATGGCCGAATACATAAAATATGGAAGAAAAACACTAAAAAGATAACTGTCAAAGTTAATAAGAAATATATGGGAACAAGAAAGAATGCCAGAAAATTGAAGAAAAGCTGTGATTATACCACTACACATAAGGGGAGAAATCTCGAAATGTAGCAACTACCGGGGAATCGTGCTATTGGAAGTAACATATAAAATAATTGCCACCATACTTAAAAAGATTAGACAAATTCACAGAGAGTGCAATAGGAGAATATCAGTGCGGATTTCGAAAAGGGAGATCTACGGTAGACCAGATTTTCTGCTAAAGCAAATTTTAAACCAAAGGTAAGATATGATATGATATGATATGCTAACACGTATGGTCTTTATCGATTTCAGGGCAGCGTATGATTAAATAGACAGAACGGAAATGTTTAAAGTATTGGAAAGATTGGGCATATCTAGAAAGCTAATTAAATTAGTACAGATGACCTTAGAAACGATAAGCACGGTCAGAATAGAGGGTCACAAGACCAGTGAATTCGAAGTCAAAAGAGGGCTGAGACAAGGAGACCCATTATCCACATTGCTGTTTAACCTGGCACTAGAGGCAGCAATAAGAAATAGCAAAACCAACAGGCAAGGGACATTACACACAAAGAGCCATCAATGTTTGGCATATGCAGATGATCTGGCTATGATAGCAAACAGCCAAAAGAACTTACTAGAGTAACAACACAACTCATAGAGGAAGCATCGAAACTGGGACTACAAATCAACAAAGAGAAACCAGAATATATGCAATTAAAAAATTAGCATTATAATAAACAGAATAAAACCTTGGAAATCCAAAACTATAATAAGGAAAAAATAACACTCAAGGAGACAGTCAACTACGTATACCTAGGCACATGGATAACTAATAAATGCGAAGAAGGAGCAGAAATAGACTAACAAACAGTAATAAATGTGGAGCAGCGTTACGGAAAATAAGTAGATCTAAAGAGCTTACATGGGGGTCAAAACTAACAATCTATGAGACGGTGATACAGTCTACCATCCTATATGGGAGACTCTGTTGCCAGATTTTAAACTTAATAGAAGCATATATGTAAGAAAAATGTCTTGAGTGTTCTGTGGATCAGGATTAGTTTCCAAGGTGAAACAAATGAATTTAGGAGTTTTTAAGAAATATTTATTCAGAAATGTAATGAAAACAAATTAGTTTTAGATCTTTTCTAGAATAAACCCTTCAACCTAAATTCGATATAGAGAATTATTTATATATGTCTAGCACAACAGGCCCTACAGACCCAATGCTTGATCGGTTACTGCCCTCCATTTCATCCTGTCTTCAGCCCTTTCTTCCCAGTCTCCAATGCCCATTTCTCTGAGGTCCTCTTGCACCACATCCAGCCATCTTGACCTTGACCGCCCTCTTCTCTTCTTTCCACTCACCCCTCTCCGCAGCACTGTCTTCGGTGTTCTTCCTTCGGGAAGCTTCATTACATGACCCAACCACCGAATACGTTGGGACTTCACCATAGATGCTATGCTCGGTTGCCCATACATGTTCAATACCTCACTGTTCGATGTAGGGAATTATTTATATATGTCTAGCACAACAGGCCCTACAGACCCAAGGCTTGATCGGTTACTGCCCTCCATTTCATCTTGTCTTCAGCCCTTTCTTCCCAGTCTCCAATGCCCATTTCTCTGAGGTCCTCTTGCACCACATCCAGCCATCTTGACCTTGACCGCCCTCTTCTCTTCTTTCCACTCACCCCTCTCCGCAGCACTGTCTTCGGTGTTCTTCCTTCGGGAAGCTTCATTACATGACCCAACCACCGAATACGTTGGGACTTCACCATAGATGCTATGCTCGGTTGCCCATACATGTTCAATACCTCACTGTTGGATCTTCTCTCCCACTTCTCGCCCGTCTTCTTACCACCGTAGATCCACCTTAGGATTTTTCTTTCCCACACTTCCAAACGATTCTTGTCCCTTTCTTTCAAAATCCACACATCACACCCATATAAAACAACCGGTCTTATTACTGTTTGATATATACGCTCTTTAGCGCTTCGCGACACATTTTTTGACTTTAATGTTCTTAACAATCCGCCTGCACACCTATTTCCCTTTGTGAGTCTTTCACTTATTTTGTCACTTTCGTCTACATTATTTGTAAGAGTAAAACCACGATAACTAAAACTCTGGACAGGATTAAACATGTAGCTTGTTCCGTCTACGGTATTCTTTATTGCAAGCCCTTTTCACTAGTTCCCCTCATTACCATGTACTTTGTTTTACCCTCGTTTATAGCCACCCCCACTCTTCTTGCCGCCGCTTCTATACGTTTTGTTATTTCTTGCAGTTCTTTCTTGGTCCTTGCAATTAGCACTATATCATCCGCATATGCCATACACTGATGCCTGTGATCATAAGTTGTACCTTGGTTACGTATTCTTGCATCTCTCAATACTTTTTCTAAAACCAGGTTAAACAGAGTAGTCGAAAGAGGATCTCCCTGTCTTGGTCCTCGGTCAACTCCGAATTTCCCCGTTTTATGTCCATTAACGATAACCCTACATTCTGTATTCTTCAGTGTCATCTGTATTAGTGATATCAACTTTTTCGTTATTTTAAATTCAGTCATTATCTCGTATAATTGGTTCCTGTTTATCCTATCGTATGCCTATTTAAAATCTATAAAGAGGATGTGAAGGGCCATATTATGTTCATAGCTATTAGCCATTATTTGTTTAATGGTAAAAATCTGATCAGTTACTGATCTACCTCCTCTAAAACCGCATTGGTACTCATCTACTATTTTTTCTGAATATGGGTGTAACCTATTCTTTATACAACAAGCCATTATTTTATATGCAACATCTAGCAGTGCAATACCTCTGTAGTTTTTACATAATGTTACGACACCCTTTTTATGTATCGGCCGCAATATCGCTTCCCGCCATTCCGTCGGCATCATTTCATATTTCCATACTTCTTTAATGACCTCGTATAAAACCATATCCAGCATTTCTCCTCCTTGTTTAATGAGCTCCGCTATCATTCCATTCTGTCCTGGACTTTTGTTGTTCTTTTGTTGCTTAATTATGAATAGTACTTCATTTAGGTTTCGTGCCATCTCTTGGTTTTCATCATACTCCGTTACCAGTTCTTCTAAAATTTCGTTCTGTGTGTTTTCCATTCCGTCTTCGTTCAGAATGCCCTCAAAATACCTCGTCCATGTAAGTAACCCTTCTTCTTTGTCGCTAGCTCCTTATCTCCTTTTTCATTTCTGCAATATATTAGCTGTTCCTTATATCCCCACTTTTCTTTTCTTACTCATTATAAAATTTTCTTATATTCTTATTTACAAAACTGTTTTCAATCGTAGCAAGCTCATCTTCAAGATAACGTCGTTTTTTTTGTCTACATATCCTTTTTGCTTATCTTCTCATTTGTTGATACATATGTATTTCTATTTTCGTCTGAATTTTCATTCAACATTATCAGTCTAAACAAAAATAAAATATTAATAAAAACATTTGGCTAAGTTTCACGAGTTTAATTTAGATTTCTCTAACAATTGCTTCGGTATTCACATACCAGAAGTTTAAGGTAGTGAGGTAATTACTAGATGTGAGCTGCGCAGCATTTTATAGGTAGTGAGGTAATTACATTTTAATAACTGTGTCTATTATGGGGGTATATGAAAATTCTCTCTAGTGTGTTAGATACTGTTGCTTTTCTGTAAATGGCTTTCTTCATTCCTAAAATTTTCAAATAATCTAATTTCTTGCTTTTGCATGCTTTATGTAGGAGTTTACAACTGTTCATATCGGGCAAATGGTTCCTTTCTATGCAGTGTTCCGACAAACCTGTCTTTTACGCTTTTCAAGATATCGTTCTTATGTTCTTTTAATCATTTCTACCAGTTTGCCCGATATAAATAGCTTCACATTCACTACAGTTAATTTGATAAACTCCTGTGTTTTCTAAAAAGGTTGTTTTGTCTAAGTTATCTCTTAACGCTGTACCCAAATTGTTTTTGTTTATGCTACAGGTTGTAATTCCTAAATTACTACAAATTTTGACGATTTGATTATTGACCTCCGGTATGAAATTTATTAAGTGCCACTTTTCATTCTTAACCTGTTCTTTCCCAGAGTAAAACTGTCTGAGTAGCTTGGACTTCTGTTTGTGTTTTAGAATATCATCTATAATTTTGCTATTGTAACCATTATTTTGTGCTATTACTTTAATCATATTTAATTCTGTTTCATATTCATTTTTATTTAACGGAATATTTAGTAATCTGTCAGCTTTCAGAAGTTTTATTGTTTATTTATTGTTAGGCTGTTTGTTTGTGTTTCTTGTGTTATTCATCTTTTTCAATTCTTTTCGAATATTCATATCCATTGTCGATGCCGTTGTCATCCCTTTCGCTCCATCCCTCTCTAATGTTATTCTTTCTTTTAAACTTACCCTTTCTTACTACTCCTTTCTCTCTTTCATCCCACATATAACCAACGCTATTCATCAGAATTTTTCTGTATCCTATTTTGACTTCGATTCCTTTTTGTTTTTCCATCTTTGCTATCTTTAAGATTTCTGACTGTACTGTTCTTTCCTCTTGTATTAAATCATTTTCAATATAAACATTTCTACCTCTTAACTTGCTTTCATTTTGCATTACTTTTTGTTTCTCCTCCCACGATTCCATTTTACCAGTAGCATCTTGCAATCGTCCTTCGTCCTTAAAGCAATAACATTTTTATCGCAACATCGATCTGTAATGAATTTCTTATAAAGCTTTCTGCAGTTTCTTTACTGTCTACGTTTCTTAATTCAGTGCCTTTAATTACTATATTATCTCTCCTTTTCTCTTTTTCTTGCTTTTCAGTTCTTTGCTCTAACCTCACTATTCTATCCATCAGCTGCAGTTTTTCTGCTTCCTATTTCTCTTTCTTGCACATCGTCTCTTGTCTTAATTCTCTTATTTGCTTTGTGTTATTTCTGAATTCGTTTGGCATTTCTTGCATTGTTTCATTAATTTTTTCAATTCTTCCATTTCTCCTGTGCTGCTTGTTTCTTGCTTAAGCTCTTCCCTTATTGATGTTTCTTTTACCTCTCCCTCTTTTTGTTTATCTGCCAGCTGTATTTGCTTTTGTTGCTCTGGAGACCTAATTACTTTGCGACTTCTCTTAAAAACATCAGCTTCCCCACTACTGTTTAAAGCCCTGTCTCCTTTTTTACCACTACTCATTTCCTTATCACACTATCCTCAGCGGGTACGTGCTGCTCCGTGTTTATACCCAAGGTTCTTGGAGGATTGTGATCTTTTAATTGGTAACACAGTGATATAAAAACAAAGTGAAAGTGATTATCTGGGAATCAAAATAACAGGTAAAATTAAACAATTTATTATATCATTGATAAAAGCCAGACTTCCGACGGGTCGACCGGGCCTCGGCTTTTTGCGCGGTGATAAGAAAAGAAAACAGAAAATACATATCCGTAGAGAACAGGGGCGGAGTACGAAATTGTATATATCATGGATACGGAGGAATACAGCTCGGAAGATAGGAAGAGAAACGGAAAAAGAGAAGAGGATGAAGAGAACAGCGAAAATATTTTCAAGAAAAGTAAAAAAATAATAAGATCGCCTATGAAGTCTCAGAAAAAGCTGGAAGAAAACATTGGTGTAATGATGAAGATGATTGAGGAAATGGAAGCGAAGATGAACAATTTATCAACAGAAATAAAAGAGATGCGGGAGGAACAGAGAGAATATAGAAAAGAAATGTCAGAGTTAAGAAAAGAAAATGCGGAACTCAAAAGGCAAAATAAATTCATGAAGGGGGTAGTGATGGATATGGAAGACAGATTGGAACGAGTAGAGAACGAGAAAAGACGGAATAATGTAGTGATTCAGGGTCGAAAAATAGATACAGAAGATAGGGAAAAACTAAAAAACGCAATGTAAAATATCATAGATAAAGAGTTACAGATAAAAGTACATATAAAACAAGCCATAAAATTAGGTGAAAAAACCTGTCTAGTTCAATTAGACAGGACAGAGGATAAGGTGGAGATAATGGAAAACAAAAAGAAATTAAGAGCAAAAATAGGAGGAAGGATTTTTATTAACGATGATCTATCTAAGCGGGACAGGAAGATACAAGAACAAATTAGATTTAGAGCTAAAACTGAGAGGGAAAACGGAAAACAAACAAAAATTGGGTTCAGGAAGTTGTATATCGGGAATGAAGAATGGAGATGGGATAGAGAGAAGGATAAGTTGATACAGATACAGAGATCAAAAAACTAGAAGGAGTGAACGAGCAGGGAATAGAGAGGACGTACCTGGCAATGAGAGCGGATACAGAACAAACTCGAACACAAAAATACATGGATGTGAGGATGGGAAATAGGAACAACAAGGTAGAGACAGAGAGGAATGCTAACACGATGACGACCACAGCTATGAACAAGGAAAATGGAAAGATACGCGTTGGAACGTGGAACATAACTTTCCTAACGGGAAAAGAATATGAACTAGCAGAAGAAATGAACAAGTACCAAATTCAAATACTCAAATACGGAGCAGGAAGAATAGGGGAGGAAGTCAATATTTTCTGTACTATTCAGGAGTGAGGCCGGATCAAAGGAAAAAAGAGGGAGTAGGGATAGAAGAGTAACTATACATCAATCACTCTCATCAAGGTTGATGCGCTTGAGAATAGAATTGGAGAAGGAATCGGTTGACATCATACAGATATATGCACCAGTAGAAGGAACAGATGCAAGTACAATGGAGGAGTTCTATGAAAAACTGCAGGAACTGCTGGATGAAGTATGAGAGACAAACTCAAAAGTAATATTAATGGGGAACTGGAATGGTAGAGTGGGTAATGATACAAATAAGGCACTGGGCTGCTTTGAAGCATATGGAGAAGAGACGTTAAACGGAAATGGTTGGAAAATGATTGATTTTTGTATACGTAATGATCTCCTAATAGGGAACGGTTTCTGGGACCAACCACTGGAAGAGAGATTCACCTTTGTCGCGGAAGAGAGAAACGCGAAGAGTAAGTAACAGACTACATAGTCTATACCCAAAGTATGAAAACTAATATACGAAACATAAAGACACAAAAAGAGGCTGAAATGGGAACTCAACACAGATTGCTAACGGCAGAACTCCAAGAACAAATTAACACAGAACAACAAATAGTTGAGTATCAGAAAATAGCAATCAGCAAATTAAGAAACGAGAAGAAAAGAGCAGAATACCAACAGAAAACGAGTGATTTACTAAAGAGACATGACCAGGAAGAAATAACACTAGAAGAGACGTGGAAAATTTTCAAGGAAATTATTTATAATTCTGCACTAGAAGTATGTGATCAAATCAGATACAGGAGAAAACAGAAAAGAACAAAATGATGGACTAAGGAAATACAAAAGGAAGTCAAAAAGAAAAAGATGCGTGGAGAAAATACGTTTTAACAAAGGAACAGCAATACAAAGAACAATGTGTTAAAATAAGAAACGAAGTTAAGAAGAGAATCAAAGAAGCGAAAATGAAAAGCTGGGAAGATTTTGGAAATGATATAAATGAGGAATATAAAACAAATAACAGGAAATTTTGGAACCTAATAAGATCAATGAATGGAAAGAAAAAGAAACAAATAAAACCAATTAGGAATACCGCGAATGAACTAAAAACAAGAACAGAAGATATACTTGAAATATGGAAAGAATTCTTCACGAAAAAATTCACAGATGCAGGAGATCCTACAGATTTATTGCCAGAATCAGGAACACGAAATGAATATAATGAAGAACGTGAAGAGATAGATATGGAAGAGGTAGAGAAAGCCCTGAAAAGAATAAAAACAGGAAAAGCCTGCGGTGCGGATAATATAGAACCGGAAATGGTAAAATGGCTCGGACAGGTGGGAAAGGAGTGGATCCTTGACATCTTTTGTAAGGCATGGCGAACGAACACAATTCCCGCGGATTGGGAAAATAACCTCATCACTCCCATATATAAGAAAGGCGATCAAAGTCAGTGCGAAAACTATAGGGCAATATGCCTATCGGCAGTATGTTTTAAGGTCTATACCAAAATAATAGCGGAACGACTTACACATTTAGTAGGAGACAAACTGGAAGAAGAACAAGCAGCCTATACAAAAGGGGAACAAACGAACGACAATATCCACATTATTAAAAACATCATAGAACGTAAAATTGAGACAGGGGAGGAAATCTACTTCAATTTCATAGACTTGCGAGCAGCCTTCGATACAGTAGATAGAGGGAGTATAGATATATGTTTAGAGAAACTAGAGGTTCCAAGAAAAGTGCGCCAAATAATCAATAGTCTATATTCAGGTTAGAGGGATAGTACAAGTGAATGGAAAAAGATCAGCAGATTTTGAAATGCAAGTGGGGATAAAACAAGGAGACAGCTGAAGTCCATTAATATTTATTATAGTAATGGACAGAATCCTGCAAAATACGAGGAAGCGCACCGAAACTGTGAAGACAATGTTAGGATATAACAGACTGGAACCTGTAGCTGTGGATGCATTACCGTACGCCGATGATCTGGCACTAATAGTTGACAGTTATGTGAAAATGGAAAAATTAACAAAAATATGGACAGAAAAAAATAGAAAAGATGAAGATGGAAATAAACGTAGAAAAAAGCAAACTAATGGTGATAAATAATAAAGAGCCAGTCAGTAATGTAATAATTAGAATAAATGATAAACAAGAAGAAATTGTCGACGCATACGAATATTTAGGTACTATTATATCTAATGATGGAAAAATTGATCTAGACATAGCAAAAAGAGGACGGAAAGCCACAAACATATACTACGCTCTGAATCAAACCATCTTTGGAAAAAGAGAAATAGAACCCAAGATCAAACAGATAGTATACAATGCAGTAGTAGCCCCCACAATAATGTACGCAAGTGAGTCCTGGATAATACAGCAAAAACACGAAAGCAAAATAACAGCTATGGAAATGAAATTTTTGAGAAAGATCGTGGGGAAAACAAAAATGGACAGAATAGAAAACAAACAGATAAGGAATATGATAAATCAAGAAGATATACTAAAAAGAATTGAAAAATGTCAACTGAATTGGTACGGCCACATAATTAGAATGGAACAAAAGAGTTTAACCAAGAAAATAATAGAAGCCAAAAATAACGGGAGAAGAAAAAGGGGAAGACCAAGGAAAAAATGGATTGACAGAGTCAACGAATTGGGACGAAAGCGAGGGAAGACCATAGCAGAAATGAGAAGTATGAGTACAGACCAGACACGATGGAAAGAATGGATTAAATCGTCGTAAGATCCAAAAATAATCCGACGCTGAAAGGCATAGGGATTGACGAGAAGAAGAAGAAGTTATTATGAAAAGAAACAAACGCCAGGCAGAAATGAATAACATCAGTAATCAGGGCACACTTTAAAACGTGCATTTAGATTGTTAACTTCTTTTAATTTGGGAAAGTGTAATCTGTAATAAAGCGTAATAAATTTTGATATTTTTATTTATAAATGTATTGGCATAAAGTAAATATAAACATACTTTTGTGTTCAGTTTTTGGTCTTTTTTGACATATACCTATTTTGTATGGAAACCTTTATTTTCAGCCAGGATTTGTTAAACAGTACGTCAGGGTATTGATTTAACAAATCTTCGCATTCCTGCTTTCGTGGAGGTTTATTTTTTATATGTTGCTTAAAGTACTCTGCTATAACTTTTCTCTGCTTTTCAGTCCAAGGTACTAAATTTCTTTTCTTTGGTGCCATTGAAGGTACAGGATCTGAATTATCAATACATATTCTAGGGGTCTCTTGTTTTTTGTTATCAATAAAATTCAGTTCTTGGTTTACTTCCTCATCCTCTTCATCACTATCTTTGTCATCTTCGTTTAACAACTCTTCTTCCAAGTTAAGTTCAATGTCATTCAATTTTTTACCTTAATACTCTGCTGCTTTTCCACTTTCCATTAAAAGTAACAATTTTGAAATTTTTTCCGTTTGGTAATCTATAGGAATTTAAAGTAGCAAGTTGTTCCGAAAAAGTTTTTCCGAATCCTTGTAGAAGTAATTGCTTTGGCATTCTTCGCTCCACAGGTAACTCCATATTTTGCCAATATTTTGTAACCATATATCGGCGTGGTTAACATTGGTTTACCAAATAAATAGGGATTTTTATCTCCCATGAAATTTGGTCGTACTTCTAATAATTTTTCAATGTGATCTTGAGTGTTGCTAGTGAACATTACGGGCACACCCCGACCTCTTTTTCCTCTTATAACTACCCGTTTAATTTTTTTAATAACATTTTTTCGGTCTCCGTTACTGCCTCATTAAATTCTTCATAACTATTATTAACCATATTTTTATACGTATGTACCAACATTCTTTGTAAGACTTCATAATTCGCCAGGGCGCCTTCTGTTTATATAACCCTGCAAAATATAGTCTCTAAAAGAGTATTATACGCGTTAACATCTCTCGCATTTTACTTTAACTGCACCAGAGCCTCTTCAGCTTTCGAAATTAAATATTGTTTCAACAATTTCATATTACTTGCTAGCGGTATAATTGTCACCTTATTAAATTTATTTATATTGAGATCACTTCCCTGCCCTACTAGAAATGTCAAATCTCCAGTTTGAAGTCAAAAGGTTTATCATTGTCTTTAAAATCGCTTCATGATTAGCTGTTTCTACTGTAGACGACTGCTTAATTATCATGTGAATGGCAATATCACATCATTGTTTTAATGATGTACTGATGTTCATACCAAATGTAGACCAGAAATAAATCCTTACTACAATCATACTTTGCTACCGACTTGGTAGTTTCGACAAGTAAGTTATAATATTTAGGTTGAAGTGCGTCATACATGTTACTTATAGTTGTTTAACTTTCTTACTTCTATTAAAATTCGGGAGAGTTCCCTCATTTTTGTACTTGTCACATTAATAAAATGCCTTTCACGGTGAGTTTTTAGGCACAAATTAAAAAATCTTTTTGCTTCCAATGATATTTTATCTGCCCGCATTCGAGGAAAAACGTCTTCTTTTAGTCGCAGATCGACTTTGATATTCTTCAATAACAAGTTTTGGCCTTCAGCCTGCGAATTTCTAGCTGATTTACCTAGGCGTTTTTCTATAGCGATATAAAAATTTGGACGAATAGAGGAAGGCTAGGCAATTTGTACACGGCAGATATGATCTGCCTGGAAGAACGGTTTGCTTCACAGGTTTCAAACATTCTTGGGAGTTTACTAAATAATTAGGTACCTTTTTTACCTTTAAGTATTGTTAATAAATCTCTTGTTTCTTTGCATTTTACTTCTTCCGAACAAATTTTGATCACTTCTGTTTCGTGCAGGTGGTTTTTCTTAATGTGTCTCGCAAAATTTAATACGAGTTTCGCAGAAATAGCAAAAGTCCTTTTTCTTTCAACCCTTCTCGCTTTCTTATTGGTGTTTCTTTCCAAATTAAAAGTAGTAGTAGTAGTAATCATTTCATTCATCATTTCATAATTTTTTAAATATAAAAGTTTTTTACATACCTTTACTGTTAATTTAGCAACGCTCACTTTTCCTGCATCATTTTTTGCACACAGAAGTTTATCTAAACCGAAAGATTCATGACCACACGTCGGGTCTTCGCCGCTATCACAAGAATCTCTAATATATGACGTGCCTTCTTCACTATTATCAGCGCTTTCCGGAATGTAGATAGGATCTTTATCACTGTCATCTGCATTAGATGACGATGATATTTTCATAACAAATAACCAATTGATAATTTTTTATCAAGAAACAAATACAAATTGTTTACTTGACTTGTTTTGTTTTAAATTACAGCAGACGCTCGATAACGTGAACTAATTCAGACCAAGAGTGTTTCACATTATCGAAATGTATACGTAAGCGAAAGTGATTATTAATAAGCAAATTATTTAAAAGAAAACCTTTAATACGCCAAAATAGAATACAAAAAATATTCGAACAACCTTTTGTAAACACTAAGGATAACAATAAATCAAAATAGCGTTTTACAATCGTGTATTAAAGAACGAACCTCAGCCAACAAAGTTGCTATTAAGACTACTTTTGCAAAATCAAAGGTACATATGTATGTATACGTAACTAACAGCATCTGTGTTTGCTATAGTAATGAGTTATCCCTGGAATGTACACAATTAAGTTCAAACATGGAAATAATGCTACATAAATCTGGGACTTCCCTACACAATTGGATAGTTCGGGGATTGATCAAACTGGGCTTTGCATAGGTAACTTGTAACGCATTTGTAACGCTCGACGTTATTCGCAGACGATCAGAAATTACGTGCTGTTTACGTTATCGAGCTATCGAACTTACAAAACTTTTACGTAATCGAGCGTTCTGTATAATCCTATACTACAAATGTTGTGTTCACATTAGCGCAATGTTTCCAATATCTGGTATTTACGTTATCGAGCGTTAGCTGTATATTCATATTCTAGGTCTTCCTCTAAATCTATGATTTACATGAGTTGTTTCTTTAATTACTCTAGATGTAGGTATTGTTCTAATATAAGTGAATTATTAAAGGAACAACAACAATTCATATACATATGTAGCAATAGCGGAAGTATTGTGGCGATAAACATTTTTACACATCTTCACGGTTTGAGATCTAATACCGATTAAGATTTTAGGCGATGTTTCATTCTCTCTCTTTCTCTCTGAAAAATACTTAATACTTAAGTATTAAATTATTCCTACCGCAACTAAATCTATTGCTTTTGCTATTTTGGATAGTTTCCGATCTTTTGCGAAAAACTAATTGTAAGTATTCTAAAATAAATTTGAAACAAGCTATGCGAGATATTTGTCAGCATTCAAACAGATTATACGTAGCCTTTTCAAAAATGAAGTCAAGTAAACAAGTTTCATTAGAATATGTTGTTACTATATTTTCAAATTACACCTTTTATGATAGAAATAAATAACTTAAAACATTTTCAACGTAATTTTGAATTTGAGTCGTTCATTTCTGACTGAAGTCAATGAAACTGGTGGTGATAAAGGTCTATTGCAGAACCACTGATTTTTTCTATTTGTGCTGAAACTGAAATAGACCGTCCTGCAAAAAGAAAAAATATATAATTTACGTTATGTAAGGGTAACAACGCTATTTTTGAGTAAAGCAAAGCTGGGCTCGGTATTCTAGCATTTCTAAACAAGTCCTTCAACATTAATATTAGAATATTAACAAATATATAAATATTATCAATACTTCGTTTGGAAAAAAAAGGAGACTATTGGGCTTGCGTTTCTGTAAATGATAATATAATTTATTTAAAAAAATAACTGTAGGTAATTTAAAATGTATAATTTTTATGTAAGTGAGTAATATATTAATTACCTACCTGTTTCCATAATAATTTATAAATTAAACGAAAGAAATGATAACTAATTAATAAGAAACTTGCTAAAATGTCCAATCGCGAACAAAGTAACACATGTATTAAATGAACATCCCACTACAACAGGTCTTACTTTGAAATGCGATATTGCCAACAAGTGGACGCAAATCATTGCTATTTACATATAGCAAGTATACATTTTGTATATTCAACACTGCCTCTATGGGATGTTTCGTGAACTAAATTATACAAAAATTTTCATTCACCCCAACATTTAGCGTCCACTATGCTTTTGGTGTAAATTTGTTATGGTATTGAATAAAATGTTAAAAAGATATCTGTGGTTAGTTTAAAGTATAACGAATAAGAATCTGTAAACAAACTTGGTTTACTTCGCAACTGACTTGAGATATCATAAGAAAACTATTTTGCGTTCGGTATATATATATATATATATATATAATTTTCTTCTCTGTATAAAATTTCCTGTACTTCGGTATTACCCGTATTGTTATTATTATTATTATTATTATTATTATTGTGTTCTTCGTCTTCAACAACTTGCGCTTCAAATTGGTTCTTCTAATGGCAAACCCCAATCCTGTTACAAATTTAAATCCTTCAACGCATCATGCAACTCAAATTCTTGAGACACCAAAGGAATTATTGCGATTTGGCAACTTGAAACGTTGCAAGTAATATATTCAATACATTAGCTATATTAATCGCTGGCATTATGGTTCTCATATATCATTTGGAACGACCACCTTATATGTATGTATATGCATTACGATAATGGTGTACGTAATGTAATACTTGTATTTTCAGTTTATCGATATATTCATCAGATTATATTACAGTATTTCTTGGAAACGTTAACGAAATAATTCATAATTTCAAGCATTCGAGATAAATATATGTTTACTGTATACGTGACCGGAAAAATGTACGTTTAGTATATCGATATCTACAGTAAGCAGACATTATATTATAGTATTTCTTTAAACATTTATGGAAATAATAAATAATTTCTAGATAAATATATATTTATGACTATCAATAACAAATAAAGTTTCATTATCGTTTTCTTATATCTTTGTTATTAACTGTAATCCTTAGAACTATGTAATATACGATACTTCAAAATATGTTCTATAAAAAAGAAGAAATTTGTTATCGTTTCCGAGATATTTATGCAAATTTTAAAATTATTCAAGTCTGGGGAGGGGGTTATATCCTGAAATCGGAGGATTCCACACAAAAGAAAATGGTGATGTTCCTACACCAAGGTACTCTTTCAGTCGGTGTAGTTTCAACGAAATCTGGAAGTGAGGGTTGCCGGTGTTGCTTTGTTACTTTCCGTTCCGCACGTATACACATATTTGGTTTTGTCTATATTCATCGTGGTCCCCAATGCGCGTATTCTTCGTCAACAAATGGAATGTGAAAATATATGATTCGTCCACTGGAATTCCCATACCTCTATGAATGATTGTATGATTGATGTTGGCATTTTTAGTGCTTCCTAATTTTAGCACAGGAACACAGTTGTAGCCTTGGAGAGATTTATAAAGAGTACGGGCGTTTCTTTATTTACGGCCATCCTTTTCTTCATTAGTTAGTGCAGGAATTTTAGCACCAAAAACGGGTTCGCTCTGCAACAAATCCTGATAATTGATTTTTCGATTGGATTATGTGAGAGGGTGTCCTCTAAGTGTAAAATCAAGTTTGTGTCGTCCGAAACCGCGAGGGTTAGCCGCCATCTTGAAAAACGCCTTCTTGCAAATATCTCCAAAATGGTGAGCTTTACGTTAAAAATTATGAGGACTTTTTGTAGAGGATACAATTTTCCATCTTTTCTATTTTAAACTTTTTTCTCTATTGTTAATATTTGCCGATATATAGTCGATTAAAAAATATATTAATCAAAGTTGAAGAGCATAACATTTTCTACAATCTTTTTATAAAACTTTTTTTGTTAAATCTATAGTTGCTACCAATAATATTTCGTGAATAGGAGGGATATGGGGGATAGGAGGAAAGTTTGCGCAATAAAAACATTTTGATGAATTGTTTGAAAAAGACATGATATTCATATTCATTATTATTTGCGCGATTTGAGTCGCGATTTACAAATTAGGATCGCATTATCATCAAAATAATAAAAAGAAATGTTTTTGTCAAATTTTAAACGTCGATGATAGATTTAAAACAATTCTCTTTGTTTGGAACAGAAAGTGCAATTTTCGATGGTTTGCGAGTTTTCTTCTTCCATATTCAAGTCAAGAACAGCAAAAGAATCTATAAAAGATTCATTTTGAACATCCTCTTCGTCATTATCGTCCACTGTAGGGATTGCGTTATCGCATGTTTGGCCACTGCAATTTGAACAAATTACGGAACCTTTCAAGCCACTCTTTCAGTATCCGCAAGCAGCTCCGTAATTTGTCTTGCATTTGCAAGATATTATTTGCAGCAAACTTTCCGACGCGGGAGCTTCTTTCGTGCTAATTGGTGATAAGTGATCCGCAGCGCGCTCCCAGCCCCATTCTTCCGGGTCGTGGTGAAATCCCAGCCAACTTTGGACTTGATGATATACTCTGAAGGAATGGTAACGGGCTGCATCCTGCGTCGGTGGTAGAATTGTTAAGTTGAGCTTGGTGTTCCGAGCTAATTTGCCAAAGTTCTTGTATCGGAGGAGTCGATGGACAGTTCGGTTTGATTACCTCCATACAAAGCAATAAACAAATGCTTGCCAGCTTGAGCAATCATGTTGGTATCGCACCTTTTATCTTTGAACAAGACCACAGCCGTCAGCACTTCTTCATGGTTCTTTAATGTCGTCAGAGCTTTGTATTTTCCAATTTTAAACGGAGCTGACGTTGTGTCGCAACCGCTGAATGTATGTAAAAATAGAATGTTTTCTGTTTCCACCATACTCCGGCTTCAGACAATGTGGGCTGTATAGGGATTCTGGAATGCGTCCTTTTCCAGGCTTGCGAAAATAATTTTCTTCTTTTGCGCAATACGATCAACAATATTAGCAGATCTACATCGCGTCTTCTTACACTTTTTTGACATGCTAGAGTGACCAATATAATATTACCAATAAGCTGTTTATCTTTATCTGACGGCTTTCACAACTTTCACTGCGCTAGAACTCAGCAACTATCGACTTAACAAAAAAGTTTTATCCAAAATTGTAGAAACCGTTATCCTCTACAACTTTGATTATCATATTTTTTCGTATTTCCAAAAATTATCAAGATATTTTTCAAAAACAAAGATTTGGTATTTTTAATCGACTATATCTCGGCAAATATTAACAATAGAGAAAAAGTTTCAAATGAAAAAGGCCCTCACAACTTTTAACGTAAAACTCACCGTTTCCGAGATATTTGCAAGAAGGCGTTTTTCAAGGTGGCGACTAACGCTTGCGGTTTCGGACGACACAAACTTGGTTTTATACTTAAGGGCCACCCTCTGATATAATCCTATCGAAAAATCAATTATCAGGAATTTTTGCAAAGCAAATGTCTAAAAATCCTGGACTATAAATACAGAAGATATTGCATGATTTTTCCGGTACGAACCCATTTTGTTCTGTTTCGTCCTTTGCATATTTCCCTTCTATTAGATCTCTTCCATAGTCTCCCCGGAGTAGCTGTAACGGTTATACCTCAATAGTTCCGGCCTTGTTGCAGATTTCCTTTCTTGAACAATGATTACATCAATACGATTTTCCATTCTGCCTGTTTCCGGTTTCATTAAGTGTTCCGTAGCGCTTTCAAGCAGTTCTGCATATATTCCTCCTGGGCCCGGTGCCTTACGATTTTTTAATTTTTGTTACCGCTTTGAGAACTGTATCTCTGTTTAATTATATCTTTTCTCCTTCTTGTTCTGCTGGAATCATTTGTGGTTTTGATTAACTTCTATCTGATCTGTTCTTTAGCAAATTTCATGCTTCTTCCTCCGAAGTATATTTGTATTTTTCTGCATTTACAATCTCAGCCTTTCTCTTTTTGTTCTGCACCAATTTCTTGATTCGTTCGTTCTATTCAATATATTTTTCTACTTTCTTTTGTCTTTGTATTGAGCCAAGTCAGATATGCTTATTTATTATTTACTTAGTTCTTCGGTTCATAATAATGATGTTCCAAGACCAGTTCTTTCTTCCCTCTAAACTGATTGCCCTTAATGCCTCACACATGACGTAGCCAGTCATGTACTGCTCGTTTTATGTGATCGTGTAGTTCCTCAATATCATCATATTGTCCCTCCTTCAGTTCTTGGTCCAGTTTTCGTGTAGGAATATATAGGAATTTACTACTTTCATCCGTTAGACTTACAAGATTGTATATCTGCTTTAACTAATATTTTTTCCTTCACATTTATATCCTCTTTTCCTTTTATTATGCGGTATGGAAATGGTAGTTTGACAATGACTAAGTAGTGGTCTGATCCCCAGTCTGCTCTCCAATATACTCTTATATCTTTGTATTATTATATAATATACTATAGATTTTTATTGCCTCGTAGGTTGTGTCCAAATAAATCTATACATGCTTTTGTGTTCCCTTTATTTCATGAATTACCTCTGCTTGTTTGGTTTGTATTCCCTAAACATTCTATGTTGCAATTCTCGCAGTCCTTTTTCGTAACTTATACCGTTGATCATTCAATCTATCCTTGTTCGTCTGGAGTTTCTTGCAATGGAGATTTTCTATAGGGAACAAGTCAATTGTGTCAACCCCCAACCTGGAGGACCATAATTTTCTGTGTGGATGTACTCTTTTAGCCGATATGCTCCCGTTTTATGGTGCCTAAAATTTACTCAATTTACCCTCTCATGTATGTATACTACATATTGTCTGTCACATTGCCTGGGATCACGCGACGATTTTGTCTATGAGGACGTAGGAGTAGGACTTATTGGCAGAGCTGATCCACTATCGTACAGACTCTTTCGAGATCAGTGGTTCTGGTGTTGTGAAAGGTCAATCTTCACCTCTTTACCTACCTTTTGACATATTTGACAGTTGACATTATATATTGTTATTTAACATGATCGTAGGAGTACTAGAAATTAAATCAGTCCGCTTTGTTAATTTTTAAGAATATTTAGCACTTGATATACATGGGATATATTAGGCGTCAAATCGGTAATATTGTATGTAAAGAGTAGGGAGCAGAAATTATGGTTTTTGATACTTACTTCGTTGCTGCTATTCGGCACATGACAAATACGAACAGTGCCAAACATAACATAGTCTGTCACAGAACTTACTTCTCAAGAATTGTAGCTGTTATTGTGATTTGGCGCCTAATATCCCCCACACTGTGTCGGTCGCCAATAGCGTATAACCTGCACTGTTAAGGCTGTCATACATTATATATCCTACTGGTGGCTAATACAGGAGAGCACAGGAGCAACACGTGAAATTCGTTTCACGCTGGGCAATAATTGTATTGAAATTTTAAAAGTATATCGTAAATGTTCAAATGTTACTAGATCTTTAATCTGTACTTCAAGAACGAAATTATGCTTTATTAATCGTGGAATGCAACCGTACATTATACCGTGTGGAAACAGTGGATAAGGTCAAAATTATTATTGTGCATGGAGAACCACTCTTCGCGCGTACGTTTAATTATCGGGCATACGCATACATTATATATACCTATGATTCGATGAATTGTACTTCTTATAATTTAACCATCATTACATATTATGTTAGACAAATAAAGCGATAGTATTTTGCTTTGTATTTGTGAATAATGAAAAACTTATTTTTATATTTCATACTTGCTATATATTCTAGGTCTTGAATAAACTGTCCATTGAAAGAAATCAACTTAAAGAAATAATCCACAAGGAAGTGAAACAAGATTTATCGTCGTTAGAAAAGGAAGTAATTAGATTAAAAGAAGAAAAGAATAAACAATTGCAGCATATTTATTCTAGGTAAATAACACATTCGATGCGAGCATGCATAAATACATAAATTTACAATCACAATATTTTATAGGGTGAAACTGGCAATTGCTAAGAAAGACGAGACACTCGCCGAATTGGCTAGAGATTATGGAACACTACAAGAAAAATGTACCTACTTAGAAAACGTCTTAGAACAAAACCGAGAATGTATAATCAGATAGCATATCACACGTGTTTCCTAAAATACTTATATTTTGTATTTGTTGCATGTATTACACATCTCCAAAATATATTTACTCTTAATTTTTATTTTTTTCTTAAGGGAGGGGGTTCCACTGCCCTAAAGCTCAATGATTTACTGTGCTCTCCACCTATTTTACGCCATTAGGTCGACGTCCTCGATAAAATCCACCACCTTGCTAATGCGAATATCTCCTTTATCTGTTTTTGATGACCAGTGACCCTGGTCGCGTCGCCGCTACCAGTCGGATCTCACTCGGCTTATGTCGAGCAGCTCCGAAAAGTTTTTATCCTATGCAGGTGTCTCCTTCCGGAATCTCCATCTACTGATTTCTCTGGGGAATGTTATCAAGATTACCATAAGCAGAGTACTGAATATGTATGGAAGGGTATATGCACACGAAGTCGGCAGGGTGCCCCGCGTCTGGGGCTCCCCGAGATGGATGTCACCTCCGGTCCAGCTCGTTGAAAACACACAAGGCTTTCCACTATGTCAAGGTATCAACTCTAGCCAAGGTTGTACTACTATCATGTATTTTCTTTGGGTTTATGACATGGACTCTTATTTCTGGTATACAATCCGTCAAATACGCGGCCCAAGGTCAGGTGCGCACTGGCAAAATGTAAGTGACGTAGTCCTGCGACTGTGTATGTGTTATGTTTACACTATTTTCACGCTGAACATGATTCATTTTGAATATTATCATTAATCCATTGTGATCCATTGCCATTGGTCGATCGGTTTTACGCAGGCTTGTTGTTTATTGTTATTTTGTTCTCCGTTATTTTTATTTATATTATTAAGTTGAGTTTTGAATGGTTTTGAGTGAAAGTATAGACATATAATTAAAGGTAAAGAAATACAGCAGTTTCAATTCCTTTAATTCCTTAAATATTCAAGTTTATGAAGAGATGTATCGTTTTTAGTTAATTGCAAAGTCAGCGTTTAACGAATGTTTGCTAAGTGTGAATGTAATAGCCTTTGTATCTTTCCCTTTGTGGGTACACCTTCTTACCGAGGTTTAGTTATGTTACGTTTATCAAATGCCCTGATGAACCCCTGGGCGAGAAGTGAGTGTTATCCATGTGTCATTTCCTTAAGCATGAATGTAAGTATATGAAAAGTTTCGCTGTTGGACCTGGCAGAAAGCGACATCCATAAAATGAAATGAAGAAGAATTTCTTTAATTCATACAAGATTTTTCTATTAGCTTAAAACCTTCCTCAAACTCTCAAGAATAAGAAAAAAAGTCTCGTTAGAAAAAATCTCGAACCACTTGTTTACGACAATTTGCGGAGGCACCTCGCGGCGGCCCAAATGCATATCGCGGCGATTACACAACTTTAAACGCGATTTTCTCGAATCACCATTTTTCAAATAGGGCGAACCGATAGCGACTACTAATCTTCATCGATTGCCTTCAAATATTGAGAGTACCTTCATACATATATAATCTAGTAGACGATGTAGAGATTTTTCGATACTTTGTGAACTCTTTTTATAAACAATGGAGTATGCAATTTTTACGTGAAAAAGTAAAAATATAATTATTAAAATATCTAATCAAGTATTATTGTACACAACTATTATATGTATTATTTTATATTTCCTGCCAAACATAATACCCCAGCTACGTCACACGAATCTGCGCACGAGCATCTCTTATATATTTGTGTCATGATTTACCTAGTGGTTGTGATCGAGAGAACACCGAGTACAGTTACGATCAAAAGGGCTTTACGGTTAGTTTTGAAAATATTATTTATTTCGTGCGTAAATTGTACAGAAACATTTATAATACCATTTAAAAGTAAAGTTCATGGAAAGGTAAGCAAATTTATTTATTATATTTCCGAAGGCTGGAACCCTTCCTAGAACAGGTAACAGACGAATTCGTTATAAACCTAGGCGACGACTCTGGAAGTCAATCAAAAGATAGTGACATCAATGATGATTTGACAGAAAGTGATGACTAGAGGCCGGATTATATGCAAAAAAAGTGGAAATATGCGCATAAATATGCAGATGTTTTGGCCTAAATATGCACTTTCTTATGAAAAATATGCAGATAAAAAAATAGGAGTAATGCTAAAAATATAATACTATAGAAAAAAATATTCTATTATGTTTACTACAAGTTTATTTATAACATTTTACAATATAATTAACTATGAAAACAATTTACAATTACATATTTCTCAAAGTTTTCAATACAAAAATTGTGGCCCTTGTCTGATAACATGTATTTATATATTGAAAAAATTCGTTCTACGTCCACGCTTGTTATAGGAGCATATTTCAAATTAGAAATATCCTCTATTGTCAATTCAATATTTTCTACTGACTCACTACACAAGATTTTAGCAATATACTTTAGCTTTTTAAAACCCTCATTTTTTTCTATTACAATTTTTCATATACGGATTTTCCCACGCTTCCTTTAACATCAAAACATAACTTTTCAAATTTGTTTATTATTTCAACGCTCTCAATTAGCGACATAAATTGTTTTTCCAATTGCAATATAGAAGTGGAAATAAAACTGTAGTTGGCTTTAATAAACGCCAACTGTTGATTTCTTTACTCGAATACACCTTTCGGGCGTCTAGCACAGATTGTGTATCGCTATCAAGATCCATAATAATTGTCTTTATTTCTTCATGATTTGCATGAAAAATAGCAGCTTCCAACTACGTTCCCCATCGTGTGATTACTGGTTGAGGAGGAAGCGGAATACTGGGAAGATGTGGTTTGTAAAACTGCACTCTTAATGGAGCCTTTAAAAACACTTTCTTAACACTAATTAAAGTATTTACCAAGGGAAAATGATTTCTTACTTCTTCTGCAACACGATTTAGTCCGTGCGCCAAGCAAGTTGTGTGAATTAAATTTGGGTATAAGATTTTCAAGTTGAAAGCTGCCTTCACCATGTATGGTGCGGCATCCGTTAAAAACAATAGAATTTTTCTGTTGGAATCTATTCCGAAAGAAGGTTGCCAGTTCTTCCTGTATAAACCTTGTTATTGTAAAATTATTTGCCTTTTCCAACTGTTTGGATGAAATTAAATAAGATTTTGCTGGAACCGATACGTTAAGGATACCTATCATTAAATGAACTATGTATCGGTCCTCGGTCCACACTATCAGTAGTTTCATCTGCGCATATGTAAAGGTAATTGTTTGACACAGCCTTCTTAATGCTACTCAATGTTTCTACATAGATACGGTGAATATAATTTTTCTTAAGGTGCTCTCGTCGGGAATATTATATTTGCTGGTGTACTTTTGCAAAAATAACTTGAGATTTAAATTGTTTATTTTATGTAGTGGAATATCTGCCGACACAAACATTAGGCACAAATCTTCATTAAATTGTTCTTGTTCCGATTTTTTGGAGGTTGATGGCAAACATTGCGGTAATGTTGGCTGACCCTTCTTCGCTAATTTCATCTTTGATAGTTTTGCAGCATGGGATGGAGTTTTAGCTGGTCGACTTGAAACTTTCTCTCGCTTGTAACCTGCAAAAAATATCACATCATCAGTTGTTTTCTTATAAAATAAAAAACTAATGTGTAACGAGTTTGCGAAGCAATCGGAATAAACGACATTTAATAAAATAACCAACACAACGCTTCGACAAATAATTTTATTTTGAAATGATTTTTATTTAAAAATCATCAGCAGAATACGGAATATCAGATATTCCGTATTGCGCTGATGATATGCGAAAAATACGCATGAAATATACATCTCATTTTACTCATTTTAAAATAAAATTATTTGTCGAAGCGTTGTATTGGTGATTTTGTTAACCATCGTTTAAAAACTATAGATTAATAAGAGGAAATAAACTTAAATTTTACTTACAATCTTGCTGCATGCTGCGCAAAATACTTTTTCTCCATCCATACGCAATTCTGAATAAAGGTGCAATCCATCCAGGCACAGTCGCTATTTTCGATACTTTTGCTATTATAATTAACAACAACCCACAAGTTTACACTTCGAAAAACCAACGTAAAATGACGTTTAAAATAAATAAGATTGCTTTCGAATATGGGAATAAATTTCTCCGAATAACAAAGAAACACCTGTGGTCCTAATTTTCTGGTAAAATGTATTTTTGTATTTATTTAGAAGTTTCGGGGAATTAGCTTTTCCTTGAATTCTGTCCCGGTCTAGATGTATGGGAACAGCATTAATAAATTTTTGGAAGCGCTTATCGGGAAAGTATCGAGAAGAGGCTTCATAGAATGCTATTTTTAATTTAAAGAGGGCTGTTTAACTCTTTGTTTGTTACAACCACGACATATTTTTAGTAATGCCTATCCTATAATAAATTACATCCAATAAATAAATAAAATTCGGATACTTCAAATATGCTGAATTACTACAAAATATGCAAATAATATACAAAGTGCATATATTATGCAAATATGCAAATTTATGCAAACTGTATATTGTCCGGCCTTTAGTGATGACGATTAATTCAGGTTACTTCATTTTTTACATTTCCTTATTATCTATTATTGACCTTTAACTCTTTATGTAATATACATACATGTCTATCTCGTGTAACGTTTATGTAAATACAGTCCCCGCAATATATCTTGGCGAAGGGTGGGAGTGAGTTCGCGCAGATAGAGGAGGGGTAGCTTGCATATCATTCGCCCACTAAGCACTACGCACTAACTGAATCAGACAGGTAGGTGGTACGTGTCCTAAATACGTTTACGGAGCATCCCCACCGCGCCCCAAATTATACTGCGGGAGCTGTATATATTATATTGTCATATTCTATTTCTTTCTTTTTTTATATATTCTCTTCATATATCTACGCTTTTCTCCATAATACGAGGGATTGCCTTTTATATTTCGGGATTAGAGAACAAAAACAAATATTAATCATCGAAAATCACTTTATTGTTTTTCAAAATATTCCCCATGAAGATCTATACACTTTTGCATGCGTTTGAACCAATTGTCGAAGCACTTTTGCCACTCTGATTGAGGTATCTCCAAAACATGCATTCTGAATGCAGCAACCGCTTCTTCAGGTGTCGAAAAACGTTGACCTCTCAGTTTGTTTTTTACGTACGGGAATAAAAGAAGTCATTCGGTGCCAAGTCAGGAATATACGGCGGATGACTCATCAAATCGATGTTTTGGGTGCTCAAAAATGCAGTTGTTTGAGCCGATGTGTGAGAGCTCGCATTGTCGTGGTGAAGAGTGATCCGTCTTCGGCGGTTGGTTTTCCTGATTTCTTGGAAGACAACTGGTAAACAAATGGTCAACTGGTAAACAAATGGTTGTGTACCACTCAGAATTGACTGTTCTGCGTTGTTCTAGTGGTACGGTTGCGACATGTCCAGTTTTTCCGAAAAACAGGCGACCATTTGCTTGGAAGTGCTTCGTGCGCGAACAACTTTTGTTGGATTTGGCTCATCTTGAAACACCCATACAGTCGACTGCTGTTTACTTTCGGGCTCATACGCGTAAATCCACGATTCATCACCTGTCACGATATCATAGACGTGTTTCGAAGCACCGCGATCGTATTTTTGAGCATTTCCTTCGACCAATCGACACGAGCCTTTTTTGAGCGATTGACAAATTGTGTGGGATCCAACGCGAACAAATTTTTTTGACAGTCAAATGTTTATGCAATATTGAATGTATGCCGGTCCCACTAATGCCTAAGGTTGTCTCAATCTCACAATAGGTCACATGACGATCTTGCAATATCAGTTCGCGCACAGCATCAATGGTTTTCGAAACAACAACTGATTTTGGACGACCTTCACGAAATTCGTCTTGGAGTGAACTACGACCACGATTGAATTCACCATACCATCGATAAACACTGGTCCTTGATGGAGCTTCATCGCCAAAAATTGAATCAAGTTCATCCATGCACTGTTGCTGAGTTAATCCACGTCGAAACTTATAAAAAATAATCGCACGAAAATGTTCACGATTTAATTCCATTTTTTGGGCCGAGATGAATCTTTTAAGTTACTGTAAACAACACAAATAGCGCTCGTATGCCAAAACGCTCTGAGTATGTATAACCTCAAAAATGTCCAACTTTACGATAGAGCTGTCAGTTGCCAGATTGCAACACTAGGGTTGCCAAATCCCGAAATATAAAAGGCAACCCTCGTACTAGCCTTAACACATTATTATTATTTTCAAATACTTCAACTTAAATATTAAACACAGTTAGATGCGATTATGATACGATTATAACTATTATTATATACAAGAAGAAAAGCGTGTACATTAGGTAGCTTTGTTGACTAGAGAGATTTCCTGATTACATTTTACTTTATGAATTTCCAGCGACCTTTACGTATCTTAATCCTTTATTGGCAAAGTGTAAATTTTTAATATTTATGTCCGAAAGTCTATGGTTATTTTCTAATACGTGACAATAGAATTAGAACCTTCTGTGCTAAAAAAATCGGTTCCTTTATTAAGATCAAGGGTTTATTAATTAAAATGTAATCGTTGAGAAATAATTAGGAAATCTCTCTACTTAACGAACAACTCGGCCTAATTAATCGACACACTTATCTTTGAATCTTGTTTATAGTACAATTGTGAAATATGAACCTGCATTACTACTTAACTGATAATAATAATAATAATAATAATAAATTTTATTGTCATGGCTACTTTGGAGCATAGACATTGTCATAAATAATACATAAAGAACTAAATAACTAAATACAAAAGGAATTATATTCCAGTTAAATATTCGTTGAAGCTATAGAAGCTCCTGTCAATAAGATATTCTTTTATGCTACGATTGAAAGCTGTACTACCTCGTGAGTGTTTTAGGTAACTAAGGAGGGCATTGAATGCCTTAATTGCTGCGTAGTATGGTCCCTTGTCGTATTCAGTAGTTGCATGTCGAGGAATAGATAGACCATTAGCTGTTGTCGTGGTCATAATTGATCCAGTTACATCAGTATTCGTAGAGAAACAATGAATATTTTTATCAAGATATTTCAGCAGTTCATATATATATATATATATAGGTATGGAAGAGTTAAGATTTTTAATTCTTTAAAATAGTCACGACATGAAGTCCGACGTGACAAAAATAGCATAGTGCGAATAATCTTTTTTGTAAAATAAAGACATTAGTTGATAGCGAGCTTTGACCTCATGCCAATATACCATACTTTATTCGAGATTGCACGTAAGCAAAATAGAAAGTTTTTAATGTAAACAGGTTTACATTATTTCTGATATGGTACATTGCATAAAACGCACTGCCCAATTTACTATTCAGATAATTAATATGATCGCACCAACTCAAAGAATTATCAAAGAAAACAGAAATTTCGAATTCAATGATTGAGGTAGTGATTTATGATTATATTGAACGTATAGTGACTTTTTCGTTGATTATAAATGAGATAGTTAGTTTTACTTATGTTTGAAAGTAAATGATTTTCGTTACACCATGTTATCATGTCGTTGATTATTTTTGTACTTTCCACTGATAATCTTTCATATGACTTACTTGTCAAAACAATAGATGTATCATCTGCATATTGATATAATTTACAGCCTTGCAACGATTTATCTAAATCAGGCATGGGCAACCTTTTTTGTAGAAGTTTTATGCTGTGAGTAATCTTGAAAAATATACTTTTTGTAGTATCCTTATGATTCATTATGAATTAAGTTTAGACGGGCCGTGCTAATATGCAACGAAAGAATTTAGTAGCGGGCCGGACAAACCTTACTCGAGGGCCGCATGTGGCCCGCGGGCCGGAGGTTGCCCATACCTGATTTAAATCATTTAGAAAGACTAGAAATAAAAAAGGACCAAGAATGGAACCTTACGGAACACCTTGTTTAGTTTCTTTCGGGTAGCTACTGGCAGTTGTCCGAATATTATTCACTAAAGTGTTGAGGTACACTATTTGTTTTCTGTTTGTTAAATAAGAACGGACAACCTTTAGTGCATTTCCACGTACCCCATATTGCTCCAGTTTATGCAGCAAGATGACAATGTCAATTAGGTCAAAAGTCTTACTCAAGTCAAAATTGATATTGCAGACGTATTGTCTATGATTTAGTTGCTCCAATATCTCGACCAAGCAACTATATATCGCATCCTTACATGACCTATTCGGCAAGAAACCATACTGATTATTTGCAATTAACTTGTTTTTACTGAAAAATGTCATTAATCTGTTGACTAGTATTTTCTCAGACTTTCAAGAAAGAGGGTAACAGTGATATCGGGCAGTAGCTAGTGATTTCTTTAGAACAGCCCTTTTTATATACCGGACAAATCTTAGCTTGCTTTAGTGCGTCCGGAAAGAAACCGGTTGTGAATACAGAATTCATAATATCAGAAACATCAAAATTACATAAAATTAATATAGTTACCGGTTTCGTTGATCAAGCAGTTAGATAAGCTATCCTGAATTTAGGGAAACGAATTTAAACAAAGTTAAAGAAATCTTAGATAAAAATAATTATCCAAATAGCTTTTACGAAAAATAATAAATAATAGAATTAACAAATTATACAATAGAGGTATTAAAAATAATGACAATAAATGTTCTAACGCTATTCCTTATAAAAAAGGTTTAAACGAACAAATAAAAAGAAATTAATAAAAACAATATAAACATTACTTTCATTCCAAATTATAGTAACAGATCTCTTTTTACTAACACTAAATCTAAAATAATTAAACAAAATCAAAGTATTGTAGTTTATAAAATAAACTGCAAAGATTGTGATGGTTGTTACATCGGTCAGACGAAACAATATTTAAAGAAAAGGTTGTATAGCCATAAGTATTCTTTAAATAATGTTTTTGGTGCAATGACCACTGTAACAAAAAATTACAAAGATCTTGGGCATTACTTTGATTTTGAAAACACAAGAATATTAAAAACAGAGAATAATTATAAAAAAGATTAATATACGAAATGATAAATATACAGAAAGATACTAAAACCATTAATTTCAGAACCGATGTTCAGAATTTAAGTAATGTATACAGCAATTTGTTAAAATGAGATTTGCATTTCTTAAGAAGGAAACCTTTGGCTAGGTTTTTAATTTGGGTGTTCGCTAGTCCTTGAACAGAATTGTTAAGGTTTCGATAAAGATATTTTGATAAAAGATTTTTCTGGTATTAACATAGTTTGCATGTGTGTTTACACATTACTTTAGTTTTTATAATTTATATATACAAAAAAGTTGTTTATATATCCTCTATATCAAGAAATCCTAGTCATTAGTTATTTTGTTGATAGTTCCCAAATAAAAAACAAATGTTTGTTTATATATTTATCTAGTTATATTTTCACTGAAGAAGGGGTTCCGAAAATGTTTGTAAACGTTCTGGAAATATAACTATCGTTCAAACCAGCCCTTGTTTTATTGACCTAATTAGTGGTAGAAAACTATCATATAAGATATAATATCACTAAGGGGGATAGATATATCGGTACTTACAAGTTTTACCATTTTAGTTGGTATTTCATCCATTCCCGATGACATTTTTGTAGCAAGTGTTTTAATGGCTAGTTCAACTTCCTTGCGGTTAGTTGGAAACAAGAAAAGTGGGTGTTTAACGGGAGTAAGTCTACAAATATGCTCATTAATATTAGGCAATTCCAATGAGTGGCCAAAGTATTCCGCAAATAAAGAAGCTACAGATTTTGGATCGGTTATATGTATCTTCATCGCCATTGTTCAGCACAATATTATGACTTCTGTCCCGTTTAATATTATTAATAAGCCCCCACACTGCCTTAGATTTATTTTTATTTTTTAGAATAAAATTGTCCTTATATTGTCTTTTGGCTTTATAATCATATCTTCATAATGTTTCTTATTTTGTTTATAGAGGTTCCACAATTCTGAGTTATTTCTTGCCTTGCATATCTGGTGTAAGTATCGGAGGTTAGCAGATGCTACTCTTATTTCAGGTGAAATCCACTTATTTTTTACTTTATAACTTTTAACATACCGATTCAAAGGAAAACTTATCTGATAGTGATAGAAAAGGGTATTTACAAATGAATTGTACATTTCGTTAGTATCCTTTGTTACATAGATTTCACTCCATGATTTGTTCTCGATATTTGTTTCAATATTACACTCTATCATAATAGTATCATGATCGGTAAAGTTAAAGTCTATTATTTTTGTCTCATTAATCCAACAGAGCTCAATATCCCCTTCCAGAGACTTAAAGTTAACATCAACAGTTTCATACTTCAACCCATTAGTTACGTATATTGTAGCGCCCCCACATTTAAGATCAGATCTACAAAAACTACTAGCCAAAACATAATTGTACAAAGAGGCAGATTGAAGCTCATTTTCTCTTAACCAATGCTCTGTTACGCAGAGAATGTGCGGCCCCACTTCATTCAGAACCACCTCAATATAGCCAATTTTATTTCTTAAACTTTGTACATTTGAAATCATTATATTTAACCATGATTTATCTAATCTAACTATATGTAGGTCGTTGTTTACTAAAAATTTGATTTATTATCAAGGTGATTCCTGTTGTCGCCGCTTGTCGGTGTTACGGTAATTAAGTTACCAAAATTTATATGACAATATTAATTAAAGGCGCTATTGTATAAAATTATATTACTTACAGCTAACATGATCAAAGACTTGTCATAACTGGATAGACGGAAGGCTCTTCTTTCCTTATCTTTTCGTTGTAGTGAATCGTTCATATCTATATACATGATATTATTCCACCCGTAATGTCTAATAACATTATTATAATTCATATTGAATTCGTCTATAAGTGCATTGAGTATCCTCCTTCCAGACCAAAATGGTACACCCAAAATATATAATATTGGTGTTATGCAATGTTATGCATATTACCTAGGTAGTCACTATCCAGTCTGTTACCCCCAATCACATCGTTAGTCCCAGCAATAACTATAACAAAATCATTTTCGTTAAAATCATAAGTTAAATTTATAATGTCACTAGTCACACTCTTAAAAGTACCGTTTGGCTTGAAGATCGATGATACCTCATATAGTTTCAAATTCAAAATTGATGTCAATTTGTTAGCACAACTTCTTTCATGATCATCTCCAAGCAGTAAAACCTTTCTCCGTCTAGAGTTGCCGATGTTTCCACTTTTCTTGTCTACACTTCTTTCGTCGCTTGCTTTATCATCCTCTCTGTCCTCCTCATTCTCGCTGCAAATCCTGTTTGAGTTCAATGTCGCAGTTTTTTGCTGTTGAAGTAACGGTGCTTCAGCCTGTTTTTCGTGTTGTTCAAGTAAAGGTGCTTCGGTCTGTACTTTTTATGCTTATATAGTGGTGGGTCTGTCTGCATTTTTGCATGAGTCATAGGTGTACTTGCAGATTTTTCGTAGATTTTCGATGACTTTAAGCTGATCATTATACTTGGTTTCATAATAATTTACTTTATTTTGCAATCTCAGCTTTTCCTCCTGGAGCTCACTATTTTGTGCTGTTACTTATGCTAATTTATTCCTAAGTTCCTGTACAATCTCTTCTACATTTCTTTTATTGTCCTGACACTCCTCATATTTTGTTGTTTCGTAACTGGTATTCTGCTTAATATTTACTAAATGTATATATATATATATATTTCGTGACCTTTTTATACTTATCTTATATGATAGAGATCTACCACTAATAGGTCAATAAAACAAGGCTGGTTTGAACGATAGTTATATTTTCAGAACGTTTACAAACGTTTTCGGAACACCTTCGTCAGTCCATATAAGCTTAATATTTACTGTACTATTCGTATTAACAATATTTTGTTTAGCCTTACGTAGTCCGGCTGCACTTGCCATTATATTTATTATAATTTTGTTTATTATTAATGCATACAATCACTATAAACGTTACGTAAACTGTATACTTCGTTTATTTCAGGAGAGTACAAGAAATGCGTGTGTTTTGCTTCAATATAAATCGCAGCAAGAAGTTGTTCTTTTAAGATACGCACACATATAACAAAGACAACAATATCAATCATTTGAAAACTGTATCATCAGATCACGCCCAGCACACTATTTTCTTCATTGTCAAAATAAAATATTGAGAATCACCCTATTTTTCTCCATAATTTGATACACAATTCACACTGATCGAGTCACTAATGCATTTGATTTATAACAGTTTCATCAAGAGTCTAAATAGACGTGTTATTCTTGTATGTGATACTGCAGTATGATACTGCAGTCACAGTGGTGTTAAATATAATAATATAACAAATTACACGTCTTTTCTTTATTTTCTTCCGTCAATATGGAATATTAGTTTAGTAAGGGCTAGTAGTGTTAATAATTATTAATATACATACTGCTGTAGCACCATCCTGCATATAGCCACACTATACCCTCGCATCATCAAGTGTGCTGACACTTGACATATGTACAAAACTTCATATAATAAGTATCATATATATCGGTATTGTCAAATCGTTGTTGTATCGTTGTAATCAATAAAAATCAAAATCGATAAAAGTACGGTAAAACTGCAACAGGTTATGGGGGCCAGAACGCTTTCACTGCGGGAGGGTAATTAGAAAGAGCAGTATTTACAAAAGAAAATGAAATGAGTAATTATCGCATACATCCGTTAAAACGCAATAACTTCGATAGCTGAAAATTGTAAGCAATCCTAATACGAAATGGCTTATGAAATTACGTATTCGGCAAATATCCAGGACCTATCACAGATGATATGGCAATGGAAAAATTGGATCAAGAAGATATAAATGTAAAATCGGAACTAATTCTAATAATATTAGCTATAGAATTGAAACACATAAAAAATCGCAAAACTTCGAAGGACTTGTGGGACACACTAACCATAAATTTTGAAAGTAAAGGGCCAGCTAAAGCAATTAATATCATAAAAAATGAAAGAAAATGATGATGTTCGTAATCACCTATATCATTTCACCGATACAGTAGACAAGCTTACTGAAATGAATATCCCGATAAATGAAGATTGATGCTGTATTCTTTACCTCCTTGATATGAAAGTTTTCGCATAGCAATAGAGTCCAGAGATGAACTACCTTTGCCAGAAAACTTAACAATAAAGATAATTGAAGAGAGTGAGGCACGATTCAAGACTACACCATCGACAACAGAAGGTGCGTTTTTTAATAAGAATTATAAAGGCGCGCGACGTAAATTTTCTTACAACAATAAATTCGAGCCGAAAAATGTGGAAAATGCCATGAATTTGGGCATACGGGCAAGGATTGTTGGTCAAAGAATTTCAAATCAAAGGAAGAAACATTAAAAACTATAATGTTAAAGATATCACAGCCTGGTGTCTGGACAGCAGATGTTTTTCACACGTGTTTTGAAAAGAAAAAAATGTACATTTGGAAGAAAGACGAGATAAATAATCTCTAAAACTGGCATCTAGAGATTGCACTACTGACAAGGGGAAAGACCTAGCTTGCGACATTGACCTTTCGATGAGATTATCATCAATCGATAGTACGTTAAAAATTATTTATTACATAAATTAGACACGTGTCTCTGCTTCTTTGTAAGTCGGCCCTTGTTTAATAAATATGAAGGTTTGAAAATCACGGTCGCCGCTTCCACCGTACTTGTACCGAGTCTCGCGCTTTTGTTGCCACTAATCGCTGTTGGTGCAATGGTAAAGGGCTTGGCGGCCTGCGTAGACACCACGCTGCTGCTGGTTCGAATCTTTTTGTCGACATTTTTTTCATTTTTCGCATTGTACCTGTCAAATAATCATGGCGAACATGGCAGACAATTCCGCCAACACTTTGCTCGATGGAACTCTATCTATATCTATATCTTTCACTGATGTAACGAACTCGATGAAAATCGCTTGGTCTTTGTTGGAAGAAGAGAAGGAATTCTCCAGCAATGGGCCATGTCTGTGACGTTTCCTCTTTTGGATGTCAATTTGAATTTCATCACTAGTCATCCTTGGGCTAGTAACTTCAAAAGGAAGTACAGAATAAAGCAACGCAAAGTTACCAAGTTCGTTAGCAAAAATGACGTTGCTTCCCTGGACGAGACCCTTGCAATCGCAAACAAATTCCTGTTACTTCTGTATTCGTGGGGAGGACAGTCAGATTCGCCCATTTACGATGACATTGTCACAAACCAATCAGACGAAGTAACTGTTAAAGTTATTCCTCCAAAATGCACCCCTTTATGTCAGCCCTGTGACGTTTATTTTTACCGGCAAGTGAAAAACATAATTAAATGATAGTAAAAGAGGAACGGGAAATAAACCCTCGAGAGGATGCCATCAAAATACATTTTATCCTCCACCACTAATTAAGTTCTACGATATTTCACATGATCAAACACGCTTGGTATGAATCAAAATTATTACCGGACAGTATTTCATTCATGAACGTGGCTTGCTTCCCCCTGAACCTAAGTCGCGAAAGTTGCGATTGCAAGGGGGTTACGTTTATAAAATGCGCTCTGGTCGGGAAACGTTATGTTTCAAATGTATTTATAACGACTATCATCAATAAACCTGCAAAGAGCAATAAATCACGATTATACAGATAAATGAATCGAAAAGTGTCTGAATAATATTTATTCCCCAATAATTTGACTACCTTTGAGAAAAAAATTTAATCGTTGGAGAAGCATCAAAAAATGATTATTTGATAGGTTCACAATGCAAAAAATGAAAAAAATGTCGACAAAAAGACTCGAACCAGCCGTAGCGTGATCGCGACGGAAGCCCTTTACCACCACACCAGCAGCGATAGTGGCAACAAAATCACGCGACTCGGTATAAGTATGGCAGCCGCGACGATTGTGATTTTCAAACGCTTGTATTTCTTAAACAAGGGCCCATTACAAAGAAGCCGAGACACGTGTCTAATTATTTTTGACGTACTATTGATTGATGATAGTCTCATCTAAAAGTCAATGTCGCAGGCTAGGCCTACCCCTTGTGAGATAAAAGGATCAGGAGGCATAAAATTAAATATAAGTAACTCTAGTTGTCTTTCAGTAAAACTTGAAAATACATTATATGTACCTAACTTGCATACAAATTTAATGTCAGTTAGTAAAATTACCGATAAAGGTTTCAAAGTTATTTTTCAAGAAAATATTGCCAGAGTTACTAACAAAAAGGGAAATGTCATCCTTAAAGCTGAGGGAAACGTTTAGGTCATTTAAATGAAAGAGATATGAAACTTGCTGTTAATCATTGTAAATATAGTTATTGGGGAAATTTTACCTCTGGCACGAAGGGGTTGGCAGTACCAGGTAGAGGAAGAGAGAAAGGATAGGTATTGTAACTTGTAATCTTAAAGTGAAGACGGGACCACGTGCGTATCCCCGCGTTCTATATACAAAAATTACAGTCCATTCAAATCAACCAGTGTTTTTGTTTATTCAAATCACCATTTGGTCCATACGTACCGGATTAAGCAGTAAAGACTCACGTGTTTTGTGAAAGAGTTACATCACACGGCAAGAAAAGCGGCAAGCAGGTACCACGCGGCGAAACACCCGACATTACGAGAACGCAAGCACACAAACCAAACAAGTAAGTCGCTTCCTTTATGTTCCATATATTCCTAATATACGCATATAACGTCCTATTTTACGTTCAACATAAACCAATATATCGTATCATACTAATTAAGTTCGCATCTCTATTTGACATAATTCAAAAATGATGGAGAATTACGCCGAAATCGAGTTAGGCCCATTGAAACTTAAACGCGGCCAATTAAAGGCTCAAATAACCCGATTTAAAACGTTTTTAGCTAGTTTTAGTGCAGATAGCGATATTATAGAGTTAGAAACGCGAGGCAGTAGAACGTTTAGAACGATTTAACGACATACAAAACACAATAGATAGTCTAGAACAAAATCTAATTCAAGATGAAGAGCGAGACGTATTTGAAAATTCTTATTTTAAGGTAATAGCCGAAGCAAAACGCATTATCGCGAGTAAAAGCAAAATCTTATCTATTAGTAATAGCAACAATGTATCAGACAGAGAGAGCATTGGTACAAGCGCCGTGAATGATACGGATATCCGAAGTCGAGTGAAACTGCCTCAACTAAATTTACCTGAATTTCAAGGTCAGTACGATCAGTGGTTGGCATTTTACGACACTTTCCACTTACTTATAGACAAAAATACGTATTTAAGCGACATTGAAAAATTCTATTATCTGAAAGCTTGTATAAAGGGAGAAGCTGCCCATGTGATTCAATCGATAGAAGTTTCCAGCATAAATTATAAAATTGCATTTCAAATCTTAAAAGAACGTTATGAGAATAAGAAACTAATTGTACATACACACGTAAAAGCAATTTTTGAACTAAACTCACTAAAAACGAATCCCATCCACATCTCAGAAAATTGCTGGATAACTTTAATAAAAATTTGCGGGCACTAAACGCACTAGGTCAACCTACAGAGACTTGGGATACATTGTTAATATACATATTGTCCTCAAAATTAGATTTAGTAACAAAACGGGAATATGAGGAATCGGTGGGTAGAATAGACGATCCGAAAATCACCAATCTTACAGACTTTATAGCGGACAGATGTCAATTATTAGAAACAATAGGAAACAAAAATAAAACAAAAACTAGTTCAATAGATAAGCATTTCACGCATTTAGCAGCGCCAAACATTGCATGCTCATTTTGTTCTAAGCCACATTTTAATTTCAAGTGCGAAGCATTCCTGAAAATGCCAAGTAAGGAAGGAATTAGCGAAATTAAGCGACGTAGACTTTGTATGAATTGCTTACGACCAGGTCACATACAAAAAAATTGTAAATCTGGAAGCTGCAGGCAGTGCGGTCGCAAGCATAACTCACTCATTCATACGACAGAAAACGAAATACACAATGCCGACCAATCATCTAGCCATGCAAATAATCAACTCGCCACTGTTAGCTCCGAAGCAATAACGGTCACAGCTATGACGGAACAACCTACCCAAGTACTTTTAGCTACCGCGGTTGTTTATTTAAAAAATCGTGCGGGAAAACCAATAGCTTGTAGAGCGTTATTGGATAGTGGATCTACAGTCAATCTTATAACCAAATCGCTAGCGATTAAATTAAAATTAGATGCCACAAATATCGATGTGCCGATTGCGGGGGTAAATAACACGAAAACTACCATTACTGTCGTCACAGAAACTACACTGACGTCGCAAAATGGGGGCTATAATTATAATGGGAAGTTTTTAATTATTAATCAAATAACAAAAGATATGCCACAGCTACCTTTCGATCCAAAATTAATAAACATTCCGCACAATATTCAGCTGGCGGATGCAGCATTTAGTCAATCTAGACCGGTAGATGTATTGTTAGGCGCGCAAGTATTTTTTGAAATATTGACCAGCGGAACAATTAATTTAGGCAGAAACAATCCAGTGTTGCAAAACACCAAACTGGGGTGGGTAGCTTCCGGTCAAATTCAGCTAGATGCGGTTGTAAATGACGTGTGCCATCTTACGATTAGCAATGAAACATTACGCATCGAAGTCTCACAAATCAGGAATCCGAATGTGAACAACATTTTGTAAAAACTTGTACGCGTAATGCAAATGGTCGTTATGCAGTGAGTTTGCCGTTCAAGGATAATTACGTTGAGCTCGGAAATTCAGCTGATACGGCAATAAAACGGTTTAAGAACTTAGAGCACCGATTGCAAAAACTCCCGCATTGAAGGCGGAATATATCAAGTTTATTCGCGAATACGAAGGCTTGGGTCACATGACTGAAACAAATATAGCCAACGAATCAAACCAGCTCTACTATTTACCGCATCACTGCGTAATCAAGGAAGATAGCTCGACAACAAAATTGAGGGTGGTATTCGATGCGTCATGTAAAACAAGTACGGGCATATCACTAAACGATGTGTTAAAGATAGGTCCGGTAATACAGCGCGATCTGTTCGGTATCGTTTTGAGTTTCCGAAAACCTAACATAGTGCTCACGGCAGACATAGAGAAAATGTATCGCCAAGTAGAGGTAGTCGATGGCGATCGAGAGTATCAAAGAATTGTATGGCGTGAGCAATCGGAAGACGAGCTAAAATATTATCGGTTAAACACAGTAACGTACGGAACGGCTCCAGCTTCCTTCCTGGCAGTACGCGCTCTTCATCAGGCGGCCGTCGACAACGCAACCGATTCTCGCGTGGTCAATATAATAAGGTCCGATTTTTATATGGACGATTTGATAACCGGTACGGACACGTTAGAGGATGCGTTATACTTAAAGGAGCATATCTCGAACGCGCTTCAAGCGGCATGTCTACCTTTAAGAAAGTGGAGATCGAATGAAAAGAGCATTTTAGGTCACTGTAATGTAGATGACGGAGACAAATACATCTTGTCTGATAAACAAAGCAACAAAACTTTGGGATTGTTTTGGAACTCGGAAGCAGACACGCTTCATTACTCCGTACGTTTGAACATCGGACAAGCAAATAGCAAACGCATTATATTATCCACCATTTCAAAGATCTTTGACCCATTAGGTCTGATCAGTCCAGTCACAGTAAGAGCCAAACTATTCATACAATATCTTTGGCAAGCTCAACTCGACTGGGACAAAGGGCTGCCTGATCCCATCCTTAAATCGTGGACTCAATTTCACCCGCAATTATCTACATTAAATAATATAAAAATACCCAGGCAAGTTACCATACAAGGTTTTGAAGACGTACAAATGCATGGCTTTTGCGACGCGTCCGAACGCGCGTACGGAGCCTGTGTGTACGTTAGATGTACCGACTCCAACGGTGAATACCACTCTAACCTGTTGTGCGCAAAATCGCGGGTTGCTCCTTTAAAAAAGGTTAGTTTGCCGAGATTAGAGTTATGCGGAGCCCTATTGCTAACTCAATTGGTGAAAAAGGTAGAGCAAAATATCACTATTACATTCAGAAAACCAACATTCTGGTGTGACAGCACGATAGCGCTAGCATGGATCAGCGCAGAATCCACCAACTGGAAAACATTTGTTGCGAATAGAGTTGCTGAAGTACACGAATCTTCCCTAATAAGCGAGTGGCGACAGGTACCCTCCGAATTAAATCCAGCGGATATTGTGTCTAGGGGTTGTACTCCCGAAGACTTAGCCCGAACAACGCTGTGGTGGCGAGGGCCAGAATTCTTAAGTTTAGGCGAGGGGTTTTGGCCCCAACCAAAACCGATCTCAAATGCCCCGGCTACCGAAACAGAACGGAAGAAGCCGGTTCCAATGGTCTTTACCAGTGTGAATGAGTTAAATAATTTATTTGAACGATTTAGTTGCCTATCTACACTGATCCGCGTAGTAGCATTGATGCTTAGATTCATTTACAACGCAAGGCTTACAAACACAGCAAAGCTAAACGGTGAGTTGACACGCGCAGAATTGGAACGAACAACTGCGGTCTTAGTAAAGATGGTACAAGGCGGGTTCTTTGCATCGGAAATAACTTCTTTAATGCTACACAAGGTACTCCCAAAATCAAGTAAAATATTATCGTTAGATCCATTTGTCGACAAAGTGGGCCTGCTGAGGGTTGGTGGGAGATTGGAACACTCACAGAAACCTTATGATAGCAGACACCCGTTACTCTTACCTTCTTCTCACAGGTTTACACATCAAATAATACATTATGAGCACATCCGTAATATGCATGCCGGAACGCAAACAGTATTAGCGGCTGTGCGTCGCAAGTTTTGGCCCATAAATGGAAAAAACACAGTGAAGAAGGTATTGAGAAAATGTATCAAGTGTGTCAAGGTAAACCCAAACAGCCACTTGCCAAAAATGGGTAACCCGCCTAAGGCTCGCGTCACTCCGGCTAGGCCATTTCTCTGGGTAGGCGTAGATTTTGCTGGTCTTATAGAAATAAGGGCGGGTATGACCAGGACGAACAAATTGATTAAGGCTTATATATGCATTTTTATCTGTCTCGTTACGAAGGCTGTTCATCTTGAATTAGTAGTAGGACTGACCACAGAATCGTTTATAAATTCGTTAAGACGGTTCGTAGCTAGAAGAGGTCTCTGTAATAAAATTTACAGCGACAACGCGACTAATTTTGTGGGAGCCAGTAACGAGCTAAAACGTTTTTACAATTGGGTCCGGGAATCCATTAACGAGTCTGACGTGCGCGAATTTCTTCTATCTCGGACCATAGAATGGTCATTTATAACTCCTAGGTCCCCCAATTTTGGTGGTATTTGGGAGGCTAACATCAAATCGATGAAAACGCATTTATTCAAGGTTGTAGGTCACACAAATTTAACCTACGAACAGCTCTACAACGTACTATGTCAAATAGAGTGTGTCTTAAATTCTCGCCCGTTGACTCCCCTTTCCACTGATCTTAATGAACTTTCCGCTTTAACTCCGGGTCACTTCCTTATTGGCGACAACATGATGTCACTACCGGCCAGGGATGTGGAAGGCGGTCCAGTCCAGAAATTGAAGTTGTACGAGAGAATGCAAACCATCGTTCAGCATTTCTGAAAGCGATGGTCTGCTGAATATCTGCACACCCTTCAGCAGCGGACGAAATGGAAGTCAAACCACCCACACCCGATTCAAAAGGATGCCTTGGTGCTACTGAAGCAAGATGGCCTTCTTGCTTCTCAGTGGAAGTTGGGCAGGGTCGTGGACACGCATCCAGGCGAAGACAGAATTGTGCGCGTGGTAACCGTAAAAACGACCAGTGGAGTTTTTCGTCGCAGTGTTACGCGCGTGTGTGTGTTGCCCGTGGAGTGATAGTTATATCTTGTTTCCTTATGAATGTGTAGATCTGTATATACTAGATGTTTATATGTTTTTTGTCTGTTAGTTATAAGGTTTTGATGGCTTATCTTCTGCATTATATAATTACCTATGTAACTTGTTGAAATGTACCTTTCAAGGAGGGCGGGGTGTTAATCATTGTAAATATAGTTGTTGGGGAAATTTTACCTCTGGCACGAAGGGGTTGGCAGTACCAGGTAGAGAGAGAGAGAAAGGATAGGTATTGTAACTTGTAATCTTAAAATGAAGGCGGGACCACGTGCGTACTCCCGCGTTCTATATACAAAAATTACAGTCCATTCAAATCAACCAGTGTTTTCTTTATTCAAATCACCACTTGCCTTAAAACGAAATCAAAGCCAAAGACGCCATCATACCCTTTTACATGTCAGCGATGTGCAGCAGCCTATAACTGTTGCTTCACATTCATTTAAGAAGGGAAATTACGTACTTTTTATCTACAACAGTAGTTCCCATAAAAAATCGTCGCGGAGAATTAATCCAGGCCCGGGCTCTAATAGACAGTGGTAGTGATAACAATTATATTACGACCAAACTATTTTACAAACTAGGTAGCAGGTATCACGGTATAGATCCAATAACGATAGCTGCAGTAAACGGTACAACTTCAACGGTGAATAAACAAATAGATTTAACTATTAATTCTATTCATAAAGATTATCAGGCGTTTTTAACTTTCTTAATCGTAGACGGAATTACTGAACGAATACCTACGATCGCTTTGAATGTTGAACATCTAAATATACCTCTAGATATTAATTTAGGGGACCCAGAGTTTTATAAACCCGAAGATATTGATATGTTAATCGGCGCAGAAATATTTTTTGAATTAATCGATAACGGAAAAATCATATTAGGTAGGAATAAACCTATCTTACGAGACTCCAAACTTGGATGGTTAGTCACTGGACGATTGAGTTCGAAAGGTTTGACAAAGTCATTTTGTCATTTGAGTATTGAATTCACAGTTGCATAAAAAGTTAGAGCGGTTTTGGAAATTTGATGATTACCCGGACGATAAAATATTCAGTACGAACGAGGCACGATGTGAAAAGCATTTCATACAAAATACTACTCGCGATGAAACAGGACGATATACGGTGGCTCTTCCCTTTGCCGATAACAAAGATCTACTAGGAGATAATTTGAAAGATGCCTTATCACGGTTTCAACGACTCGAATTAAGATTTAATCGAAACGAAAACTTAAAAGACGGTTATTCGAATTTTATGTCAGAATACGAAACGTTAGGACATATGAAGCGTGTAAGTAACTTAACTGCGGAAATTAACGAACGCACAAACAAAGCGGAATACTTCACATCACCCGGTATTTAAGGCGTCTAGCTCTACAACGAAAGTCAGAGCAGTTTTCAACGCGTCCTCACCAACTACTAGTGGCTTATCCTTAAACAATGTCATTTTAGTTGGTCCCACCATTCAAAGTGAATTATTTTCAATCCTACTGAGATTTAGAAAACACAATGTAGCCCTTATAGCGGATATTGAGAAGATGTTCAGGCAAGTGAACGTAAGCAAAGAACATTGGGATTTTTAACGCATACTTTGGAGAAATGATAGAAAAGATTCTAGTGGCATATATCTGTTATGCAGTTACGTACAGTACAGCTCCCGCAACATTCCTAACCACGCGATGCTTAGAGCACATTGCCGAAAGTCACTCAAATCGATACCCACTTGCTTCTCATACCATAATCAAGGGTATGTACGTAAATGATTTAGTAACCGGTAGCAATGGTGCAGAAGGTGCAATTGCACTAAAAAACGAAATCAGCAAAATACTTGCTGACGGTGCTTTCAACTTGAGAAAGTGGGGAAGCAACTCAAATGAAGTACTTGATGAGTGTAGGCGCAGTGGAAGTAAAAGTGAACACATGATTAGGGACAAAGGTGATAATCGCACGCTAGGAATAATTTGGATTACCGACGATGACACACTTAAATTTTATTTCGAAGGTAGTGAAGTCATTAAGCCGTTAACGAAGAGAACTATATTATCCACAATATCGAAAGTTTTTGATCCTTTGGGCCTATTAACTCCTCTTGTAATTCAAGCAAAGTCGTTTATACAACAGCTGTGGACATTCAAATTAGACTGGGATGATATTGTACCCAGCGAAATTCGAGGATCATGGTTTCGACTTGAGCAGCAATTAAATTCACTTAATCAAGCGACTATATCGCGTCAAGTTTCGTGCGCTTCCCCAACGAATATACAGCTGTGCGCATTTTTGCGATAGTAGCGAATTGGCATATGCAGCCGTGATTTACATGCGAACTATGGATGAACATAACAATGTAACGTCAAGACTTTTATGCTCCAAAACGCGTGTGGCACCAATAAAAAAATTATCATTGTCGCGGTTAGAGCTGTGCGGAGCTCTTCTAGTAGCAGAATTAGCAGACGTAGTAGCAGTAGATTCATCTGTTGTCATCAGTCGGCCAAACGCGGAATCCACCAAGTGGAAAAATTTCGTGGCTAATAGAGTAGCCAAAATTCAACGTCTAAGTGCAGTTAATGATTGGCATCACATTCCTGGAAGGGGAAACCCAGCTGACATAGCTACACGAGGATGTGACATAAGCAAACTAAATCATTCAGTATGGTGGAACGGTCCCGAATTTTTATTACATAAACTCGAATCTTGGCCAGCGAATATGGAAGGAAAAATAGATAACGAAGCTCCGGAGAGGAGATTGCAAAAATTAATACTAACCTCGGTGACCTGTCTTGATTTATTTACTAAATATTCTAGTTTAGAAAAACGTAAACGAATTACTGCCTACATATTGCGGTTCAGAAAAAATTTAACATGTTCTTCGGAGAATAGAACCTCTGGGTTACTTACAGGTTACAGGAAATTAAAAAATTGCAGCGTTAGAATAGAGTATTTAACACAAGCAATCTGAAATGTCTATCATCGTTCATTGATGAGCTAGGTTTACTTCGTGTAGGAGGTAGGCTTAAGAATGCTGAAATACTATACGATTCCAAACATCAAATTATATTACCAAAGGACCATCCTTTAACACGGCTAATCATTCATTATGGGTATTACAAACACTTTCATGCGGGTGCACGCGCTACATTATCGGCTGTAAAACAACGTTTCTGGCCAATCTCTGCCAAATCCACTGTTAAGAGGATTTTACGTTCTTGCATCGTATGCTTTAAGTATTCGCCGAAACCTGTTCAATTACAAATGTCCAATTTACCGAGAAATCGCACCACTCCTTCGCGTCCATTTTTTAATGCAGCCTTTGACTTTGCTGGTCCATTCTCAGTAAAGGAGTCTAAACTTCGAAATAAGAAAATAATAAAATCGTATATTTGCGTATTTGTATGTTTTAGTTCTAAGGCTGTTCATTTCGAGTTAGTTTCGGATTTGACTTGTGCCAGTTTTCTTAACTGTTTAAAACGATTCGTTTCAAGACGTGGTCGGCCGGTCCAATTATATACTGATAACGCAAAGACTTTTGTTGCGGCTAACAAAGACTTGGTTAAAACCCACAAAGTCATCTTGAATTATTTTAAGGATCCTTCAGTTGTAAATTTTCTAACCGAATGTGCTATAAGGTGGAAATTTATGCCCCTCGAGCACCACATTTTGGTGGATTGCACGAAGCGGCAGTAAAATCTTTTAAAATGCAATCATGTATTAACTGTTGAAAATTTTCTGACGTTATTTGTCAAATAGAGTCCATTCTAAATTCCCGCCCCTTATATCGCCTCTCTGATGACCCCAACGATTTCACGATTCTTACACCGGGACACTTCTTGATTGGGAGTCCTATGACTGCTGTTCCGCAAGTAGATGTCACCAAGGTTCAACCGAACTCCCTGAGGCAATACGAACAACTAGCGCAAATGTATCAGCATTTTTGGAGACAGTGGAGTAGAAATTACATCAATCATCTTCAAACAAGAGTTAAATGGGCGCAAGACGGCTTGAATGTGCCATCAATTAATGATTTGGTCTTAATTAAGGAAGTTGCAGCCCCACAGCAACATTGGCTAGTAGGTATAATCTTAAACTTTCACCTTGGAGCCAACGGCAAGAATCGCGTGGCCACGGTGGTAGCAAGAGGAAAGGAAGTGGTACGTTCCATGGCTCAACTTTGCCCATTGCCAAAGGGTATTGAAATTGGACATTTCAAGGCCGGGGGAATATTGGAGCGAAATGACATGTTACGTTTTTTATTCTTCCTTTTATTTCCGAATAAGGTCGATCGCTACGCTCGATTTGATGGATTAAATCATCGTTTCTAAATTTTATTTATTTCTCATTTGAAATCTGGAGAGACATCTAACGGCCGATATCCTTTCAATAATTTTGTTAATATCGGTCTCCATGCCGACGGCGGGCATCCATGATTGTTTATTCGAGACGGGGTGTAGTTCGTTGACCGTGGCAGAGTAATCACGTTGTGCGAGAAGTAAAATTTCCTCCAAGTATTCTTCAGAGGAACTGCAACCTTGTGTTGAATATTCCGGGAAATACTTCGTATTCTGTCAGACATTATTGTTTGATATCTTCGATTGTGGAGAAAGGGGCGGAAGAACCGATGTGATCGGATTCGTCGTAGCCCGTGGTATCGTCGCCGTTTTGGTTGAAATTAACCCTGTTTGAAGAACTGTAACCGATGTTCTCCATTCGAATCATGTTTCAAGTTTCTTTTCTTAGGGGTTTTTCTACTTATCTTCTGGTTTCGTACTGGTTTTTCTCGTACGTGGTCGATTTCGTATCAGGCCTAGAATACGAATTTCCCATTTTTTAATTCGGCTTCTACAGTAGCCCGGGGCATATCCAGTTCATCAATATTAAAGCTCGGACTGGAGAGGAACAGTTAACCACCTCCGTCAGCCACCGTCAGTCGCCGTCAGTCACCGTCAGCCACTCTTAGAACTGCCGCCGAAGATAAGTGTGAAATTCCTATCCTTCCCAAGTGTCCTTTCTTTTTATTATTTATAACCTTTTGCTTGCTATATTTAAAATTTACTTAGAGTCACAAAAATTATAGAGTCGAGTCGAACATATTTACGTAGGCAGATTAATATTTATTTAGTGACGCTTTTGTTGTTGTGTGTAAACGAACCCTTTGGGCTGAGGTATCGGTCTTTATTGGATTTAAATATTACTTTTTAATTGCACATTCACATATTTTGTCTTGTGTTTTTTTAAGTCGTTCATGTTTTATCTGTGAATTCGTTCTCCCTGGTATTAAAGACTCGTCGACGCCACGTGTGTGTTTTAATTGTTGTCGTCGAAGTTCTCCTTACGACCGCCCACCAATTTGTTAACCCTTTTAATTTTAAACATCTGGATTCGTGCTTACCAAGGAGCACACAGGGAGGGGTGAAGCAGGTGGCGCAGGTGGCGCAGGTGGCGATCGTGTCTTGGCAAGTCATTTCTGAATCTTCATTTGAGACACATTTTTGCGCGTCATCTTTTAAGAATTTGTCCGATTTATACGTATCGACTAATCCTCTCGATCATCTTCAGTTCTTTTTCTTCCCTCTTAGGGGGAATATCGTGTCGGTAGATTGAATTTAGATATCAGGAAGTTGTCCGGAGGAGAGAATATTCAGTTATTTTTGTTTTCTTTTTTGGGGAATCCATAGGAAATTCAATGAAGATGGAACCTAAAATTGACAGCAATCGGTTAGATAAGGACGAATTATTGTACGAATTAAGAATTAGGGGCGTCAATGAGGAATCGACGGTGGAGATTATGCGCAAAAATCTTCGCGCGTTGCGACGACTGGAACGATCCTCGTATTTTGTAACAATCCCTTATCCCTATACTTTCGACGAAGATCCGAGAGCTCTTCAAGCTAATATTGATGAACTTCGTGCCGCCATTGACAATTTTTCAGATACTTTGTCATCAAGCTTATATTTAAGATACTCTGCTAAGCTTGCACACGCTATCGGTCGTGTTAATCGGAGTCAGCCGGTTACGGCGAATGAAATGGCTACTCGGTCTGCTTTATTAGTACGTTTAATTACGCTCTCGACGAAATTACGTACGAAGGCGAAACGTTTTCAGCGAGCTTCTTCTACCGCAATGGGCTCACAGGTACCGGTAGATACTTCCGATGATTCTGAGACAAATAGCGAACCTTCAGTTCCTATTCCAAATATACCACAACCCTCTGTTGATCCATCTCGACCCACTATTCATTCAGTTCCGGTTTTTAAATGGAACTTAGTTTATTCGGGAGATAATCGTCACACTTCCTTAAGTGCATTTTTGGAGCGAGTGGAAGAAACAAGAGTTGCACGAGGTATTACGAAGGAACAGTTATTCACGTCGGCATTAGATCTATTTTCTGAGAAGGCCTTGATTTGGTATAGAGCGAATAAAAAGTTTTTCTCAAGTAGGGAGGAATTAGTTGATGGACTTGGCACCGAATTTTTACCGGTTGATTACGATGACAGGTTGTTGGAGGAAGTCAAAAGACGGACACAGGGTCACAATGAATCCATCGGTATCTACGTATCTGTAACGTCCAATCTGTTTGAACGGTTCCATACTCCCGTTTCAGAATCTGAACAGCTTCGAATACTTATGAGAAATATCTTGCCATTCTACCAGGCACAATTAGGTTTGATAGATGTTACCTCGATTCACAAGTTAGTAGAATTATGTCGAAAATTGGAGGCGAGGCGGGTTTCCGTGGAATCCTTTGCCCCACCCCCAAATCGTAATAGAGCTATGGAGCCTGATCTGGCGATTATACAGGCGAAATCCAATTTAGCGTCTGTGAATAGCGTACCTAATCCTAGACCAGAAATCACGTGTTGGAATTGTAGTAGAGGGGGTCATAGGTCAGCTCAATGTCGTGCTCCGCCGAAAAGGCATTGTTATGGATGTGGCAAACCAGGGGTAACTAAAGCGAATTGTAGTCGTTGTTTGGGAAACGAACGCAGATCTCGTTAGGTGGTCGTATGGCGAGGCAAACCAACGCCAATAAACCGATCAACCCAGAACACTCTGCAATTCTGAACTTTATTTTAGCTAGTGCTCGGAACGACGAGCGTCCGTATCTTTCCGTATGTATTTTGGATAGACCTATGCTAGGATTACTCGATAGTGGTGCTCCCAGAACAATTGTAGGAGAGCAGAGTTGCGCGATATTATGTAGCCTAAGTCTACCTATTTCAAAAGGAATTTCTAGTTGTGTTGTAGCTAACGGTTCGAAATGTGATGTCATCGGTACTTATCCGTGTTGTGGAAGTTTTGTTAGTTCCGTCCGTTACCGTTCCCCTTATTTTAGGTGCAGATTTTTGGCGTCTGCATGGTATCGTACCTCATCTTCACCGAGGCGAAAGGACGTTTTCTGAGAATCCTAGGAATGCCGTAGTCGAATATATCGTTAGTGATCTTACACCTGAACAACGTCGACAGCTTTTTGAACTTGTCGAGAAAGAATTTCCGGTCAGCAGGGATGGTGAATTGGGTTGCACGTCGTTAGTTTCTCACACTATTCATTGTGATTCACCGCCCATTAAACAACGATATTATCCCATTTCTCCCGCTATGCAGACGATTGTGGACAAGGAATTGAACGAATTATTACGACTCGGTGTTGTTGAAAAATCTCATAGTGATTGGGCATCCCCTATCTTAATGGTACCGAAGAAGGATGGTTCCTATCGGTTTTGCGTAGATTATCGTTAACTAAATAAAATCACCCAAAAGGATGCTTATCCCTTACCTTACGTTTCGAGTACGTTGGACAAACTTCGAGATGCGAAATTTCTCACTTCCTTAGATGTGCGGTCCGCGTATTGGCAAATTCCTATGGCCGAAGAATCCCGCAAGTATACGGCCTTTACAGTTCCTAATCGCGGTCTATTTGAATTCTTACGCATGCCCATGGGTGTTAGGGGTTCACCTAGCACTTAGCAAAGATTTATTGATAGAGTTCTTGGAGCAGACTTAAAGCCTCACGTTTTCGTTTATTTAGGTGATATTATTATTGTTACGCAAACTTTCGAAAGTCATTTGCGGATATTATCCGAGGTTTTCAAACGTCTGACTCAAGTTGGACTCAAGCTCAGCGTTTCAAAATGTCAATTGTGTCGGTCCGAATTGAAATATTTGGGTTATGTCGTTAATAAGAATGGTCTTTAGGTAGAACCGGAGAAAGCCACTTCTATCTTATCGTACCCTCATTCTAAATCTGTGTCCGACGTACGACGATTTATCGGCATGGCATCTTGGTATCGACGCTTTGTACCATAGTATTTTACCCTCATAGCCCCTTTGACGCGTTTGTTGAAGAATAATATTAAATTTGTGTGGGATGATAGTTGTGAAGAATCTTGGACAATTTTAAAGAATCATTTAGTTTCATACGTACTTTCGTGTCTCGACTTTACAAAAGAATTCATCATACAAACGGATGCGTCTAATTTTGGATTAGGTGCAGTCTTGTCACAGGAGACTGAGGAAGGCGAAACGGTTATTTGTTATTTAAGCCGAACGTTAACACGTACTGAACGAAACTTTTCGACTACCGAGAAAGAATGTCTCGCCGTTCTCTGGGCGATTGAAAAACTTCGTCCTTATGTTGAAGGATCCCATTTCAAAGTCATCACAGATCATTATTCATTGCTTTGGCTGAGCAAATTACAAAATCCGTCAGGTCGTTTGGCTGGTTGATCTGTACGACTTCAAAAACATGATTTTGAAGTGATTCGTCGGAAGGGCAAAGAACATCTTGTCCCAGTCGCTTTATCTCGGTCAGTTCCCGTTATGGATGCGGCGAATGACTCACCTGTCACCCCGATTAAAGATGCCTGGTATAATAAATTACGTCAATCCGTGTTAGCTAACCCAGTTAAATATCCTGGTTTTCGAGTTGAGAATGATCAAGTATATAAATCTGTGCGAAATCCATATCCGGAATTAACTGCAGAGGCAAACTTGGAGGAAAGATATCACGATGCACCAACTAGTGGTCATTTTGGTGTCATTTCGTCGTTTAGCGTCTCGTTATTACTGGCCTAACATGCAGGCAGACGTAGCCCGTTGTATTCGAAAATGTCAGGTGTGCTTACGTTCTAAACCTGAGAAGAAAGCAACTGCAGGTACTATGGGAGGTTATTCGCAGATATCTCGACCTTGGGAGTGATCAGCATCGATCTTGTAGGCCCTTTGCCACGCTCTAAGCAGGGATTTCAATACATATTGGTGGTCTGTGATCTTTTCAGCAAATTCAGCCTTTGCTTTGCGTTGCGAAAGGCGAATGCCCCCAAAATTGTCGAACATCTCGAACGTGACGTTTTCATGATCTTTGGAGTACCGAAAAAGATAGTTTCGGATAATGCTGTGCAGTTTAAATCTTACGAGTATCGACATCTTCTGACACAATACGAAGTAAAGCCAGCTTATACGTCTTATTACCATGCCCAAGCTAATCCTACCGAACGTGTCAACTGTGTTTTGAAAACTATGCCCATCGCTTACGTTTCCGACAACCATCGTGATTGGGACAAATATTTAGCAAAGGTCGCATGTGCTTTACGTACGGCTACACATGAAACTACCGGTGTTAATACATATTTTGCAAATTTTGGTCGAGATATGACACTTGCAGGTTCTGACCATCAATATTTTAGAGACAATGTATCAGATCCTAGTTATACGGTAGATTGTTCGGCAGGTTTCACGAAACTCTTTAAAGACATTCGAACTCGACTACAAAAGACGTACGAAAAATCGAAAGCTAGGTATGATTTACGTCATCGTCCGGTTATGTTCTATCCTAATCAAGTGGTGTGGAGGAAGAATTTTGTGCTATCCGATGCTTCAAAATATTTTGCTGCAAAATTAGCAGATAAGTAATTGGGTCCTTTTTTGATTCATCGCCGTATCGCTCCTACCACTTACGAATTGAAGGATTATGATGGAAATATACTGAAAGGTTCGTGGAGTGTCGAACACCTCAAACCGCAACCCTCAGAGGATTAGTTACTAGATTAGTTATCATCCACACGTGAATCACGCCGTGTTGTTCACCAAGGTTTTTGCCCACCTGGTAGGGGGATAATACGCCAGAAGATCTTTTGTGAACACCTACTTCACTACTTGAGTCACTCAGTGTTGTTCACTGGGACTTTTACTTCCCGGATTTCTCGTAACAGAAGTAATCGTTCTGTCGTTTCCGATGTCGACGTTCCGTAATCTTTACGAGTTTGACTTTTCGATATGGTATTTCGAATTTCCCGTTATCGTTCTTGTTATGACTTTCGAATTGCTATTCTCGATTTTGACTTTTCGAAATTCGTACGGATTTTGACCTTTTTAGAAGGCTGTGTTGTCGCCCAATAAAGCCTGTTCGGCTTCACTTTGGGCCTTCAAGGTTTTGAGTCCGGCATTTCCCGTTTTAGATTCGCGTTTCTTTTGTTCCGGACATAGGATTTGACGTTAATATGTGTTTGTTATTTTGCCTTTAGCCTTCAGCTTTTCAGTCTTGGAGTGGACCACCCTGGACTTTAAACCTTGTCACTTATCTGTTTTGTGTGCCCATAGTTTCTACGTCGCGTTTCTTTTGTTTGAGGGTAGGGTTTCCGTTGGGTTTCGTTGGGATTTTATTGGGTCCTTACTTGGTTTTCGGCTATTGGATATTTACTTTCGCTCTTGCGGTTGCGAATTTCGAGTTTTAGTTCTTTTCGTATTGTTGTTTGTCTTTTTTTTTTGGAGAACCTTTTTATATTGGTGTAACGATGGGCATAGGAGTTTGGACGCATAAGTTAAAATTTTGTACAGATAGTAGTTTTTTGAACCCCATTCCAACGACAATTTCATGGAGTAGGCTAAAACCTTTTGCGTTTTATTTAGTTTTGATTTCTTTAGAGAATTTTTGTTTAACTTTCGACCTCGTGATAGAGGAGAACTTCGTCGTAAGTCCGCATCCGAGAGTTGTACACTTCGTTTGTTAGCATATTCCTGGCGCCTTCGCCATAATTGTCATATTTTCCAGTTAGTGTCCCAAATCAGAAATTTTCTGGGTAAATTTCTTCGGTAAGTAGGGGTGGATTTGTTACGTTTTTTTATTTTTCCTTTTCCCGAATAAGGTCGATCGTTCGATTTGATGGATTAAATCATCGTTTCTAAATTTTACTTATTTCTCATTTGAGACCTGGAGAGACATCTAACGGCCGATATCCTTTCAATACTTTTGTTGATAGCGGTCGCCATACCGACGGCGGGCATCCATAATTGTTTATTCGAGACGGGGAGTAGTGAGTAGTTCGTTGACCGTGGCAGAGTAATCACGTTGTGCGAGAAGTAACATTTCCTCCAACTATAGTTCAGAGGAACTGCAACCTTGTGTTGGATATTCGGGGAAATATTTCGTATTCCGTCAGACATTATTGTTTGATATCGTCGATTATGGAGAAAGGGGCGGAAGAACCGATGTGATCGGATTCGTAGTAGCCCGTGCTACCGTCGCCATTTTGGTTGAAATTAACCCTGTTCGAAGAACTGTAACCGATGTTCTCCATTCGAATCATGTTTCAAGTTTCTTTTCTTAGGGGTTTTTCTACTTATCTTCTGGTTTCGTACTGGTTTTTCTCGTACGTGGTCGATTTCGTATCAGGCCTAGAATACGAATTTCCCATTTTTTAATTCGGGTTCTACAGTAGCCCGGGGCGTATCCAGTTCATCAATATTAAAGCTCGGACTGGAGAGGAACAGTTAACCAGCTCCGTCAGCCACCGTCAGTCGCCGTCAGTCACCGTCAGCCACTGTTGGAACTGCCGCCGAAGATAAGTGTGAAATTCCTATCCTTCCCAAGTTTCCTTTCTTTTTATTATTTATGACCTTTTGCTTGCTATATTTAAAATTTACTTAGAGTCACAACAATTATAGAGTCGAGTCGAACATATTTCCGTAGGCAGATTAATATTTATTTAGTGACGCTTTTGTTGTTGTGTGTAAACGAACCCTTTGGGCAGAGGTATCGGTCTTTATTGGATTTAAATATTACTTTTTAATTGCACATTCACATATTTTGTCTTGTTTTTTTTTAAAGTCGTTCATGTTTTATCTGTGAATTCGTTCTCCCTGGTATTAAAGACGCGTCGACGCCACGTGTGTGTTTTAATTGTTGTCGTCGAAGTTCTCCTTACGACCGCCCACCAATTTGTTAACCCTTTTAATTTTAAACATCTGGATTCCTGCTTACCAAGGAGCACACAGGGAGGGGTAAAGCAGGTGGCGCCCTCATACAGCTTATCTTCTTTTAATCCACGCCCTCGCCGACGAGCTGGCTGGTGCCTGTGTGCGATTGAGCTTCCTGGGGGTAATTGGTGGCGTAGGGGAATTTAGGCCTTCGGTTTGCGGTATTCAGAGACGAGGAGGGGAGGGCCAAAACCCCGTTACAGACAACAATCCACTAGTTTTTAAAATACTTTGTAGTTGCTATCTAAAAGAAAACAAAACAACGGCTTAGAAACACAACAAAATTGTAAACCAATTGTCAAAACGTTTATGTCTGTTATATCTTTTCAAGTATAATAAAAATCTTTCCCTAAAACGATTGTGGTTTCTCTCAACAGCCGTTGAAGAAAATATAATAATCGACCAGTTAGATGTTGCGACTGCATACTTAAATGGAGAAATTGAAGAAGAGATATATATATGGAACAACCAGACTATCTCGAAAAGATGCTACTTGAAATTATTGACGAACCTAACAGTAATCAAGACACATTCCAAAAAGAATGCTGGAAGATTTAACAAGAGGAAGAAACAAGAAAATATGTCTTCTAAAAAGGGCCTTATACGGTCTAAAGCAAGCCGGACGGCAATGGTTTAAGAAACTGGAAACTACTTTAAAGAAGCTGGATTTAAATGCTCGATGGCAGACTCATGCATGTACATTTCTCAAAAAGAACAGAAAAATCATCATCACAGTTTACGTTGACATTATCATCGCCGCATCTAGTTCACACGCTAAGAATAGAATTAAAGATAAGCTAATGAAAAGTTTTAAAATGCGTGATCTAGGAAACCTTAAATACTGTCTTGGCATCGAATTCAACAAAAGTGAAAATGGCTTTGAGTTAAATATATCGAGGGGCTTCTGAAGAAATTTAACATGGAAAATTGCAAGTGTGCAAATACACCCATTGAAACTGGCATAAAATTATAAAAAAGACAGCACTGGTGAAATCAAGGAACTACCATACCAAAATTTGATCGACTCATTGATGTATCTATCGGTGGCTACACGACCACATATATCTTTTGCCATCAGCTATCTCAGTCAGTCTCCCTGCTTCGGAAATACCTACTGGACAGCTCCATCCAGATCCTTTACAGGAAAGGTAGCGAAATGGAGGCGGATATTTTTACCAAGGCATTGGGTGGACGCAAATACTGCGAATTCCGGTCCAAACTAGGTTTGCGTCAAGATTGATGCTCGTGAGGGGAAGTGCTGTAGCAGCATCCTACATATAGCGACACTATGCCCCCACATCATCAAGTGTGCTGACACTTGACATATGTAAAAACTTCATATAATAGGTATAATATATATCGGTATTGTCAATCGTTGTTGTATCGTTGTAATCAATACGATAATAAAAGTATATACTGTAAAACTGCAACACATACGTACATTAATACATATTTATACACTAGCCAGATGCTGAATAATTTTGCAGTCAACAAATTGTAATTGCAATACATTTTTGACTCAAACGATTTTGAAGATTAAAGTAGTCAAAATATTGTGAACGATATAAAATTATCAAGTATTCTTGCGTACCGTGTGTTCCGCAGTGTAGAGTACCCAGCAACAAAACAAATAGAGTCCTTAGGGCTCCTGAAGATGATACTAACGAAGGGAGCAGGTGGCTGTTAGATTATCTCAGGGAGATCTGATGACACGCAGAAACGAATACGGCTAACAACTGCGTAGGGTTATGGGGTTAGAGTTAACTTTAACGATAACAAGATGTTCAAAAATGCTAGCTGATGGTACGAAAATTAAAAAGGGCGCCACTGATTCATTCAGGTAAATTTAGCGTTTCTTCACTGGCGAGAACAAGAATCACATTGCTACTACAGCGGTACTTCAAGCAAAAATTGTTTTATAAAATTTCCGATAGAAATTTAACATACGTTCCCTTTCCTTCGGATCATTTTGCTCCAAGTCCGACCTGCAAGAAAGTGCTTAAAACACGCAAAAACAAGAAACGAAATTGATAAAAATAGAGAAATATTAAACATTGAGTAGTAAAAAACGTGTTTCATTAACTACAATGAAAAACTAACGCGACAAATACCACACAAACGGTATTTCGAAACATTAGATAAGAAATAATAAGGGAATAGTAAATTCACAAGCGATGGCGCTGAGTTTTGTAATGAATTACATCCAAAAACAATAGAAAAATTGTCAAAGTTTTGTTTAGACACGAGTTTGAAGGTTAGAGTTGCCAAAAGTATTGTTAACGATATAAAAATGACACACCACTACGATGTACACTCGCAGATACAGCGAATAACGTCACATAGAACAGAGATCGCTGGGCGTAAAATTTCCTACCTTTCTATGGGGGTTACAGGTGGTTGTCAGGGTGTATTGAATCTTCTAACATCAACACGGAGTCATACTGGTATCGATGTCCCGTTCTTCCTTGTAGCCTGTTAGATTATCTCAGTCGTCGAAATATCCTCGCAAAGGAGAGGAAATGAAACTTTCCGAAATTCGGTTCTAGAGATCGTAGAGATACGGGATAATAGCTCAACTTACAGTAGCCGGCAAATGATACTCACTGCGCGTAATTACTGGATTTGATTACCGAAAGACTGCGTAAAACAACCTTCGAAACTTTTTAGAGCGTCGACAAGGTTTTCAACCGGTACGATCCGACCTGATTGACAGACACCAAATAAGTGATCTGATTTTCTTGTACATTTTTCTGTCAATTTTCTGTTGTAGTATTATACAAAAAAAAATCGTCAATATTTAGTTCAATTATTATGTACATTAAGAAATAGGAAATGTTCTATTTTCTTTTTTTCTTCGTCAATTTTCTGCGCAGAAATATAATGCATTTCCAACCTAAAATTAGGTACGGCTCACAGAACAATATAAGAAACGGCTTATAATTTAGGTATTCTTTTTTATTTTGTGTGTTCGTTTACAAGCTATTTCATATGTGAATTATGTATTGATATTGTCAATAAATAAACCACAGTCCTATTCTCTACAGACATACTAGTACGCATTGTTGTATCTTATTTTATTATATCTTTTTCAATTAAAGACATCATTTAAAACTGAAACTGAAACATAGAACTCACAACGTGCTAACAACTAACTGTAGAGCTGTGTGGGACTATGCGCTTACCGGTATTTCATTACTGACAGATTATGGGTTTCGAAATTTTAAAATTGATGCTTTGCGCTTGCATTAACAGAAAAGTGACACAAAAATTGAAGAGCCCATGCATGCAGAAATATTTTACTTCAATTTTTTGTGTAGATGTTTCTTTCAATTTTTCACACAACAAAAAATTGACAAAAATGTACAAGAAAATTGAGCGTGTCGGACGGGCTGAACACATTCCTGGGTTACAAGACCGCAAACAATCGACGCCCTCTCCTACAAGGCGTGAAAAAAAGGGTACTACTTATCAGTGTAATGATCAAGCAAAAAACAGTAGGATGGTCGAATAAAGGATGAGAAAATAACCGTTAAGCGAAAGCGTATTAATACAAAACAAAATATATGGTTTCGATAAATTGAGAAAAAAGAGAATTTAGAATGTGGAAATCTTCGTTCTGAGATCTAAGAACCAAACATTAAATTTGAAACTATAACAAAGTGGCGCCATTTTGAAAGATTTGCCGCGTCTCTGGCTTGCTCGAGTGCTTCCTATCTGCGTCGGTAGGCCAACCTGCTCCAACCCGTTGCTGAGCATCACTTTCCACATCTTAACCTTCCGACGGAATTTTTAGTTCTCTTTTAGTAAATAATTTGGCGCCTAATAAACTAGAAGCCGTAGGTAATGCATTATAAAGACATATGTACAGTATCTTTACTAAATAATGAAACCCAAGTAACCTCTTATAGGTATGCAATTCATTTAGCTGCGTGGTAACGCTCAAAATTAAAATTACTTTACAGATTTTTGCGTATATATTGACATAAAATTTGACAGGTTAGGTTTTGGGTTACAGGAAAGAAATGGGGAATAATTATTATTGTAAAGGTTATAACAAGTGTTGAAAATGTTGTCCGTTACTGTGAAAACAAATATTCTCCGTTTTAAATTTTCAAATACATTTTGAAGTTCTTCTACGATGACGTTAATTTCCTGTTGTATTGCTGCTTGCAACTCCTCTAAATCATGTAATCGATTTCTGAACACTTGGTTTTTTAAATTGCCTCTAATGTCGTAATATAAATGACACAATGTTAACTATAACAATAGATATTTTACTTAGTACAACCGTTACTCATCCGTTAAGGCGGCAGTCCCGGATTCTGCGGGACCGTCCCGTAATAGTAGTTGTAATCCCGCATTGTGATAATTGATAAAACAGTCCCGCAAAACGTGTAATGCGTCCCCATGTCCCGCATTTTCCTTATTTCCAGTTTAACCAACGCACCACAAAAAAAAACAAACGAACGATGAACAATGGATGGGAGTGTTCGAAAATTTTAAAGAAAGTGGAATGCCATTCAAAAATTGTCTGGCCATCGTGCAGTACCTCCTTTGTTTGCCAGGGACGAACGCAATTACAGAACGACTATTTTCATTAATGAATACTTTATGGACATAGGAAAAATCGTCACTTAAAGTTGAAACGTTACGTGCAATGCTTGTTGCTAAATTTAATATGGGCAGTTGTGAAAACTTTTGACATTCTTAACCAAAACCCAGAATTAGTAAAAAAATGTCACTCATGTGAGAAATGATTTTAAAAATAAATGATAACTTCAGTCAGTTGCGTTTGTGTTTCCTAATTTAAGTGCACCGACACACCCTCGGTCCTTCATAGTCACACCCCCTATTCCCAACAATGTCCCGCTTTGACTTGTCATAAAGTTGGCCGCCTTATCATCCGCTATTTGTTCTCTCTACATTTCACATATTATACGGTTGCAATCTATACTGTTCTATAGTTATATTATATAATTAAAATGGCCTACCTGTTTGCGTTCAGTAGTATTAGTTTCTAAGCTTTCTTTTCTAATAATTTAGTGCAGCATAATCTTTATCATAGTTATTTACGAGTGTATAACTTTCAAGTGTTCTTTTCTAATAATTCAGTGTAGCATGGTATTTATGATAATTATCTACGAGTAGTTATATCTGTTCGGGAAAGTTTACTTCATTAAATTCTTAATTTATAATTCCGATTTAACTGCGGTTTACAGGCGCTCTTGTTTATTGATATTTTATGCTACATCGTTTGTAAATTGAATTGAAGTTAATTTTATTCATTATGGTAAGAGATGGTAAAAAACGACCAGCTCCCAGCACAAGAAGAAAAAGTCGAAAAATGATGGCTAGAAGACAATGGCAGCAGTTACGGTTAGTATTTACAAATTTTATACATACTTATTCACACATACCTACTATGCAATATGTTAGCGAGTGTTTGCGAACGTAAATAAAGAATGCTATTTATTTATAGTCAAACCGCTTCTGTTAACAACAGTCCTACAACTTCTACGCAAACTCACGTGATCGCAGTGGTATCTGAGATCGAAACTTCGATGAATATCGTTGAAGAAACGGTTGCTGAATATAATTTAGAGGACCAAAATTCTTCATCGTTCGACGACGAATTATGTATTGAAACAATCGATGAAAACATGAAAAGACGTATTTTAATATTACTGGCAGACTAATTATAGATATAAACCATGTGTTTACCAGTCTGCAAAGAATACAGCATAAAGGATTTGAAAAATTAATAATTTTAGCCGTTACTTTGTGGTATTTCATTATGAATAGAAAATAAACGAATTTTTTACTTTGTATATACCACTTTATTTATATCACACAGTGACTGCTGTTTCAACCTAGAATAAAATATATATAAAGTGGAATATATACAGTAAAAAAGCAATCGCTTATTTTCTATAAAGGATTTGGTTGCACGTTTTCAGATTTAGAGATCATATTTGAAACAAGATTCGGGCTGAGAAGCGAAATGAAATTTAAGTGCAGGATATGCGGAATTTATGAAAAATTGCATACGGCAAATCCCAATAATAGAAATGCCGTGAATAAACTAGCAGTTTTGGGAGGTATTTCAATTGGTGTTGACTATTCTCAATTAAACGAATTTTGTGCCGCTATTGATATTCCATGTTTAGCGAATTCAACATACAATAGTATTTCCGGAGAAGTTGATTCAGCTATCCACTGGGTTTCGTGGAATTCGATGCGTGAGGCAGGTAAAAAAGAATCAGAATTAGCTGTACACGTAAACAAAGAAGGAATTCCGATTATTACAGTAGTGGCTGATGGTGCATGGAGCAAACGTTCATACAGAACTAATTATAATGCACTATCTGGAGTAGTAAGTTTTTACGGTTCTCATATTTTCCAATGTGGTTTAAAATTTATTTTGCTTGATTGACGGTGGTAATAGATGCAGCAATAAAACAAGTTTTATTTATGGGAGTCATAAATAAATATTGTTCAACATGTGAGAGAAATAAATTGGAGGGAGCCACGATAGAGCACGTTTGTTTCAAGAATTGTAACACAACATTTACAGCAATGGAAGCTGACATATTACTAGAAGCATTTAGAAAATCCCAAGATTTGCATGGAATAATTTATGGTCGGATTGTAGCTGATGGTGACAGTAACGCTTATAAAATATTGTTACATGAATCTCTTTATGGGGCAACCTTTCATATTCAAAAAGTGGAATGCAAGAATCACTTGATACGTAATTATATTACGAAGTTGACCCAAATCAAAAATAATACATGCATCAGTATAACATGCAGAAAATTGCTGGATGAGAAGCTAATTGTTTAGGGGTTAGGCCACTCTAGGATTTTCAAAAAATAGTTTTTTTATTGTTTTAAATGGTTCCTTAGGACCTCAAAAATGACATTCCAAAAGATTATGGCTGGGAAATATATCCAAGTATCTTTTCTTCAAAGTATAGTACAAGACCACCACGTAGGCAGCGACCCTCTTATGACCGGAACGAAGGACGGTATTTCAGGGTAACTAAAGTAAACATCAGTACGACTGATGTTGAAGCTATCGCGTGGCAAACGGGTTCAGACATGTCTACATCGGTTTCAGTCAGTCTCGTACAGTGAAACATTCGAGAAGGACGCTATTTGAGGAACGTTTATTTCTTCATCAATAATTGTGCTAACTGCGATTCAATTGAAAGCATGAGAAACAGTATATGGGCCACACTCGATCATAAATTATCTACTGATGCAAAACCGCAGTACGATAGATGTCCGATCGGAGAGCCTTCATGGTGCTCATGGCAAAAGAATAAAGGCACAAATAGTTTGGCTGAGTACAAACACAAGCCAGCTCTTCCCATTGAAGTGTATAGAGCTATCAAGCCAGTCTACGAAGAATTGACTGGAGATGATCTTCTTACTCGATGCATCGGCGGTTATACCTAAAACTGCAATGAAATTTTTAATTCGACTGTGTGGGCATTGGCCCCAAAAACCATTTCTAGAGGTAAAACTGTGTTGAATGTAGCTATGGACATTGCAGTTTTTTTTTGCAATTTTACACATTATGAAAGCGATGGATTTAGAAATTGGCCCGAACAGCAATGAAATGTGCTGGAGATTGACAAGCGACGCATAAAGCTTGCAGAGAGATCGCTGTCTGAAGCTGCAAAAGAGTGGAGGATCGTTTTAAAATCCAATAGGAAAGGAATGGAGCAGAACACTGATCTAGAAGGTATTGTGCAAATTTTTTCAATGACTTTCTATAACTTAAAACTTCAAACATGTTTATCTCAAAACTATATATTTTAAGTTGGCCGCACCCATAACTCAAACAATTTCTAATCGATCCACTTCAAATGTTGACTAGATCTTATATATATATATATAATATATTGTCTAAATAAGTACGTATGGTTTTCTTTTATACGGCGTAGTTCTTTTGTTATTTACAATTTTCTGACGGTCTTTCTGCAGATTTTGCAAGTTTGACTTTAGAAGTGCGCCATTCGGCCAAAAATCGATGTCAGAAAAATCCTACGTACTTCTCTAGCTGTTGTTATGTTCAATAAAAAAATTAGTGACTGATCATAATTCAAAATTTACAAAAGCTGTTGGTACGGCCGTAGACCCTTCCAAAATAGAGAGGTCATCTAAGAAACGCTGCACAGCCGCCATTTTTTAATAATTTATTCTATAAACAATATGTTTCATAGTCAATCATATGTAGAATAACACACTTATAATAATTAGATAAATACACTTAGGTGTGAAGCACTTTCATAGTTGTGGTAATTATACCAAAGAATACTGCACTAAACAGGAATCGAGGAAAAACAGAACAAGTAAGTTTATTTCTACTATTTACATACTAAGTGTCTATTTCACTTGCCGAGGTTATTCCAAATCTGTTTCAAATTTACAACCTATTGTACGTTTCCACATCCTACTATACAAATTACATAAATATTGAAGTCAAATTACACCTATTGTTACAATACTTTTGTGTATAACCAAAAAATATCTTCTAGAAACTGGTAGACATAAAGCGACGCATAATGTTTCTGGTCCAGACCACAATTACGGCATTTCGTTGGAGGACTTTCCGGTTATAGAGGAAAATGAATTAGAACCGGAACAAATAACATTTATGGAAGAGTTGCGAAAAGTCGACATTGAAACAATTGAGGAACGGACAAGGGAACAAACATTAAGTGAAATTTGGATGCATGAACGCAAAATTAGGTTGACTGCATCTAATTTCGGTCACGTTTGTCATATGAAATCGACTACCTCGACCAAAAATTTGGTCAATAATTTACTTTATTCTCAATTTCGTGGTAATCTTTACACACAATACGGAAAAGATAATGAAGAAAACGCAATTAAACAATTCGAAATGGAATTTAAAAAACAGTTAACACCATGTGGCCTTTTCATAGTAAAGAAAAAAACATTTTTGGCGGCAACTCCAGATGGTCTTGTGCTGAATGAAAACGCCATAGATGAGATCAAATGCCCAGCATCCGCCAGAAGCTTAACCCCACTGGAAAGAGTTCAGCAAAAAAAATTACATTTGCAATTGTAGCAAATGGAGTTATTAAACTAAAAATCATAATTACATGTATCAGGTTCAAGGGCAATTATATGCCACGAATGCAGGCTATTGTAATTTTATTATTTGGACGCCATCTGGGATACATGTGGAAATAATTAATAAGGATATAGACTTTTGTAACACAATGGTGAAGAAATTAAAATTATTTTACTACACAGCCTTAGTGCTAGAAATTTTAGATCCTAGAAGATTATGGAAATTACCACTAAGAGATACATACTTAACATGCAATAATTTGTATTAATAAAACTTTATTATATTTTATCTCGTGCATTACCTATATTATATAGAATACATTATATTGTACTTCGCTAATACAAATACATTGAATTTCATTACGTCTTTGTGTGTGTTCACTTTATTTACCATTTATACCACAATAACATTCTTATAACAATAACGCCTTACTTTTTCAGATAGCAAAATACACGCTATTATTAGTCTAGCACAAATGTATAACTTGTTCAAAAATTCGTAATTTTTGTTTTGTTCTTCGGCTTTCGTTTCAATTCCCAACTTTATTAGGCACTAAATGGGAGTGGTCAATTTTCCTGCAATGTTATTTCATTTTGGAGACATCTATTAGAATACTGCTGTATTACAAATAACATATAGTAGTATATTTGTTTTGTTTTTTACAAGGGGTGTTTTTACATTTACTACTCTACTCACAACTTTCTACTTTCTATGATTATGTTATTAACAAGTTTACGTAACAAGTTATATTTTATTACGGTGTAATGTAGAGTCATTTTAGTTTGTTAGCCCTCTCTGCAACAGTTACCTGTATGTGTGTGTCAATTTGTGACAATTTCTTTTGCAAACTAATGGCTACAAAGTGTCGGATAACTTCATAATACTGCTTTAAATTGCCTTTTTTAGCAATAATTTTCATTTTTAACACTCGTTTATGATAGCCTCTAATAACAGGCAAAATGCAATTTTATTTTCCACATTACATTAAAATTATACCAACAATTAATGTTCAATTTTCGTATTTTCTAATATGCTGCGCGCTAGAGGACCCTTAAGCGTTAGAAACTGGGTAGCTTAAGCCAGGTGGTACATGTATAATAAGTATTGTAGTAAGACAATCTTAATACAAGCATGGAATAAATATTGAAACGTCATTTCATGTACTATTGCGTTTAATTAATCAACCCTTTACTGTTCGAGACTCCGAAGAAATAATTTCAATTAATTCCACACCGAACAAAAAACGAATATCATTTTTTAATAAGAATGTTTGCCCATCAAGAAGATATTAGTGACGAAAAATATCCAATCATTTTAATAGAAGATACTAAATTCTACCATCGTTTCAAATTAAGCTATCCGTCGTAACCTGCATTTCTCATCTATAAAGCTTTGTTACTTTTTTTAAATTAATATATATACATTTTGTACCACTACGCACACATTTTTTATTAAACTGACAGAGAGAGAAAAGAGAAAGGACACGTGCACAATTGTCACGCGCGAAAATGAATATGACCTCTAAACTTTGAATACATTACTACCAACACAAAACTTTTCTCGTATCTCCTAGCTGTACTAAACCGCGCACTGTAAAACACATGTTAGCCTAAGCGAGAGTTTAGTCTGCGGGAAGGCTTTACTAAGCGTTGGCTTAAGCTGGCAATGCAAAACCGGCCCTTAGTGGTAGAACGGGGTGTGCTTCGATAATTTAAGAGAAACTGTTGCAGTGGCGAATCCAATTAATGTTTATCTATTTGGGAACAAATCAATGATTTCTTGATGGTTTTTACAAACTTTTCAGTCATCCCTTTGGCTTCCGGCCAACAAGGAGTTATCCTCTTATGTTCAATACCAAACGCATCTAAAAACTGTTCACACCTTCGATCTTATCAATTGTTTCGTGCAAACTATGCCTTGATGCCCTCTATGCGATAATTCAACTGTTCTCATCCGTAACTTTTCTAGTATCAAGGTTCCTTTGTGGACTGTCAATCCCGTTTTAATTAGTTCAAAGGGTTTTAAAGTGCTAGTACTCCATAAATAATTGTTACCTTTGATCGCTTTGATTGAAGTCTGTAAAGTTTTATCTTCACGTGTTTCCGTTTTAACTTCACCTTTGGTGATTTTCTTGGGTAGATTGTGACTTATTACAAAGTTGAGATAATTTTGTTGTTGGTAATGGGTGACGGCTCAAATAGTCTGCAGGATTTAGACTACCTTTTTGGTGTGCAATGTGGAAGTGATATCTTTGCGTTTTTTAAAATCAATCTCTTTAATGTGGCACTTGGTGTTTTCATTGCATTGTGTAGAATATGGTTTATGATCTGTGTGTAATTTAAAGGTGTTTACAAGTAAGTAGAACTTGAAATGCTCCATAGCCCAGGCAGCAGCTAGCATTTCTTTTTCTATCTGGCTATATCTCTTTTCTGTTTTGTTAAGTGTTCGGATTCCATATGCGATTACATAAAATTGCTTATTGTGTTCTGGTGACAACAGTACACCTAAAGCGTTTGGGTCAGCATCTACATGTAAGTGCGTCCTTTTGTATGGATCAAAGAATGTAATTTTGTCAGCATCGTTAATTAATTCTTTAATTGTTTTAAACTCGGTTTGATGCTTGGTGTTCCAATTCTATTCTGCATCTTTAAGAGTAAATTCCCGAAAATGTGTTGTATGCGAAGCCAATCTAGGTATGAACTTTCCAAGGTAGTTTACCATTCCTAGGAAACTCCGTACATGTGTTGGTGTCTTTGCTAGACATATCTAAAGAACTTTACACTTGTGGTGCTAAAAACTCACTTTGAAAGATTTATTGTTAACTGTTGACTTTTGAGACCATCCAATACCCGCAAAAAATTCGCGTTATGTTCTTCGACGGTCTTGCCATAAATTAGGATATCACTGATGTTTATTGCCTGAGGTATTCCTTGCAACGTTTGGTCTACTTGCATGTCTTTAAGTTTGCCAACACCTTTGGCTAATTCTGGCTAGTGTGTTTCAACAAACATTGAGTTGTATATAGTGTTGACATATTGAGTGTTCTTACAAGTTACTTAACCTGCCACTGTTCTGTAATTCATAAGGGATTCTGCGTCACCCTCAACAACAGTAATCTCTCTCTATTTTTTGCCCTTGTAAACAATTGTTTCATTAAATTTGCTTTCTGTTACTAATGTTAATGTTGAATTATATGGGTAGATAGAAGCGACATTATTATATAACTTAATATTATATAATTTGTTAAATGTCTTGTTACTTATAATGTTCACAGTTGATCCTGTGTCAATAATAAAATCTAATGGTATGTTCTTTATTTTGATAGAAAGTACAGGCACGTTGTTGGTTAAACTGTTTGTTAGACAAAATAAACTATCTGAAGTGCTATCAGAATTATTTAAATCTGTTTTTGTTTTGTTTGTTGCCTGTAAAAGATTTTGACAGACATACTTTTGCAAAATCGCCAAACTTACTGCATTTGTGACACTAGATACCTTTCGCAGGGCAAGTATCTTTTCCTTGGTTATGCCAGTTATTACCACAATTCTTGCATTTCTCTTGTTCTTTGAAGGGACGTTAAAATTGCGCCCTTTAGAAACCTTGTAAGCAGCCCGACTTTGTTTACTTTCTATTTGATTGAGTTGACTTGCTGTTGCTTCTATCGAACATGCTTTGTTGAAAAATTTTGTAAGATTCGGTTGTTCTGTCAATGCATATTTCCTTAGCTCTTTGTTAGGTATTTAAAATAATCTGTGCTTTTATCTCATTTTCTGCATCTGTAAATTTACATAGCTTTGATAACTTTATTAATCTCGCATAATACTGGTCAATTGTTTCATCATGCACTTGCTTCGCATCTCTAAATTTAAATATTTACCTTAAGTTCAAAATATAACTTTTGTTTCGTTTGTTCATAAGGGGATGTTAATGAAGGATCTGTTGGAGAAGGTTCTGATAGGGATATGTATGTTTCATATGCATCCTTACCAATAAGATGTAGTAGAATCGCCTTCTTTCGGTTTTCATCTGTGATGTTCATAGCTATTAGATAATTTTCTAGTCGTTGAAGCCATTTTCTCCATCTCTTCCCGATGTTGGTGATGTCCGATCTTATGTCCAGCGGTGGTATACTTGGTAACAGGTTCATGATTCTGTTTATTTATTTTTTCTTGCGTTCAATGAGTTCTTCTCGTCGCTAAAATGTAATGTCGTGATATAAATGACACAATGTTAACGATAACAATAGATATTTTACTTAGTACAACCGTTACTCATCGGCTATTTGTTCTGTCTACATTTCACATATTATACGGATACAATCTATACTGCTCTATAGTTATATTAAACACTACAATGCCAAACAAATAAAAATTCATCGGTGTAAGGTCTGGAGAGCGTGGAGGCCATAAGTTTTCGCTTATCAGTCTATTGTCAAAGGATTTTCTAAGACGTTCCTGAGTATTTGTAGCTCTATGTGCTGGGACTTTGTCTTGCTGAAAATAACTTTGTTGTAGTTCATATCATGTAATTGTGGTTGAATTCATTTAATATGGCATGGTATCTTTCAGCTGTAATAGTTTCGTGGAAAAATATTGGTCCAATAATTCGTCGCCTAGACATTACTACCCACACTTCTACTTTTACAGAATGTAAATTGGTTTCGATAAACTCATGAGGACTATCGGTAGCCCACGTTTTGTAGTTCTGTGAATTAACGTAACCAGACCAAGCTTCAGCACTGAAGATCAGGTCGAGGACATTATTATTTAAATACTCATTAAACCACTGGCAAAATGTTACCCTCTTGTCAAAATCGTTTGGATGTAACTAGTGTATCACGGTGAATTTATAAGGGTGCATGTGAAGGTTTATAGTAAGTGCTTAGTGACAAGTTCGCAGAGAAAGTCCTAAAACAAAACAGTACCTAATATCATTGAAATTAAAATAAATAGAATTATTATGTCTTGTTAGCTAATTTTGATACAGATTTATGAGCACTATGTTCGATTCGTTCTCGAATATCAGCTGAGACATCATCTATTAATTTTGTACGTCTGCCAGGAGGGTTCTTTTTACAAACGCAATGTCGTTCTTCAAATCGATGAATTACGTAATGTCTACGGTGTTTAGTGCATCATAGTCAACATGAAAATCGGGGACAGCTTCAGTAAACATCGATACAACGCCATATTACTCATAAATTTATTAGGTATATATTACATATTGGCAATATTGGTGACATTCTATTTGTTACGCACATAATGCACACTACAACAAAAATTACGAAAATAAATGTTTTAAATATATTCAATAAAATAATATTTTGACAATAGGAATATATAAAAAATATACAGTGACCGAAATAACTCTTCGTACACCATCATAAATCACTAAGTATGAACGATAATATATTAACATTCCTTGAAAATTAAACAAAATTAATATAAATTGTACACTGAAATGTTGTAAAATGTAGTTACATTCAAGAAATATCAGTTATTATTTTAACAATAAAATAATATTTGTAGCAAAAATATATTTATGTCTACCACTAACAAAAAGTACATTTTAATTAACTTACAAAGCACATGCAAGAAATTAATATTTTGTGGGATACCCTTTAGAATCTATAACGGCCTGTAATCTCCTAGGCATCGAATCCTCTAGGCATACTAGATTCCTCATAACAGACATATCAATTTTGGCCCATTCTGCAATTAAAATCCGTTTCAGTTCTTCTCGGCTAGTAATTTCAAATTTTTGGATACGACGATCCTATTCATCCCAAATATGCTCTATGGGGTTAATGTCTGGGGACTATGGTGGTGTTTTCAGCATACGGGGCGTATTGTAAAGCAGCCATTCTCTAACGAAATAGGAAGTGTGCTTAGCGAATAGGCTTGCTGGAAATAATAGCGACCCTCTAGTGGTAAATTCTGAGCAGATACGGGCAAGTTATTTTTTTAAATATCTAAATAAACTTCCTTTGTCATGATATTTTCAATAATGTGTAAATTACTGACGCCATTAGCTGCCATGCACCCTCACACCATTACGCTTCTTCTACCGTGCTTGACGGTCGGTCTCAATTTTTGGTTTTAGAGCTTCTCCTTGCTTTCTCCATACAAACTTTCGGCCATGAGATCCCCAGACATTAAACTTATTTTCATCTGAAGAAATTACCTGGTTCGAGAACTCCGGGTGTATTTATCACAATGTGCGACGTGTGCCGATACTCTTCCACAGGTACAATGCTCGAACATAAACGCTGTTACCTCTGTTTAGTCCATTCGCAGCACATGCACATCGCACACCATTCAGTGGACTGTGTAGTTACGTCCCCTCGCGGCAGAGGCAGAAAATATATACATTTCCAACATCCTCCCGGCCTTTGAAGGCAATTCAAAACATTTTAAATATGAATACAAGCTTAATATTAATGAACATTATGTGGTACATGTATGGTAGGTATTTGTAGATATGTTACAATATTATAATTTTGAACCATGATTACTGTTCTATGTTTACAGTTGTTACCGTTTATGGAAGTGGTAATGGACACACCTATGTTATGGCACGTTTCACTACACTTGTTGAAGACTTCACTGACACCACTCTCACTACGCCGTCTTTGCCTGGATGGATAGCAGTGATTCATCCCAATTTCCATTGCAGAGGTGGTAGATTGTCATCCTTCAGTAGAACTACTGTTCCAATAGCTATATTTGGTTGCTATTTAAACCATTTGCTCTTTTGTTGAAGTTCTGATATATATTCTTGTGCCCAACGTTTTCAAAAATGTTGTGTAATTTATTGCAAATGTTGGAACCGTGAAAGACGATTCAATGGAATTGTCATAAGATCTGGGTCTGGTATACTTGTTGAGCTTCGTCCAATTAGGAAATGTGAAGGTATTAAAGGTTCATAGTCATTAGGGCAGGTTGACATAGGATGTAAAGAATGTGAATTAAGAACCCCTTCAATCTGTATTATGACAGTTAGAAAATCTTCAAAAGTCAGTAATGCATTTGCCAAGACCCGTTTAAGATGATATTTTGTAGCTTTAACTCCAGCCTCCCAAACCCCGCCAAAATGAGAACTGCTTGGGGAATGAAATGCCAAGTTATGTTGTCATTATTAACAATTGAATGTATTTTATTACTATTTTTTAACAAAAAGTTCCCTAAATCTTTGAATTCAGAAGTGGCGCCTACAAAATTAATACAGTTGTCTGAATATACATGAGAGGGCTTTCCTCGTCTTGAAATAAATCTGCGAAACGTTGCAATAAATGTCTGTGTTGTCAATTTGATAACTGGTTCCAAGTGAATTGCCTTAGTGGCAAAGCATATAAAAAGACATATATAGCACTTGAAAACCTTGCCATTGCACCCGCCTTTATTTTTAACTGAAAATGGTCCTGGATAGTGTACTGAGAATTTAGTTAAATTTCTTTAAGAAAATTGCACCGGTCTAGCTCGTAAATAATGATATAAAAAGCATAAATTATAACAAATTGTAGGACTGAATCGCCATTCACATGTTGATCACTTTATTTAATAAAATATTCAAAGCTAAGGTAAAACTAAATAGAAAAATGCACAGTACACATTTGTGAGACAGGCCAGCGGCCATTGTTCTGTCTCTCTCGTTAGTCTGTCTGTCCACTTGCGCACACACAACCGGTGGTTAAGGTATCCGCGCTTGGAAATAATTCTTGCTACACACTCCCCCTTTGGATCACACAACCTACCCGGGTGTGATACAACACGATCAAAGAATTATTTCAAGTGATTCGAGATTTTAACCGGAGGGATCTACGTGGTTCGTTGATCGCGCACGGTTTTTATGAAACGGCACTTCGCGCTGGTACACTACGCGGTTCACTCCAAGCCGAAACAGATGCAGGCGTGGATGAAGATTCCGAAGTGGCTCGGCAAGGCCTTCCTCTGGGACGACAGGAAGGCACAGGCGCAGCTCCTGGGGCTCGCTAGGAATCTTTCTCTGGGACGACTGGGAGGCACAGGCGGAGCTCCTGGGGTCACTCGGGGTCTTCCTCTGGTCCGAAGTGGATGTATTGGCACATTCGGCGTCATTTCCGGTTTATACGGGGCCAATGCAGAGACATGGTATACACCACAAGCTATCAATGGGTTGGATGGATCCACAACTTCGTAAGAGGTACGACTAACAACTCGGCAAATTCTGTAAGGACCATCTCTACGGGGTACAAATTTTGAAGTAATCCCAGCTCTAGCTCTACTCAAGACATGAGTGTTAACCAGGACTAAGTTGGATACTTTGAAGGAAACATTGATCATGATTATCTCGCGCCTCATGAAGAGTACTAGCAAGTAAGCGGAGATAAAGAGTTATTGCGCGACAAAATTATCATTATCGATAATAGCCTTGAAATCTAGGCGTACATCATTAGGCGTGCGCAATTCTCTACCAAAGGTGAGGTATGCTGGCGTATATCCAGTAGTTTGACATACGGAGGTATTTAAAGCAAAGCGAATAGAAGGCAATTTGTCTTTCCAATCGGTATGATCCTTCGTTGTGAGGATGGCTAACTGCGTCTTCAAATCTCTATTTTTCCTCTCTACAGAATTTGCAGCAGGATGATACAATGGAACTAAGCTCTGATTAAATCCAATGGCTTGGGCTACATGTTGCATTACGGCGCTCACGAATTGTATTCCATTATCACTAATAACCTTCCTGGGGGTTCCAAAACGGAGAATGATCTCATCAATTAGGCATCTATCGCAGGCTTCAGCAGATGCAATTTTCAGGGAAAACAGTTCTGTCCATCTTGTGGCAGTATCTTCCACAATGAAAATCCACTTTTCATTAGTTGGCGTCTCTGGAAGAGGTCCAAAGAGATCGACTGATATAACCTCAAATCGTTGGGCTTGAATGGGCATCTGAAGCAGTCCAGACAGTTTCATATTGGAAGATTTATATCTTTGGCAGTCGATACACCGAGATACGTAAGGAGTGACATCGCGACGCATTCCGGTCCAGAAATATCTGGGAATGATTCTCTGAAGGGTGCGTTCCACACCATAATGGCCAGCAAGTGGAGAATCATGTGTTTCTTTCAACACTGTTTGAACTAAGCTTTTAGGTACTACTTGCTGTGCTTCCTCACCATCCTGATCTGGTGAGTAACGATACAAAATTCCAGTCATCATTAAATAACCTCGATCAATCCATCTTCTAATCTCGATCGAACATTGTTCTGGCGATTCAAGGCATTTGATAAGCTGCGCGAGATCGGGATCAGAAAGCTGGTTTTCTCGTGTTGTCTTCATGTCATCAACGGTAAGATTGATGGTTACGAGACATTCATCACAAGTATCACCTTCTTTGCTATCATGACAGATAGGGCGACTTAACGTATCAGCCAGGGCATTCTGACGTCCAGGTACATATTCAATCGTTAAATCGTAAGGTTGTAAAGCCAGGGCCCATCGAGCAAGACGTCCTGTTGGAGACTTCAACGACATCAGCCATCGAAGGAGTTGGTGGTCACTCTTCACTATGACCTTGGAACTTTCGATATATCCACGAAATTTCAAAAATGCCCCTACTAAAGCCAAGGCTCCGGGCTCGGTTGTGTGGTAATTCTTCTGCGCAGGAGTCAACAGACAACTGGCATATTCTATTGCTCTTCCCTCGGCTCCCTCCTCCTGGAGTAACGCTGCTCCCAATGCATAGGAACTGACATCCACTCTAATAATAAAGGATTTGGTTGGGTCAGCTTGACGCAACACAGGTGCAGTAGTCAATAACTTTTCAGTTGATTGAAAGCATTTTCTTGATCAGGTCCCCATTTCCAATTACAAGTCTTCCTTGTTAGGCTACTCAATGGTCTAAAAATTTCAGTAAAATTTGGAACAAATCTTCGCAACCATGAACAGGTCTGTAGGAAGCGGATAACTTGTTTTACATTTTGAGGGGCTCTCATGTTCACAATGGCGGATATTTTATCCGGTCTCGGGCTAAAGCCATCTTTACTCACTATGTGACCAAGGTACTTGACACTATCGGCACAGAAAGTACATTTGGCACGATTTACATGAAGCTTGAATAACTGGAGTCTCTTAAAGACATCCTCCAAATCATTAAGATGTCTCTCGAAGGTTGGAGATATAATAATCAAATCATCTAAATATGTTAAGATGGAAATGTGCGGTAAGCCAGAGCGAAAGCGATCTGCTAAACGCTGGAATGTTGCAGGTGCTGTTCGTAACCCAGAAGGCATAGCATTGTACCTGAATGTACCAAAAGGAGTTACAAAAGCAGTTTTATCTCGGTCTGCTTTCTTGACCGGTATCTGATGATAACCACTTCTTAGATCTAAAGTAGTTATGCAGGCAGCATTCACTGTGGAATGAAGTAAATCATCTACTCTAGGTAAAGGATACTGAACTGGAACGGTAATCTCATTTAGACGTGTGTAATCAACGCAAAGTCTAGTAGATTCATCAGGTTTAGGTACCAAAACTACTGGAGCGGCATAAGCTGATTCATATTCCTCCATTATTCGATCATCCAATAATTTATCGAGTTCTTTTTGTAGGATTTCTTTCTTACCAGATGAAAGACGATACGGCGGCTGGTAAACAGGATTGTCATCCGTCAACTGTATGGAATGCTCTGCATATGGTGTTAATTCCTTACTTTTCTCGAACACAGAAATATTCTGCTTCAATAATTCAGTCAGTTGATCCTTTTGCTCCGTTGTCAAGTGTGGACCCTCACAATCCTTGAGAGCAATTTCAACTTGACAAATCTTGGGACCACTGTCCTTGTTCACTAGAGGTTCTGAGAATTTCTGAGAAAATTTGGTCGAAGAATCTTCTCTTCGAAAAACCATTGTCACTTAGGAATGTTTAAAACTATACCGGCATCGGTAATGAAGTCTATTCCAAGCAGTGTTTTGCTAGCTTTATGCTCAGGCATCGCTAAGAATATAGTAGGGATTCTTTTCCCTTGAAGTAATACGTCGGTTTCAAAAATTATCGTATGTACTTGGCGTAATTGTCCATCAGCTAGAATCATCTGTACAAGTTTTTCCTTGTAAAGCAATTTTCGCTCACAAAAATGAGAGTATAACAAATTTCCTGCGATGGTGCTTTTCGCACCAGAATCGATATAGGCAAGACCTCGTCTTCCTGCGATTTCTACTTGAACATCGGCCTACATTTCATGTCAACTGAACAAATTTCTGTCGTGAGAACATCTAAGCATGATGTATCTACACTAGAAACATTGGCAGCATTTACAGCCGAAGAAGGCGTGCTATGTGCTGAAGTACGAACACGACAATTGGGGCACTGGGAACGTATATATCCTGACGTTCCACGGCCAAAACAACTGATATTCGCAGACTTAGTAGGTTTTGCAGTAGTGCTTGTTGAACCTACTCTGGACTGACTAGCCGCATATTTCCTACAATCTGTCTGTAGATGACCAAAATTCTTGCAAAAGTTACATTTGGGACGAATTCGTGTCGTGTCATAATTTGAGCACGGTTGCTTAGCAATAGGTATAACCTCATTGAAACTACCTTCAATGGATCGAGCTTTCTCGATTAAATTCGAAAAGGTATCAATTTGTTCCCTTGGTAACCTATGTCTGATCCTGCGATGTAGTAACCCATAAATCATGTCAATCTGATGAGTTGCATGCAGTTTTGGTTCAGGTCAGGTCAGGTACGCGTGCTAAGAGCGCACGAGCAGAATTTACAAAGATATCGGTAGCTTCCTTGTCACGTTGTTGTCGTGAAAACAATTCTTTGAAAATCTGATACGGCGGCATGTTATAGCCGAAAAAATGTCGCAAAGCTGCCAAAGCTTCATCCCAGGTCGATATACTCGACTTGATTCCTTGCCACCAGGTGCAGCGTTACTGTCAAACAACATGGGTAAACCACGGATTGCATTTTCTTCCGAAGTATTTACGCAATCTTTGTAAATGCTAAATAGCATTGATAAAAGCCTCAACATCCTCACCTTTGTTACCAGAGAATCGCGAAGCGCAGTTCGAGAAATTCCCGTTGAGTATTGGTGATGGGGTTTGAGCTTGGGAAGTGACTAGGGCTTGAGTCATTCCATTGATGAAAGCTTGAAGCTGTTCTGGTGTCATCAACATTTGATTTGACATTTTAGGAATTGGTGATTTCTCACGGGACGTATTCTTCAGCTTATTTCTTAAGTTATAGCTCAAGTAACTGAATGTTTGTGAGAGTATAGTGCACACAAAAGGTCTGAAACTTCATTAAAATGTTTTACAAAAGTTCATGCTGAACGCGTAGTCTATAGAGACTACGCCCATATGAAACGCACTATAGATAGCTTTAAATTATAGCGAACACAATAGTTCGAGTAATATAGTTATGCGCATGCACTAAATACATAAAATATCCACTGAGACTCTATTATTATACTGAATAATAATGTGATGAAAGGCCGTATAAATACTTCTACGATCGTATTCATAGGAAGATGCACAATTTTTGTGAAATTAGCAAGTCTATTATTGAAGTGCACGCACGATTCACGTGAAAATACACTGTCGCAATTAAGACTTGAAAAGCAGTATTTACAGTTTTTCTTCTTTTAATTCTTTACCTCTAACCTTGCTTATTTTATTCGCACTTGGAAAGCAACATAGAAGGCGGGAAAATGGTTCTTCTGACTCTTAACATAAACATAAACATTAACATAAACAGAACTTCGTTTACGTTGTAGAGGCCTTAAGTTGGGCGCCAATTCTTTATGTAGGACTGAATCGCCATTCACATGTTGATCACTTTATTTAATAAAATATACAAAGCTAAGGTAAAACTAAATAGAAAAATGCAGAGTACACATTAGTGAGACAGGCCAGCGGCCATTGCTCTCTCTCTCTCTCTCTCTCTCTCTCTCTCTCTCTCTCTCTCTCTCTCTCTCTCGTTAGTCTGTCTGTCCACTGTCGCACACACAACCGGTGGTTAAGGTACCCGCGGTAGGAAATATTTCTTGCTACAAAATTATATTTATAAATTTTTGGAAATATTGAACATAAAATCGAAATATTTACCTATTTAGTGTGTCAATGTAGAAGTGTAATTTCTTTTCCGTTGACGGTTTTTCCTGTATCTCCTCTCTTCACTTCTTTCCTAGATGCATCTTTATGGATACTTCCCTTTTATCAATTCTTTCTCCTTCTGTATGGTGAGGTTCTTTTTCTTACTAATACTTCTTCTTAAAACCCTTTTTTCGAAATATATTTTTTAGACTTATTTATTGACTTTTCTATATTGTCAATTCAACCGTCGTTAACCAAACAAACTTTTATTTCTCTTGAAACCAGGACTACACCGCTGTCTTTCTCCGTTGTCCCCGAAACGAAAACTTTAATTCACCTTGACTTCAGTTCATCCAAATATATTGCTGTTATAGAAACCTGTACTGTACGTCGATGTATCCTTGGTTATTTCCAGTAAATTTATATAATTCGTGTAATGTAAAATGTTGTATGTAATGTGTTGTGAATGTTAACAATGTTTTTAATATATCCATTAATATATGCTTTTTTTTAATATTTAACAATTTTTATTGCTGGTGACATTTGTTTTTCCCATTAAACGTCTCTGGCTGGAGTTAAATTAAGGAGATAACACCCGTAGGGGAATAAAATGCTCAAAAAGTGGTGGGCGTGATGTCGAAAAGATATAAATAGAACCCCAACACTAGACTAAATGTCAAATGAAGACCATAACCCCAACCTTAACTGTGATTTAGATAACTTGAATTATAATAAATGATGAATTTTCTAATGATAATTAACCATTCGTGTATTAGTATACTACAATAGTCTACCCCTGTTTTGTAAAATGGATAAAGAGAAATAAGTCTATTTCGGGGTAAATCTCCCATTATTTGGTTACAGTGGTTTGGTTTCGCTCTAAAACATTTTACACACTTATAAGCTATTGAATTAGCTAGATTTCTCCCGCGTGTGGGCCAAAATCTTTCTATTACTGAAGCTAACATTAATTGCGGTCCAGCATGCAATAATCTAACATGTTCATATTCAAAAATCAATTTTGCTAATTTATGCTTTCCAGATATAAGTAAGGGATGTTTTTATTAAATTCAAAATTAGAGTTTTTAAGTCCTCCTACTCGAATTAAACCCTCTTTATCTAAGAATCGCGATAGATATAGAAAATTTCTCTTAGGAACTGAATTTTGTTGATTTTTGAGATATCGTAATTCTTCTGAAAATATTTCTGCCTGTGCCACCTTAACTAATGTTTTCATGGCTTCATTGGTTTCAGATACCAATAAACTTCCATGACTCCTTTTATCTCTTGACATTTTGCAATTATTAACAAATCTCATACACCAGGCTACAATTCGTTGTAATTTTATCAGTGATGATGTATAATTAAAAGGAAACGTGTTCGTTGTTGCATGTTGCGATAGTAGTAATAGTGCCTCGCTCCTTAATTCAGGGACATCATGTCTTTCTTGAATTACTGAACTAGACCAATGAGTTTTTGGTCTTGATAACCAATATGGCTCCTCCCACCAAATGGATTTAATTAAGTTTTCTGGTGACATTCTACGGGAAAGTAAATCACTTGGATTGTCTTTAATATTAACGTAATGCCAATTATTTATATCTGAAATTTCTTGTATTTCTGCTACTCTATGTGCAACAAAAACCTTTAATACGTTGGAGGATATGTGTATCCAATTGTGGGCTCGGATAGCATAAAGCGGTATACGCGTGATCCCTTGCTGCCTCGTGGGAAAGGGAAGGCATGCTAGGCGAGAACTCGCCGGCTCAACGCGATATTTTAATTCATCGCGAAATTTTAAAATCGCGATATCTCAGTAAATAATGAACAGATTGAGATGATTTTTGGCGGAAATTACTCGTGAATCTTCAGCGCTTCTGACGATATAAACAAATTGGTCAATTCTTTTCGATTTTTATACATAGAATATCCACGAAGTTTACATAACTGCAAACTGAAAAACAATCGTGTAAATACTGTAATTAACAAAATTATTCCTCGAACTCATTCCTCGTACTCCATAAACAATATTGCGATAGCTCATATCGACGGAAGAACATTTGCAGCAACACCGAGAGTAAATTAACGAACTCTCAGCCGGGATCTCAACGCCATTACGGCATTATGTTCGTTGAATTTCGACGACATACATATTTACATTATTCAATTATATTGCCAAAAGATACATAATGAATCATCACACGTTTGAATAGTTTCATAACAACATTTAATTAGGATTCATTTGTTAGTTCTTGTTGCTAATACATATTAATTTTGTTCGCAATCTATACATAGTTAAATAGTTACTTGTTTTTGAGAGACTTGCTTTTTGAATTTTTTTCTCGTCCTCCCGTACAATTAATGTCTTTCTTCTTTTTCGGGATTTTTTCAACGCGATGCTCAAAAATTCCGTGAAATATTATGTTATGTTATTAGAATTCACTAATGGTTTTCTGTCATAATGCAATAATGTATGATGTTTTTTTACAGTATCCAGAATTACAACTTGTGCTAAAACGATTTTTCTTCAAACAGTTAACGCACAACTTTTTTTTTCTTTGATTCAATAGTTGTGTCATTAGTATCTAACTTTAAAAACCTTTCGCAATTATAAATTAAATGACCAAGTGCCTGGCAAAAATTGCATTTCGTTTGAAATTTCGTCCCCGTAGCCATTAAAGTTGTAGTCGTCGGTTATAGTTTTGGTTTTCCAAAGTTTCTAGAAGTTCGCATCTACCTTGTAAATATGTTTTGATTTCCTCGATAGTAAGAAATTCTTCTTGATGTTTACTTATTTCCCAGTCACATTTTGTTTGAGCATCTAGTTTATTTGTAATCATATGAATTAGCAGTGTACTCCAGTGTTGTACTGGTTGACCTAATGCTTCCAGTGATAACAAATGTTTAGAAAACTCATCTAATAATTTTCTTAACTCATTGCAGATTCGAATTTTACCGCTGGTAGGTTAAAAAGTGCTTTAATATGATTGTCACCTAAGAGTTTTTTGTTATCGTATCTATCACAGAGTAATTTCCAAGCAACCTGATGGTTTGTTTCGCTAATTTCTAGTGATTCAATTACTTGAGCAACCTGACCATAGAAACTTGATTTTAGCTAATGAAGTTCTTGCACATCGCCAATACAATTATTTGAATGTACAATGGAATTAAATATGTCTCTAAACTTTATCCAATTCTCATAAAAGCCTGTAAATGTCGGTAGTTGTATAGTAGGCAACTTAACTTGGTTAATATTATTGTTTACACCAATTACCGAACTTGAAGGTGTGACACCTACATCAGAAGCATTTACCTCATTGTTTGATTTGAAATTATTAAGAATAGTTTTAGCCTTCCAAACAGCGGTGAAATTTTCACATTCAAAATTATCCCTCTCAATATATTGTTCTTCTAAATCTGTTTCCTCACATCTTTCTTCAATACGTTTGTAATTCACAAAATTCTTGATATAGTGCCTCTATTTTGAATACTCGTTCCTCTATTTCAATAAATAATGTCTAAATTATTAAAAGTATACCCGTTTTGAAATGTGTTTATATATGTTTTAAACGTTGTTAGACTATGCTTTTTACCCCCTCGTTTCCGAATAAGTATTTTTATGTCATTCATTTTTATAGAGATTGAGAAGGTTATAAGGAAATTATAATGAAAATGAAGAAGGAAGACTCACTTCTACGTACTCGATCCAATTACCCAAATTAATAGTGATCGCTTCTTAAACCTCGCCTATGTCCTCACGTTGACTACTGAACTGGTACACTGGACTCCATTTGCGCCCACGTGGTCCGTTATGTAGTAATGTACTCCAAATAATTGTATACTTTCCATGCGACTCGATTTCGACCAAAATGTATCGACGTGTGCCGGTACTCTTCCACAGGTATAATGCCCAAACATAAACGCTGTTACCCCTGTTTAGTCCATTCGCAGCACATGCACGATGCACATCGCCGCCATTCAGTGGACTGTGTAGTTACGTGAGTTACGTCCCCTTCCGGGCAGAAGCGCCACATGGCGCCAAATTTAAAACTATATACATTTCCAACACCGGGGTTTACTAATATACGTTTTAGCAAAGTGTGGTTATCGTATTAATAAGCGGTTTTCGGCACGCTGTACGAGCATGAAAACCATCACTTTTGATCTTCTGGCAAGTTCTTCTTGGTGTTATTTTTGTTCCTGTTGCATTTTCTAATGCTGGTGCTACTTTGACAGCACTTGTAAATGGATCTTTGCTTATTTGTTTTACAATAAAACGTTCATCTCTTGACGTTAGTTTCCGCGGACGTCCAGAACGAGGTTTATTGTCTATAAGATTTTCGTTTGTAAACTTCTTTATAATAGAATCTTATATGATAGAGATCTACCACTAATAGGTCAATAAAACAAGGCTGGTTTGAGCGATAGTTATATTTTCAGAACGTTTACAAACGTTTTCGGAACACCTTCGTCAGTGAAAATATAACTAGATAAATATATATATATATATATATATATATATATATGATAGAGATATATATATATATATATATCTAGTTATATTTTCACTGACGAAGGTGTTCCGAAAACGTTTGTAAACGTTCTGAAAATATAACTATCGCTCAAACCAGCCTTGTTTTATTGACCTATTAGTGGTAGATCTCTATCATATAAGATAAGTATAAAAAGGTCACGAAATATATATATATATACATTTATAATAGAATGTACAATGGGACCAAACTAAACTTGGACGATTAACAAGCGACGAAGTACTAACGGCAGAAATATTGCAAGCGAAATTGAACCTTATCCGCAATCCACATTCATAATTGATAGTGATGAATGCATGAAACTGTTGAATCAATAGTTTGCTTACGATAAAGGAGCTTCCACTTTAAATTTCAGATTTTGTTTTGGAATTCGCCTAAAATAAAAATCGTTCTTAAATAGTAATTTTAGTCTGAAAAAGAGAATAAGGGGGAAAGCAACCTAAACGAAATAAGTAATAATTTCTTCCGATATTGCACAACATCGTACAGCCGTACTTATTTAAATAATAATTACGAATAAGAATTAATGAACTATTCCAGAACTCTAGTTCAGCTACTTCACCCGTACTTTTATAAAAAAATATTCGAAACGAAACTCACCTTCGGTCTGCATGTCTCATCGATTTGTGCGTCAGTCTCAATATTATTAGGGTTCCTTGTCAGACAATGTAGAGGCTTCAATAATATTTCTGCAATCAAAATGTTGTATTATACGTTGGTGCGCTCCAAGTTGGAGTATGCATCCTTAGTATCGTTTTCTTATTACACATTCCAACAAATCTCAATTGAAAGAATCCAGAAGAGGTTCCTGAAATATCTCTCCTTCAGAGTAACTGGAGCGTATCCTGACTGAGGAGCGGACTACGATGGACTTGTGACCCAACATAATGTAGTATCTCTATCTTGTCATCGTGAGACATACAGTGGTAGATTTTTATTAAATTTGTTATCAAAGATCGCTACTGCTCTGCCTTTCGCTTGTCTAGAGCAAAAACAAATGTATTGGTGAAGTCGCCTGTCCACGTTATGTGTAAAAACTGAAAAGTTTTACAATAATGCTCTTTTTTAAATTTATATCCTTTGGTTTTGTGGACTTACCTTAATTATCTGAGTTTGAGCCTATTTCGAGTTAAATTTTTTTGTTATAATCAGCAAATTGGGTTCTTTCTATTTCATTTACTTAGTTTGAGTATGTAATGAGTCTTATGTAATACTTCATTTAATCTTTGTCTTCTCTTCTACTTATTTTCAATATTGGTTGTCTTTTTAGTTACATATACATACACTTATACATATATATATATATATACCTGATGAAGCGTACTATTAGATGTGAAATATCGGTATAAAAATACATTTCAACATACTACGATTGAATGTATGATTGCTGAACTCCCCAATAAGCTTCGTTTCACCTTTGTTCTCAACGGCGAAAACTCCTGGTCTGCATATATATATATACCTATAAGATTTTAAAAATATTTCTAACTCTACCAGCTAAAGCAAGGCGGTAGGATATCAAAGATGTATATGTATGTATATGCCATTGACTTAGCGCTTTTCTATACTTGTATAAGATAACGACCTATCTCCTTTAACAAGCCGCATTTGTCCATACGGCTGAAATATTTCTTCTAAACAAGCCTCGAATTCGTACAGTTTACGACGAATCGTCCAAGTTTAGTTTGGTCCCATTGTACCTATTGCAGTATGACATTTACTTACAGTTTTTAATTTCGCGTAAAGATTTTCCATCTTGATACAGTTTTAATATAATACGTCTTTCTTCGAGCGTCTTCTTTTAGTATTCATCTTCGACCTCACTTTTTTAATTAACTTCAACTTCACCTTTTTCAAGCTGCACATGCACACAATAACGTACTGATGTCAACTGATCAAATATATGGCTGTTATCAAGATAATTTAGCAGTTGGGACTTCCTTGAGTTTCCTGTACGAACACTTATTTCTCTGATATTTGAGATACGTTGAAGAAAACTGTTTAGATAAAATTTAGGTATTTTCCCGGAAACATCCATTACATAGAATTGAAATACACCGAATTTCCTAATATTCCGTTACAAGAAAATATATATTTGATAATTGTTTTCAGGCGTAATTTAAACAAAACTTAGTTTTTGGATTGTGTACTAGACTTATTTCGGTCACTGTAGCTATAAACCTGTCAAATTGTCATTTTGTCCATTATTTTTATTTATAGATCCTAGTGTTTTTGAAAGCTGTTTCCTTAAGCCTTGCGCGCACTTACCGACTGCGGAGAGTCGTCGGTAGGGCCGTTTCCGATAAATGAGCTCAGCTCCATTAGTATAGATGCCGTCCGTAGTGTAGTGACCCGTAGTCGTCCGTTGCCGGTAAGTGCGTGGGTCTTTATGCAACAACATAAGACGCACACAAACAGATGAGTCAAACGCGATCAGATGTTCTTATCGTGACGACACTTGGGCCAAGCCACTTTAGGACAATTAGCGAGCATACCTATTCTTCTATCATGTTTCCAATGTACCTTCAAAATGAAGGCATCATGCTCTGTAGTGAACGTTGTGATAACCTGAAATTTTGTATTCAATGATTCTTACTCTAATTATAATCAATGTGCCACTGACTCACCAAGCACAAACGGGATAAATTCTTTAGTACTTTTTAGTAAAACTGTTTTAATTAACGAAGACCTAAGAATAAAAAAGATAACATCCAGCGTATGAATATTAGGAATATTTAATTCGTTGCCAACGTATTATTTATGTCATGTTCAATTAGGGGCACGTGGATTTCGTAATGTTGTATATGCACGGTATATTGCCGCGAATTCATTCAATCCAACGGTTGCATACAATTCTTAAGAATTAAGAAACTTGCGGTTTGTATATTTTTATTGCTATAGTATTTAGTACTAAGAACTGATACATTAACAAAAATTATCCTTCATTGTCTATAATTTTACTGCTAGGCGCTGTTTCTCCATAGCAATGCTTGGCTTTCGGATCTTTATAGGAATTCTCGTGTTGTACACTTTGGGAATTAGTTCGACATTTTGCCAAACATAATTCAAAATGATCTGCTACCGAAGCAAATAAAACATTGTTTTGTTCTGATGCTCGACCTAATACATTCTCCAACATATCCTTCTAAAAAGCATAATTTATATTTACAAATTGATTTTTTGCAATTTTTACCTTATGCGGATGTAAACAACAGGATATACAATATTCATATACTGCACAACAATTATTTGCTCCACATGTTTCGCATGAGTACTGACTTATATTCAATAACATGTCATTGCAACAACCATTTGATAATATGTCTTGGCGAGGACAAACAAAACCTTAAAGTCATATAAAATTAGAAATTAGTAAGTTTATATTATTAATATGTAAAGGTTGGATAAATCAAATCTCCCCAGTGCATATAGAAAGAAATCGGTGAACAGTGTAAATTATTTACATATATCGATATGAGATTCACGATTCAATTATCTTTCTTTTGGTACAAATTTTTCTACCGATGTAATAGAAAGGAACACGGAAATTGCAACAGCATACGTGTACAGTGCCATCTTTAGGTCAACATACACTGGTCATAAAATCAATTTTAAAGGCACAAGGACTTGGAAATAATATTTACATATAATAATACAGAAGAGTACTTGAAACCTGCAATATCTTTTGCAAAAACTGCCGCCGCGAACCAGCCCTCCCAAGGTATGCTGCAAGGCAGCGTGCTCAGAGCTAAATGGCCATAAGGACATACAGCTCTGGCAATATAAGTTGACGAGCGGTGGGGATGCGCCGTAAACGTATTTAGGACACGTACCTCCCACCTGTCTGATTCAGATAGTGCATAGGAATTACCATTACGTTGCAGGACGAATGATAGGCAATCTATCCCTCCTCTATCTGCGCGAACTCACTCCCACCCTTCGCCAATTTATGTTGCGAGAGCTGTACAGGGCTTTTCGTAACTTGGATTTCGAAGCTATTTATAAGATAAAAGCAAGGCAATAAGTATAAAAAATCCACCACGACCTATCCAACGTATTGCAACATTCGAAGGAATTTATTCCAGAAGTTCAGGCAAACGTAAAAATTACAATAAGTGTCCCCGTTTAGTCTAGTCGGTAAAATGAATTATCTAACTAAGTCACGTTTCGGCCCATACATTTAATGAAAATTGCTATTGCAAAACTTCTTGACCGGATAACATGGGGATTCTCAGTAATGTTCATCATATGTATTAAAAGTTTCATTCCGTTTAAAAGTACCTTCCTTGATAAATAAAATATCCATATTAAATTGTTATTTACTTGCTGCTGTTGTAAAATCCTTTCACAAAATTGCTTGCACGCGTTGAAAGTGATACTGTCGAAGCCGAGATATCTACTTGACAAGTGATTACCAGTGTGCTTATTATTGGATTTTCTTCCACAAAAATTAAACTTCCTCCTCGATATTTATCTTGCGCCCTTGTCTAACTACACTAAACTAAAGCTTGGTAATTTGGGTGATAGCTGCCAGGGAAACGTTCAGCCTAAATTCCGCTGAACTTCCCCGTAGGTTAATACCCTATCCGTTAATTCGATATAGAATACATCAGACTTGGGCGTTACCAATTACATTTTGTAATTATTGCACGACCAATTACCAATTACGTGTAATTAGTAATTGGCAATCATCAATTACTAATAACATGTAATTCGTAATTGGTGAAATTGGAATTTGTAATTGGTGACTACTAATTACCAATTATGTTTAATTTGTAATTGATGAACTACAATTACCAATAAATGAAATTGTAAAATGTAAAATGTAATTGAAATTTAGAGTAATTGATGAAAATAACGTAATGATTACTTTTAAAGTATTTATTAAAAGAAATACAATGATTACAAAAATCTTCCATTACACAATATTTAAAACAAAAATAGAAAAAATGCCAACTGAAACTAAATATCTCATTTTCACAAAATAACATAACATTTCAATCCATTTCAAGGCTCTCTGATTTCAAGTTCACGCCTCTTTTTATACCCTCTCTATTTCACCATCACATAATGCATGCCGCCAATGACAAAAGAGCCAAGAACATTATTCTATTTTTTTCTGGATATATTCAATGTTTGAGTGAATGAACCACTTTTAAAAATTCCTTTATGTGAAGGAAAAAAAAAGAAATGTAATTACCATTTGTGTAATTAGAATTACTATTTTGCCAATTACTCCCAATTACTTTGCCAATTACCAAGTGCATGTAATTGGTAATTGGTATTTGCCAATTAGTAATTATAATAATTGGTAATTGGGAAATGCCAATTACTTGTAATTGTAATTGGTAATTGAGAATTTCCAATTACAAAATGTCATTTAATTTGTAATTGGAAAAATTCAATTACAATTATCAGTAATTGGAAATTGGTATTTTTCCATTAGCAATTACAACTAATGTAATTGGTAATTGAAAAGTAATTGGTAACGCCCAAGTCTGGAATACATGTCGCACTACTAACGTATAGATTCAAGGTTATTGTTTGAAAACTAATATCAACTTAACCTGCTAAACATTTGGAGCGAATTCTAAATTCTTCGTGTAAATAATAAACTTTCCCCTTTACTTCTTACTGTCTACAGCGCTCCATCAGTTCCTTCCGAATCTTAAAAAATTAATATCCGCTTATCGTAGCTGTTGTAGAAAAAAAATCTTAAAATATTCCTTATATTTATTATAATATTTTTGTTTTAATTTGATCCATTTGTTGTGAACGTTGCGAACGTTCTATTGGAGGCACCGCGTTGTATGTAAAGCTCACGCGGAATCTGAAGACACCTTCGCAAAGACGCATGCTGGTCATTTTAAGAGATAATATAATAATATAAGTGAGATAGAGATACTATAGATCGTTCTGCAAATATTGACTGTGTCAATCGCCATATTAGTTCTCTGTTTAAATTTTTACTGTCTTTTGCTCTTCATTATTTTTCATCGTTCTTTCTGATTTGAATGTGAAACGAACTCAAAAGAAACGACGGCAATAAACGGCATATTCTGCAGGAATCGCGAGAAATAATTTGGAATGTATATAATTATTAAATAGAATAGATTGCCAGGTAAATATACAAGAAATACCACAAATGGGTTTATAACAATTGTTTTTTTACAGATATGTAGTAATATTTTAGACACCATTGTTAAGGCCACTGTGAAAGTCATCTTTAATCAAATCAAAGATGATTAATCTATCGGATTTATTGAGATGAATTTAATTAACTATCAAAAATGCCTTCAAGAACACCTTATTCCCAATTTACCACCTAGATCAGTTGTACAGCTCTCGCAATATAAGTTGGCGAAGGGTGAGAGTGAGTTCGCGCAGATAGAGGAAGGATAGATTAGGGTCGCATCAAGAAAGGTTACCTTCAAATTAGAAGTACAACGGCTGACGTGTGAAACAGTTACTTCTGTTACCGTAGCTGAATGGTTCAAAGTTTGCAGAAATATTAGACATTAGATTATTGTGAAACCTTTAATAAATTTACATGAAGATTCAGATAATGATTCTGAAGGTGATGAATAGTGTTAACTGCATTATTTGAGTATTCGTTTAAACTTATTACAAAAAGGTGTAGTGATTATTTTGTCACTAGACCAAATAAATAAACCAATATTTCAGAAATTACATTTCACTTGTTTTTATATCCTTATAAAATACCATTTACTTGATGAAGTAATAAAATTGTATCACTGTACATTTATAATCATTAAATAGTATTTACTCATTACAAAGGACAAAATAATGCCATACTTAATTTTTATGTTTAACTGCATATTCAATCGAATGGAATTGATATAGTAAACATAACCTCATACCTGAGTGTTTTTTTTTGTTTAAAAAAAAGTCGGTGTGTGTTTAGGGTTATTGTTATTGAAATATATTTTACGTCATAATTGCATGCGTAATAATAAAAATACTTCACAAAATATTGGAATATTCGCTATATGTGAACGATCCCGCTTGCAAAAAGATTGTACTATGGATTGTAGCCGCCGTTCGATGTTTTGAAGTTGTACTTTAACTTTGACGTCATTCGTTTCGCGCATCCAGGTGTCTTCACATTCCGCGTGAGCTATACGCCTTGTGCCTGCGTTGGAAACTCTCCAGGCATCAACTCTTACTTTTATCATACTCGTGGTAAAGAGATGAATATCGAAATAAGGAAGCACAAAAATACCGCTACAGTTTAAGTAGAATCCAAAACCTGTGAAGACTATTGTGCCTCCACTTGCAATGGAGACTGATGAGACTACAGTGTGCGCAGAAAGTATTCGTACACTTAGCAATTTTACGGAAAATCGGCGTTATCTCGGGGTTGATGAGGTTCAGGCAAGCAAAAAAATACATGTCATTTTTTGATATCCTCTTTTATTGTATCCATAGAAAAAAGTAAATGACAAAAATAAATTCACTCTGATCAAGAATAAAACAATAATATATCCTTATCCCGAGGGAGCAAAAAGTATTCGTACAGTCGGCTTTTTTCCCGGAAAAAAATAGAAATTTACATTGAATATGAATATTTAATATTTTGTAGGGTATCCTTTTGCCCCTATGACAGCTTCCAATCGCCTTGGCATAGATCCAACGAGGGTGGCACACCGGGAGGGGGAATTCGGTCCCATTCTTCCTGAAGAGCCTTCTTGAGATCAGTTTTGTTAGAGATCTGCCTTTTCCTGATCTCTGTTTCCAAGTGGTCCCACAAATGTTCGGTAGGGTTCAGATCGGGAGACTGGGGTGGTGTTCCTAACTGTTTTGGCACGTTATAAAGAAGCCACATCTTCGTATTCGGAGCCGTATGCTTAGGATTATTATCCTGTTGGAAAATGAAGTTCCCTAGGCCAAGCTTTACAGCACTAGCATGAAGGTTTTCCTTTAAAATATTGATGTACATCTTGTGGTCCATCGTCCCTTCTATAAAATGTAAATTTCCCACTCCAAAAGCGGCCATGCAGCCCCAGATTAGTACGGACCCACCGCCGTGTTTAACAGTGGGAAATAGATTTCGAGGTTCAAGCTCTGCGTTTTTCTGCCGCCACACACGGACTCGCCCATCCGACCCAAAAATATTGAATTTACTCTCATCTGAGAATATAGTGCGGTTGTGGGTCTTACAAGGGGAAGGCCTAGCCTGCGACATTGAATTTTCGATGAGACTATCATCAATCGATAGTACGTAAAAATAATTAGACACGTGTCTCGGCTTTTTTGTAAGTGGGCAATTGTTTAAGAAATATAAGCGTTTGAAAATCACGGTCGCCGATGTCGCCGTATTTCTATCTAGCTGTGCGCTTTAATATCACTAGACGTTGTTGGTGTACTGGGAGAGGGCCTGGCTAGCGATCAGACTGGTGCTGGTTCGAATCTTCTTGTCGACTTCTTTTTTGCATTATAATTTATAATTTATAAACCTGTCAAATAATAATTTTTTGATGTTTTTCCGACGATTAATTTTTTTCTCAAAGATAGTCAAATTATCGGGAAATAAATATGCAGATTCATTCACTACGACTGCAGAAAGAATGAGAGGCACCTGACCCGACACCTCTCCTCTCTTCCACGAATCAAATTTTTTAATCGACGGAGAAGCATCAAAAATTATTATTTGACAGGTTTATAATGCGAAAAAAAAGTCGACAAGAAGACTCGAACCAGCACCAGCGTGATCGCTAGCCAGGCCCTTTACCAGTACACCAACAACGTCTAGTGATATTAAAGCGCACGGCTAGATAGAAATACGGCGACAGCGGCGACCGTGATTTTCAAACGCTTATATTTCTTAAACAAGGGTCCACTTACAAAGCCCAGACACGTGTCTAATTATTGTTTACGTACTATCGATTGATGATAGTCTCATCGAAAAGTCAATGTCGCAGGCTAGGCCTTCCCTTAGAGGGATCATCATAGCTATGTTCAAGGACAAAATTTAGCCGTTTCTTACGGTTGACAGGACCCACCCAACACTTCTTACATGGTGTTCGGCTATGGTAGCCATTTTCTCGGAGCATACAGCGCACGGTGTTGGGACATATGTTAGTACCTTGACTTTCCAGCCCAGCGGTGATTTTCAAGGCACTCTTTCTAGGGTTCTTTTAATCTCCCTCACGATGTAACGTCGCGTTGTATCATTAAGACTCTTAGGACGACCGCTGCTGGGTCGGTTTTTCACCATATTGGTGCTACAAAATCAGTCTATTACATTTTGGATCGTTGACCGAGGTCGACCCAATATTTTTGCAATGTCTGCAAGTGACTTGCACACGTTGTGGAGTTTAATTATCAATTTCCGCTCCACTTCGGATGTTTCTTTTCTTTTACGGTCCATATTTATATTCTCGCAATTATACAACTGTTAACGGACAGTGCGCAAATATCTCTAATTGTGTAACAGACTCTCACGACTACCTTCGCACGAATAACTAAAGAAATCGTGCCGAATTAACCGCATGAGGGCGCCAGTTTCGAAGTGTACGAATACTTTTTGCTCCCTCAGAATAAGGATATGTTTTATTTGTTATTGATTGTTATTGTTTTATTTTCCATCAGAGATGATTTATTTTTGTTATTGAATTTTTCTACGGATACAATATAAGGGAATATCAGAAAATGACATGTATTTTTTCGCTTGCCTGAACTTCATAAGACCCGAAATAATGCCGATTTTCCGTAAAAATGCTAAGTGTACGAATACTTTCTGCGCACACTGTAGCTAGCACAGAAACGCAATGATCTGAAACTGGGAATTAACTTCCAAATTCATTGAAACGTGTAATTGTACGGTTAACTTTTGACTGTAATTCCTAACCAATTAACTAGAGTTACCCCTTTTACTGCATGATCCCTTTTCAAGTTGCGTGAATAACTCATTTGTTATAATCTAACTACACCAGACAAAGTATTTCATTCACTTAATGACATTTTGTTTTTAATCACTAGCAAAACATTTTAATGCCATTTACAAATCATATCATACAGCATTAAACGTGTTATTAAGAGGCAATTTCAAAATGTACTACAAAGTGTCTCCGTCCAAAGAAATTTGGACCTAACTTGGCTCCAATCTGACCATATGCGTCCTAATTCCTAAGCAAACATAACAGGTGCCAACAGCCTACTGGCTTCACGTGGACAAAGGAACTTATGCCATAGGATAAGTTTTATGATGTATAATTAATATATACATAAAATAATTGTATGTATTGATTAGTAATTAAAGTGTAAAAATACGTTGAATTATAAAAACTATTCCCTGCTGCTACCATATATTTACATGCGCTAGAAAAGTGCTTACTCCCTGTTTAAAGGGCTCAGTACATAAATACTAGTAGTTACTTATGTAGGAAGCTGACAAGTGTCATAAGTGAGACACTTTCCACTGGACTCTAATATAACTCATATTATTTTTTGTAGGTTTTCAAAGTGTCTGGCGGAAATTATGGCCAATCCAAACTGTCTGGCAACATTGATTTTTAATTTTTAATGATGTTGTGTAAAACATATGTAAAAATCAACAGTCAGACTATAAGAAAAGTTACTGCTGTTTTTATACACCTTTAGCACCTGGTACCTGCAAATTGGCCGCTGGTTCAAGCTAACAGGTACGCATATCTCCAAAGTATATACTAGCACTACCCTGTCCAACACATTTTGTTAATCAGAAAATAGGTAACGTTTGGCGGCTCTGGGATCTTACTCTATTAGTTAATGTCACCAACCTCATTTTTCAAGAAAAATGTTAGAAAAAGATACACAACCCCCTTACTTAGTGTCACCAAGCTCATTTATCAAGGAATATATTTTTAAAAAAGATTTACATACCCATCCTTAATTACTGTCACCAAGCTCAGTTATCAAGAAATATGTTTAAAAAGAAAGGTATACAGATCCTGCAATTTTGTGTGCAATGTGTAGACAAGGCAATTTGCTATTTACATTTATATGCATTTTTTCTATAAAATTTAATTGCATATGATTATACAAAAATGTTGTTACAGAAACATTTCTATCTATTTTCTGTGAGAGTTTCACTACGTGTAAATACACATACCTAGAGCTTCTCTACACATTTGACAAATCCTCTTCTAATTTAATTATAGTGTTCATACCTTATCTGTTCTGTAATTCATGCTCACATAAACTGTTTTTGACCACGTATGCCCATTGTAGAATGTTAATTAAATTGTGTCCAATACACTTTTAATATTACCTCTATCATCTACAATTAACGTTTTTCCCTGAATAGAATTTCTACATGTTATTTCTTTATCTCCACTTATATTGTGCTGTTGTAATGTTCTCCAAATGAATGGTTGTGTTCTTTTAACAGTAATGACTTCGTCATTCTTCATAAAATCAACCTGAAGAAAACAATCATTTATACTATTATTAAGTACATTTCCTTGTTAAAAATACCTTGCCAACAAAACTAACAATACAATATACAAATGATATTGTAAAAATAATACCTAATACTATTCTACGCCGAATAAATCTTAACAATGCAAAGTACCACATAATTTCGCTTGATATTTATCATGTTTACTATATTTGTGCACTTATGTTCATCTTTATGAAATTACAACCTATACGAGTTATGCATAGATAAAACAAAGGTTATGTTTATATTCATGACACAGACTGTGGCCAATTGTGGCACAGTTAAGATTACTACCATACATAGCAAAACTAAAATAGAAAAGGTAACTTCTGCATAGATCAAAGAACCAAAACAGCGCCAGTAACGAATGTGCAGAAAATTAAAATTCTTATAGAAATCTGTAATTCTGCATTATAAACTAACATATATATGCAAATATAAGAAATTTTATAATTTCTAATCAATTTCGTAAATCCAATTAAACAAAATTTAGGAATTTTATTTATTGAATTTACAATAATGATATAAAAATTACAACTTCCAAATCTGAAATAGCGAAAAATATACAGCAGAAAACTAAAAAAACTAACAAAGTTATATACAATATTTATTTTCTCTTACTTTTTAATAGTGTCTTTTTATAAGCAAAGCCATATCAGTACACTCTACCACACACCATCGTTTGGGGTTGCTTGTCTTCATATTTGAATACAAAATCGTAATAAAACAAGAACGAAACAAACAATACGCAAACTGATCCAAACGCTATAATTGTGGCTAACGTGGTAAACTTTATAACTCTCTCCAATTCGGTGTAAAACACATTTAAAATTGATGTTGACTGATGTTGACTCAGATGTGCTCAGATGCTCAGAACGCACTAGTTGATTTTTCATTGGTTCATCTGATGATGTCTGTTATTGTTTGATGCTTTCTTGCGTAGTAGAAACCTATATAAATCAGCCATACTACGCCATCCAACGAATGTTCAGTGTATTAATGATACATTCCTTCGCGTCTAACTTAACTTTCCACCCCGTGCTACCATATTACTACTAACTCCAAGCAAAGAAGTGACACTTGTATCTATTTACATTAACCCCACCACGCCGCCGAATATGGCCTTAACGCCATTATTTTGAACTCGAAATACACGCGAATTTTTGAAAGTTTATATATACACTACTGGCCACAAGTATTTAGGCAGATATGTTTTTTCTTAGAATTTTAAAATAAAATCGCATTTTAATACTGGATAAATATGATATACACTAACTATTTACATATTAATACGTCCATAAAAACATTCACACTGACATTTTATAAATTGAATGTTGTGAAGTTATCAATAAAAGATACTTTGCTCTAGTAGTAAGTTACCAACTAACGTAAGCCTGAAGATATATAGTTCATCTAGGCACGCGCAGAAGGTAGTAGTAGAAGTAGTAGGAAGTTTTTCGTTGTAAGAGTACATGTTCTTTTCTTTATTATCTTAAATTAAAAACTTGGTTAACAAAGTAAAAAAGTGTATCAGTAGAAACATAATAAACGTTAACCGTCACACATGTCAAATATTAGATTCGTCAATATAGCCGCTTTCCGCATTTATTACTGCAGCGCATAATCGCGGCATATTAGCAATTAATTTTGCCAGAATATCAGGCGATAAATTATTCCAATGTTCTTGGAGAAGTGTCCATAATGCGGCGGAAGATGTTGGAGCGTTTTGTTTCACTCTCCTATCCAATTCATCCCATAATAATTCGATTGGATTCAAGTCGGGTGATTGGGGAGGCCATTCCATTACTGTGTGCGTACCCTCCTCTTCTTTTTGTTGTAAATAATCCTGGCATATTCTAGCTTTATGCTACGGGTCATCGTCCGGCTGAAATGTGAAATTTTCGCCGATTAAGCGCAACCCCGATGACAACATTATTTTCTAAAATAGCCTTATACCCTTCCTTTCTAAGAATGCCGTCTATTTTTATTAGGTATTTGACAATAGCACCTGCAAAGCACCCCCCGTTTGACAGTCGACACAATGCATTGATCCGAAACTCTTTCTCCCAGCGACCTCCAAACAAAAACACATCTCCATCAGCCATAAATTTCGAACTTGGACTCGTCACTCGACAACACTTTATTCCAATCTTCGATGGTGCTATTCTGGTATGCTAGTGCCCATTAATAGCGCTTCTGCTTGTTTTGTTTCCGTAATACCTAAGGAATTTTTTACCGCTATTCGTCCGTAGAGTCCGGCTTTACGTAAGCGCTGTTTCACTGTAGTCACACTAATCGGTTTCGTGCGCCCCATGTTCACTTCCGCTGTTATTTCCGGTGCTTATTTCGTCGATTTGGTTCACTTATTCTTACAATTCGACAATCCTCTACTGGCATCGTTATTCTTAGTCATTCGCTCCTCTTTCTGTTTATTAAACCCCCGCTACAGGCAAATTTGTTGACATTGTAGTCCACTGTTTGCCTATTAATATTCACTTCGCGTGCAATTTCGCGGTTGCTTTCTCCAGTTTTGTGATAGGCAGTGATAGGCAACAATTAAAGCACGCACTTCTACAGATAACTCTTTTGTTTTCGGCATTATAACACGAATAACACTAAGAAGAGAACACACAAATCACAACTCCATTTTATTGTGTTTTCACAATAATAGTACATTTTGAACTAATGTAAATTACACTGATATGGTATAAGGAACCCTGTATTACAAAGTATAATTAAAAACTAAATTATATTGCACCAAAATTACAAGAAAAAGCCCATTTAACTGTTACCGCCCAGGTGTACCGAAACCTATTGTAATTTATATTTCCATGAACTCGCTAATGTACCGTATATGAATGAAACTTGGTATTAATGCATTTACATACCAGTATGTAGTGTCATTATTTGCATTAGATAATTTATATCGAAGAATTAAGAAAAGATGTGTGGCTAAATACAGTAGTATAGGTGTCATTGTACTTTCCAAATGTCGTACTTTTTGGCACAAGTGTTCAAGTGACATTTGTTCTTTAAAGCGTTGAATACTTAAAATAAATGTCAATTTTTATTCCAGTAGAATCTAATCAAATAGCGCCAGAACAGACAATAATAAACATTTTATTTTTATAAATATAGTTCAGAAATGCTATAACAGTATTGTATTTATCAGTCCGATTTCCACTACTTAATGATAACACGTTATCCATCTTGTTCACAAACTGCAATGATTAATATCATAGATTATAGAGCATTTTACATGGCTCTCTCTCACTTATTGGCCGTTCGTTAACGCGCTAGAAGGCTAATGCGATCGGACTGTGGGCCAATCGTGCAGAAACTCTGAAGATATGTATTCAAAATATTATTCCTAAATTTAATTTCGGATTGGAATAAAATAATTAAGATCATATATAATATCTTTATTAACAATGAAAAAAATTAGGTTACTTTTTTTTATCTATAATTTTAACTGATTTTGTAATTTCACATATTTCAATGTATTTTTTGTCCTTCACTTTCGTTGTAACTATCAGGGATGCTACATCGAATTTACAATTTCTGTAGCAGGTTGCAGAACGAAATTTTTTTAATTGTCCAGTACGTTGCTAGCATATGCTTTGCAGTTTGCATCTGGTGACTGAGGACGTTTTAATGAACATTTAGAAAAGAACATAATGGGTAAAGGATTCGAAGTAGTGAGAGGAAAAACCGTTCTTTTAAAATAACAGTTCCAACAGTTATCGTTACTTTGAAATAACGGTTTGAATATAACAGGTTGTCGTTATTTCGTAGTCGATAATTCTGGCGATAAAACATCATGATACCACATAACAAATGTTATCAATACAATATGTCACGGTCTAATTTCCCGAACGGGATTATCGATTTCTGACCGTTGAAACCGCTTATCATCTGAAAAGGTGAAAAGGTCCTATTATTTAAAAATATAAATCAGAATTCGTGATAACATTTAACGTTATTTTTGAATATACCGGTGACAGAATAAACTGCAATGCATAGCACTACGCGATAAAGGACCAATAAATAATAAGAAAATTCCTAACCGCTAATGTCCGATCGCTTTTTGTTTTCACGTTACAGGCTGTTCAAGTTTTTTAACACTTTACCCACCGCTAGCGGTTCAACAGCATACGCACATCGGCCGCTCAGCCACCCTTGGCTTTACTGATGAAAACCCTCATCATACCGTAATACGTGTCACCGATTTTATTATAAACAATTGTGTGGTGAGGAGTTTACCGATGTGATATTTGTGTCACTAAAGCATTACTAGTGAAAAATTATTGATACATCATTATTATATTATACACTGATGTTGGTCGGCGATTTCAATATAAGAAGTTACTTTCCTCCAAACGTTACCGATCCTAAATATATATCTATAAACAATTTTACTTTATCCATGGGTCTTGACCAATTTAATAGCGTTCTCAATATTAACTCACGCCTTCTTGACCTCGTGTTTTGCAACATTGATTCTCACATGTTAGTCAATCACTCTACTGGTCCTATTGTTCCTGAGGACTCATACCATCCAGCGTTGCATATTTTCTTAAGCGTACCATGTGCATCTTCAATGAAATGTTTTCCGACGAATACCAATCTACGCTTCAACTTTTCTCGTGCCAATTTTAATAGTCTCTACAGTGACATGTTCGATGCCGACTGGAACTCTGTTTTGAGCGCGGAGGATGTGAATACAGCTGTCGACCGGTTTTATCAAACATTGTACAGAGTAGTGAGTAAATCTGTTCCGACCTCTCAGTATAGGCCTACTTCTTATCCTCCTTGGTTCAGCAAGCCTCTAATTAATAAACTTAAAATAAAGAGCTACTATCACCGAAAGTGGGTAACTACTGGTAGCCCTAGGTTTTATGATGATTTTGCGCGATTACGTAAGCTTACTAAACAAGAAATAAGCATCTGTCACGCAGCCTATCTCAATAAAACTCAAACTAATCTGAGGTCTGACCCTAAAGCATTTTGGCAGTATATCAATACAAAAAGAGTCAGTCACGCATTCCAGGGCAGTTGTTTCATGGTGATACAAAGTTCAGCGAACCACAAACTATAGTTGATGCATTTGCCGATGCATTTGCTAAAAATTTTATACCTAGCAACGAGATCCGTATTTCTGATACTTGCTCCCCTCACGATTCTTTTTGTATACAAACTATTACTCAGACAGAGGTTGTTAACAACATCGTTAAACTTAAAAGTGGTTCTATTGCCGGTGAGGATCAAATTCCTTCATTCTTCCTAAGAGACTGTCGTATGGTTCTAGCTATCCCGCTATGCGCTATCTATAACTTATGTATAAAATCCAGTGTCTTTCCAATGGTTTGGAAGATTGCTAGAATTACGCCAGTTTTCAAAAAAGGCAAACCTTATGTATATATGTATGTAATTTTATTCTAAATTTCGGTTAACTTCATTTTAAAGCCAAAACTATTTAAAAGACATTAAGTCGACTGAGTCAGTACATCGGTATTTAGAAATTCTCTGTCGTATTCATACTCACTTTATGATTCATTAAGTTGCTATTTAGAAACTCATTCTATTGTGTACTTCTGGCAATATGACATATGATATGATATGTTCTGACAATGAGTCACATTCTCAGAACAACCACCGTGTTTACCTTCGTGATAACATCTCAATTAGAAGTCAGTTCTAAGCGCGCTCTTCAAGCATCAACACAATTCTTATTCTTTAACTGTTTGCATTCCATACTCGGCTATCTTTGATGTTAAATTTAAGTATAATAAATTAATATAAGTTTAACGTCGTGCTTTACTAAAATCACCGAAGAAGTTAACAAAGGCGCTATACAGCATTACAACCTGTGGCCGGTGAACGTAAAGAAGTTACTTTCGCACAGCAGCATCAAAAACGACAAAAGCAGCTACGTCTTCAACAATAATATCAATACTTTGAAAGAACCAAGTCTGCTTTTAACCATAACGTCTGACGATATTAGGGCACAATGAATGCACCGGGCGCCTAGGATTACAATCCGGGTCTCGACTCATTGGCGGCGTTAAAAGTATAATTGCATCCTGACTAAGAAATATTAAATTAATACAAATTTTAAGTTTGACACAAATAACACAATACATATACATATGTACAATTAATATTAAGAAACATAAAGTCCTTAACACCTATCAATGCTACTTTTCTTTTATTGAAAAAATCAATTATAGGATTATTTATGCATTTGTGAAGGTATTTTTTTGATGTAAAAGTGAAAACAACATTAAAAATAATCTACGTACATCATTATGTAATATAATAAAAACATACAAGTTAGTTTCGCTATTTTTTCATCCATTCATCACTTAATGAAAAATTTGAACGAATCACGAAAAACCCCTCCGACAATTTTTTCTGGCTGCGCCCCTGTGTGTTGGTGATCCGCGCATGTTTGACAGTTTGGTATTCTATTCGTGCATGGGTGATCATTGGTTGGTTTATTTTGTCTGCTACGCTTATCGTTCGTTTGCTTCGTTTCTCATAATTTCTAAAATTATTTTTATTATTATTATATTATCTCTTTAGAACAAAACCATCTCGTTGTTCTTTCTTTTAATAATAATAATAATAATAATAATAATATTTATTTTAGATAGGCAGAGGTCCAGAAATGAAACAATGTCACAAAACCTACCTATCTACCTATCTAGATGCCGGGTAATCATCAAGTACCTGGTGGACTGAGCCTTGCTCGGAGTTCCCAAAATTTCTTGAATAATTTTTAACCAAATAATAACGCCCTTTATTTTAGTTTTGATATTTAATTTATATTGTATATTTCAAGTATATATAGTAGCACATATATATTAAAAGTTTATAAGGTTAAAAGTATGTGAATTTACATGCTGTTAGTTTTCGTAGATATTTTTCTTTTATTAACATACTACTTTCAGCGCCATCTATGGTTTAGTAGTAAAGTTTTAATTACTTATAATTTCACTTAGCTGCATGATGTTAAAGTTGCTAACCCATGTTTAGGCCGAAATTGGTGAAAACCTGGACTAAATGGATTGAATCGAGACCTGGACGATGCTAAATCGGTTTATCGTCCCCAAAAACTCGCAGATACTAAATTGTAACACAATCTTGAGAGTAATCTCCGATAACACATTTTATGTATTGCAGAAATAGGTAAAAGCGGCACAAAAAGATTTTCTTGGGACCGGGACCATGCTAGATCAATTTTGTGTTCTCGAAAATCCCCAGATACTAAATTGCATAAAAATTGCTATTCATTTTAGATAACCAATTTCATATACCGCAATACCAGAAATGTGTAAACCGGGTCAAAATGGATTTTCCCGGGACCGGGACCATGCCAGATCGATTTTTGTTCTCGAAAATCCCCAGATACTAAATTGCTGAAATCCTTCTTTGATAATTGAATCTAGTAATTTCTTTAAGTGGTCTATATGATCTTCAAACGATTTTGAAAATATTAAAATGTCATCGATATAATTTACTGTAAAATCTGTTAGTCCGTGCTTTCTTATTATGTTACTCAATATCCTTTGGAAGATGGCTGGCGAGGTCTTTAATCCGAACGGCAAGCATGTCCACTGAAAGTGTCCTTCTTGTGTCACAAACCCTGTTTTTCGTCTGTCTTCTATACGTAGTGGAATCGACCAGAATGCTGAATTAATATCTAGTTTCGACAAATATTTACAGTTTCCTGTTTTTGTTACCAAGTCTTCGATTAAAGGAAATGGTTGAGACTGAGGAATAATTATTTTATTCAGATCTCTAAAATCAATGCATAATCTTGATTTTCTTTCTTTATCTTTCTTGTATGCTAACGTTACTGGAGCAGCAAAAGGACTATATGATTCCTCTATGAGATTCCTTTTAATAGCTCCGAAATCTGTTGTTCTATTTCTTTCTTGTCTTCAATAGTGCATCTGTATGGTCTTTTAGTACAATATTTATCAATTATCAAATCTATTCTTGCTTCATAATCTTTGACTGTACCGATGTCGTATTTATCTTTGGCAAAATATGTTTATAATTATTTATTATTTCTCTCATTATTAATTCTTCATTATGGCTCAAATGACCTATTGAAGCTTCAAAATTTTCTATCTTTATGTGTTCGTTAAAATTTATTTGGTAAACTTTCTCCTTTTTTGAGTTTTTATTTCCTCTTGATTCTTAGTAATTTTTTCGTTGTTACTTATAGAGTCAGTCTGTTTATTTATTGCACCTGCATAATTAGGAGTTCTTTTTTTCTTTTCTTGGAATGAATCCTTTTCTGTAACTATACTCTTTGTATAGTTAATAGTTCTCTGTTCTATTTCTAGTTTTTCATTTTGTATCAGTTTGAATTTTTTATACAATCTAAGCCGATTAAAAAATCGTATTTGAAATGTTTATTGTTTACTATAAACACATCAATAGTTTCTTCCATATCTAAAATTGTTGCTTTTATTGTTATCAGTCCATCTGTTTTGTTCACACCATTAATCGTTCTTATGTTGACTTTTTCTTTTTCTTATCAATCCTCTGTTTTGTATTGACGTTTGTTATAGTTTTGTGTTTAACTGCTGGCTGATGTTCGTCTGGAATTTCAAATATGCGCCCGTCCGGTGTTTCAATTGATGTTATGCAGAAGATGTTAGGTTTTCCGTCCGATGCTTCTCTAAGTCTAAAGTTAAATCTTAGTTTTTCCATCATGAATCTTCAACGAGAATGTTGTTTTATAATGTGTTATTAACTTTAACAGGGTTGAGGGAGTCAATACAGTCAAATAAACTGAAAAGTTTCTCTGGAAAAGCTAAGTTCAATTTTATTCTCAACATTATTATTTACATTATTTACAGACCTGGAAAAGCAAAGAAACAACATTCAACGTTTATTATTCAGGATGTTCCCTCTGTTCCACTTTAGATTCCAATAATCTTTATCTTAATTAAATCATCTTTTTATTGTTATATTCTGTCATTTTTTAGAGACTTCAGATCGCTGCTTTACCGACCTGACATATTTAAAAATGCCTAAGGAAGTAATTCCTTACATGTTTAATTCAATTTTTGTATATATGTACATCTGAGTCCATGCAGTTGATGCGGGACATTTTGCACGCTCTACGCACTCAATTTGTAAAAATGAGTCCCTGTGTTTAATTTTCTGTTGTAATAATGGGCGGCTAGAGCGTAGTTCTTGGTCACGCTACCTACAATTCTTTAATGTCTGCAACATCGATAAACTGTGCTAAGCCAAATCCATGATATAATACTGCACGTTTACTATATCTGATATTTTTATTTTTCAATTTGTGGATTTTACTACTTTTATTCATAGATATTTAGTTCTTGTATTTCATGTATCTAAAGTTCAATTTCAATATTACACCGAGCGATACAAATTCTTCTTGCTTTAATTATCTTCTATTGTTATTAGATATGCTATTATTATTGTGTAATAAATATCTTTATTTTCAATATTTTCGGTTTTTGTTGGTCTTAAATATATTTTGTCATTTTGTTATCATTAAATGCATCATATTTATTGGTTTTCTAGCAATTAGTTATATAAAATTTCAGCAATTAATATTAATTAACCTAACATCAAAATCGACTCTCTTGTCCTACTTTTGGAGGAAAATGTACCACCATTGCAATGGAGGTTGGGGCGAGTGATAGAGCTTTATCCCGGAAGTGATAATATGATAAGAGAAGAGTAATAACCGTCCGAACTAATAAAGGTGCGATAAAACGTTCTGTTCAGAAAGTGTGCGTTTTGCCAATTTACAAAAATGACTATGGACTAGATTTAGTAAGATATGTGAAGATTCATGTTTATATTTATATTTTATACCATTGTATTGTATGTTTACATATGTTATTATATTTATGTTTTGGTTGAGGAGTCCGGTCCTGGAGTGTTTGACAGTATGTGCGTTGTCGGTCTGCTCCGTGTTTATATCCAAGTTTTTGGAGGATTGTGATCTTTTAATTGGTAACAGTGATAAATATAAAAACAAGTGATTATCTGGGAATCAAAATAACAGGCGAAATTAAAAAAATTATTCCAATATCATTGATAAAAGCCAGACTTCCGACGGGTCGACTGGGGCTCGGCCTTTTGCGCGGTGATAAGAAAAGAAAACAGAAAAATAGAGAGATACAACTGTATCGGTTTGACCGATGCATATTCCGTAGATAATAGGGGCGGGGTGGCAAATTGTATAGATTATGGATACGGAAGAATACAGCTCAGAAGATAATAAGAGAAAAGCAAAAAGAGAAGAGGATGAAGAGAACAGTGAAAATATTTTCAAGAAAGGTAAAAAAATAATAAGATCGCCTATGAAGTCCCAGAAAAAGCTGGAAGAAAATATTGCAGTGATGATGAAGGTGATTGAGGAAATGGGAGCGATGATGAACAGTTTATCAATAGAAATAAAAAAAAAAGAAGGGAAGAAGGGAAGAACAGAGAGAATATAGAAAAGAAATGTCCGAATTAAGAAAAGAAAATGTGGAACTCAAAAGGGAAAATAAATTTATTAAGGGGGTAGTGATGGAGATGGAAGACAGATTAGAACGAGAGTAGAAAATGAGAAAAGGCGAAATAATGCAGTGATTTAGGGTCGAAAAGTAGACACGAAAGATAGAGCAAAACTAAAAAACGCAATGGAAAATCTCATAGATAAAGAGTTACAGATAAGAGTACAGATAAAACAAGCCATAAAATTAGGTGAAAAAACCTGTCTAGTTCAATTAGATAGGACAGAGGATAAGATAGAGATAATGAAAAACAAGAAGAAATGAAGAACAAGAATAGGAGAAAGGATTTTTATTAACGATGATCTATCTAAACGGGACAGGAAGATACAGGAACAAATTAGATTCAGAGCTAAAACTACGAGGGAAAACGGAAAACAAACAAAAATTGGGTTTAGGAAATTGTACATCGGAAATGAAGAATGGAGATGGGACAGAAAGAAGGATAACTTGACACAGATACAGAAATCAAAAAACTAGAAGACGTGAACGAGCAAGGAAAAGGGAAGATGTACCTGTCAATGAAGACGGATACAGAACAAATTCGAACACGAAAATACATTGATGTGAGCATGGGAAATAGGTACAATAAAGTAGGCACAGACAAGATTGCTAATACGATAACGATCACAGCTATGAACAAGGACTTCCCTAACAGGAAAAGAATACCAACTAGCAGAGGAAATGAACAATACGAAATCGAAATACTAGGAATAAGTGAAACAAAGAAAGCCGGAGCAGGAAGAACAGGGATGGGAGACCAACATTTTCTGTACTATTCAGGAGTGAAGCCGGATCAAAGGAAAAAAGAGGGAGTAGGAATATTGTTAACAAAGGAACTGGGTAGAAGAGTAACTATACATCAATCACTTTCATCAAGATTGATACGGTTAAGAATAGAATTGGAGAAGGAATCAGTAGACATAATTCAGATGTATGCACCAGTAGAGGTAACAGATGGAAGTAAAATGGAGGTGTTCTATGAAAAGCTGCAGGAACTGCTGGATGAAATAAGAGAGACAAACTTAAAGGTAATATTAATGGGGGATTGGAACTCAGGAGTCGGTAGGGATGAAAACAAGGGTGGTGGATGTATAGGAAGGTTGGGAGAAAAGACTTGAAACAGGAATGCAGAAAGAATGCTAAACTTCTGCATGACAAATAATCTCAAAATTGGAAATACGTTTTGGGAACAGATGATGAAAGATAAATATACATATGTAGTGGATAGTAGAGAGGCGAAGAGTATTATAGATTACATACCATACACAGAAGATATGATTTATTCCGTAAGAAATATTACAACAGAGAAGTATGCTGAAATTGGGACAAATCATAGACTAGTAATAGCGGAAATTAATATACGTGTGAAACAAAAGGAACACACCAAACAATACCGTAGAATAAGGATAGCCAAACTGGAGTGTGCAAAACATAAAGACCAATACTTTAAAACGGAGAATGAATTTAGAAAATTGAACGAAGAAGACAGAGCATGGACTGTGGAAGACAGATGGCGGGAATTCAAGAGTATATTAATACGTATAGCAACAGAAGTATGCGGAGAAGTCAAAATCATTTCAACAAAAAGGAAAACAAGATGGTCGAATAAAGAGATTCAAAGGGAAGTAAGAGATAAGAAAGAGGCGTGGAGAAAGTTTATAGAGACTAAGAATGACAAAATACTATACCAAGAGAAAACAAATAATGTAAAGAAAATGATAAGACAGGCAAAAAGGAAGGAATGGGAAGACTTGGGACAGGAACTAAATTTTGAGTATAGAACGAATAATATAATATTTTGGGGTAAAATTAAATCCTTGAGAGGAAATAGGAGAAAACAAATCCGAGGCTTAAGGGATGAAGCAAAGCAGCTAAAAACTACAACAGAAGAAATAATGGAAACATGGCAAAACTATTATAGGCAACAGTTTAAGAACGAAGGAGAAAATCAAGAAGAGGCAGAACTGGAGATTCGGGAACTAAATATAGAAGAAAGGGAAGACCCTGAGAATCGAATAAATTTCATAGATATAAGAGAACTAGGGGAAGCATTAATAAACATTAAAACAAGGAGGGCAGGCGGTAGTGATAATATACATCCAGAGATGGTGAAATATATAGGAAAAGAGGGAAGGAAATGGCTTCTCAATCTGTTAAATGATGTATTGGAGACGAAAGTAATGAGAACAAAACTTGATAATCCCAATTCACAAGGAGATGAGACACATTGTAAAAACTGTAGAGCAATATGCCTACCAGGAATAACTTTTAAAATATATACGAGGATAATCGAACAAAGATTGAGACGAATCGTCGAACCTAAAATGGAAGGCAAAACAACAGATAATATATTTATATTAAGGGGCATAATAGAAAGAAAGAAAGAAACAGGTGGGGAACTGTACATAACCTTTGTGGATCTGAGAACGGCTTACGATTCAATAGATAGGAAGATAATTTGGAAGTGTCTTAAGGAACTTAATGTATCTGAAGATTTAATACAGACAGTGAAAAGTATATACAGCGAGGTAAGAGGACAAGTACTACTAAACGGAGAAAAATCGAATATCTTCCAAATGCAAAAGGGAATTAAACAGGAAGACAGTTTCAGTCTTCTTCTGTTTAATATAATGATGGACAGAATAAGTAAGAACACAAAGAACAGAACTGCAAAAATGTAAACAATAGTAGGGTACAAAAACTTAAGGCCAATTAATATTCAAGGACTATTATACGTCGACGATATAGTACTGATAGCGGACACTGGAAAATGCAAGAAATGATAAACATATGGGCAGAAGAAATAGATAGAATGAAGATGGAGATCAATGCTGAGAAGAGTAAGGTAATGATTGTAAATGAGAGGGCGGCGGAGAGTAACAGAAGCAGGAACATATTTTACAAAGAAGAGGAATTAGAAAGAGTAAGAACATACGAATATCTAGGATCTATATCAAATGACGGAAATATTGATGCAGAGGTAGTCAATTGAGCAGGAAAAGCAAACAGAATATATTATGCCATTAATAAAACTATTCTAGGGAAGAAATAAATAGATAAAAAGACAAAACTACATGTATACAAAGCAAGTATTGTACCTACAGTAACAGTAACGCAAGCGAAACGTGGACAAGACATAAAAGACATGATAGTGCAATAAATGCTGCGGAAATGAAGTACCTCCGGAAAATAAGTGGAAGAACCAAATTTGACAAAATTCGAAATGAAAAAATAAGAAGTGACTTAAAGCAGGAATCCATAATAGAAGTAATTGAGAGGAAACAGATGGCATAGTTTGCACATGTATATAGGATGAGTGAAGACAGATTAGTAAAGATACAGGAATAAAATAATAAATAGGAATACAGGAAATAGGAGAAAAGAGAGGAAGAACGATAAGAGAAATGAAGGAACTCCCACAAGATCGGGGGCGATGGAGTAAATAGAACAAAGAACAGTAAATAATTCAACTCCGACGCTCTACCAGAGCACCAGGAGATAGTGCAAAAAGAAATGTTTTGGTTGAAAGATAGATCTTTCAAGGCCGGCGGTATGTTTGGTTTAGATATAATTTATGTATGTTTTTGAGATAGCCATGCGGTAGCTATAGTTACCAGCGAATTTTGAATAAAGGAATTACAGTCCACATGTCAATGATTAAATATCGTTAGAAGAAAATTGTATGTAACACACAAGCAAAAGAGATAGAGTATTTGCAATATCAGTAGTAGTGGGGTCAAATACAGAGCATTTCAAAGCCAAGTCCATATGTATGGGCGTAGCTAGCGAGAGGCAAGGGTGGGCATTGTCCACCCTAGAAAATTTGTTGCCCCACCTATAAAAATCCTCTCATATATATGCATATAATCAGCTGGCCGGCTGTACCCCTAGAAAAAGTCCATTGCTATGCCCTTGCCCATATGTACACACACTTATTATATTCCTTATATATGTATTCACTATAGCATTTCTTTTTCTGGTTGATACCTAAGGTTCCATTTTCTAAGATGAAAACACTGAAGCGGATTAATGTGATAAATAAAGGCCTGATAATATACAGTTTGCATAGATATGCATATTTGCATAATATATGCATTTTGTATATTATTTACATATTTTGTAGTAATTCGGCAAAAATGCCAAAAATAGCGACTGCGCCTGGATGGATTGCACCTTACTCAGAATTGCGTATAGATGGCGAAAAGTATTTTGCGTAGCATGCAGCAAGATTGTAAGTAAAATTTAAGTTTATTTCCTCTTATCTTTATATATACCGTGATGTTCGATGAAAGAGTGCCACACAATTTCTTTTAATATGTTGTCTATCAGAAATCATACATTAAGGTTTAAATGCAAAAATCATCCTGTACTTATTTTTTACTTCTGTTGTAAACAGAATACCGTTATTTTTATTTCAATTGTCGCGTCATTTTTTTTGAGGTTAGTAATTTTTAGTATTAACAGTGAAAGGAAGTATTCCATAAAATAGAGCCAATTAAAAAAATATTTTTTTCCGAGTGTTTTGGCTTTTTGTTAAAAAATTTGAAAGAAAAGGTAACCTTAGTCTCAAAATTCAATAAATAATAAATATTCGTGATAAAAAACGATAATTTAAAACACGAAATGGGTAGAGGCAAACACTGCAGTAGGGAAAACAGGATTATTATTAAAAGACTGCATAATGAAGGTAAGAGCTACAGACAAATAGCGGAAATAATTGGATGCTCTAAGAAAATGGTGGAAAATGCGATTAAATACAAATTCAAGCCTGAAAAAGAGGAAAAAAGCAAAATCACAGCACATTTAGAGCGAAAAATCCTGCGTCATGTGAAAAGGGATCCATTTGTTACTTCTTCTGCCATTAAAAAATAATATGACCTGCATGTTTCCACTTCCACAATTCGAAAATTCTTGATTAAAAACAATTTGAAAGCTAGGAGTGCGCGTAGAGTTCCATATCTGACTAAAAAGCATATTCAAAAAGATTGGAATCTGCCGAAGAACATTTGAATTGGCCAACAAGCAAAGGGAGAAATATTTTGTGGTCAGATGAAACAAAAATTAATTTGTTTAACTATGACAGAAGCAGCCTTTGTGTAAGAAGACCTCCCAACACCGAATTCCGTCCGCAATATACTATAAAAACCATCAAACATGGTGGAGGAAATATAATGGTATGGGGCTGTTTCTCTTACAAAGGAACGGGGCCATTGTTTCGTATTGAAGATAGAATGGACGCAATATATTACACGAATATTTTAAGTAGCACCATGTTGCCATACGCTGAGTGGGAAATGCCGCTTCGATGGGTGTTTCAACAGAACAATGACCCGAAACACACATCGAAGAGAGCAAGAGTTTTTCCAAAGCAATGAAATTAAGGTTTTAAGCTGGCCTGCACAGTCACCAGACTTAAATCCTATAGAAAACCTTTGGCAAATTGTTAAGTTAAAACTTCGAGGTAAAAATCCGTCCAATAAAGATCAACTTTGGGCATTAATTCAAGATGCGTGGGAAAATATCCCAGTCGGCACTTGCCAAAAACTTGTGAACTCAATGCCTAGGCGTTGCTTAGCCGTTATTAAAAATAATGGTTATTCTACTAAATACTAAGGTAATCAAATAGAGTTTTACAAATATATCTGTTTTATAAATTTGCGAAACTTGAATTTCGGATACCCGAAACCGATGGCTCTATTTTTATTCACACCGAAAATTGAAATCTTTTTTATGTTTAGGTATGAGAACTTTTTAGTTTTAAACTTTAAATTTTTCGCTGCAATGTTTTTGATTTTTATGTGAAAAGAAGAAAAACAAAATAAAAATTTTGTTTTTATACTTTTTGACCATTATTTTTAGTTTTAAAAAATATGAAATAGGGTGGCTCTATTTCATCGAACATCACTGTATAATTCTACTGTACGTATGTTTGTCACTGAACTCCTCCTAAACGGCTTGACCGATTTGAATGAATGTTTTGCATGCGTTTGGGTGGCGCCCTGGATGGTTTAGATTCACAAATCAGCTCGGCACATTTAAAAATTAAGAAAAAATTAGAGATTTCACAAATTGGCGACGTTTGGTGGGTTAGGTTATGACAGTTGTCATGGTGCGCGCAAAGACAGTTAAGGTTATGACATTTGTGATTCTGCGCGCATGAATAATTGTTATGTCATAATAGAAGCAAAGTCAGCAATATCCATCACAGTCTTATTTACAATGCCGCGAGCGAGAAAATCGAATCTTTCACAACGAAGCCGTAATGCAATTAGACTGCGGAATATTGCGAATCAATCCACTGCAGATGAAGAAGAAATCGCACGAGAGAAGGGCGCCGTGTTAGTACGGCCCAACTTCGTGCTTCACAAACACAAGAACAAAGAGAGGCCATACGTGAAACGGCTCGGTTGGCAATGAGAAATTATCGAGCAGAACGCAGATCAACAACGTCGAGCCGCAAGAAGAAATAGATAAAGTCGCAAAATATAGTATATCACAACGTGTTTTAATGAACATAATCGACACAGGCTCAACACATTTAGCAAATAGTTTAACAGAAAGTTGTGCTACAACGACATGCGAATCATTTGGTTTACATTCAATAAACCAAATACTTTGCTCCCACGTGAATTTACTACTTTTTAAACTTTTATTCAACTTAATTAATTTTATTTTAACATTAACAAGTTAATAAAACTGAGGTAATAACTTAAGACAACATTTATTAATTCGGTGGTACGAAGTTCGCCGGGGCAGCTAGTTAATTTATAGTGTTTAAACGATGTTTAACCTTCCTATACTCACGCATACGGTCTGTGACACCGATTTATATAGTATAGTATACGTCTTTCATTTTGACGTGAGTATAGGAAGGTTAACAAAATCACCAATACAAAGCGTCGACAAATAATTTTATTTTAAAATGAATAAAATAAGATGTATATTTCATGCGTATTTTTCGCATATCATCAGCACAATACGGAATATCTGATATTCCGTATTCTGCTGATGATTTCTAAATAAAAATCATTCTAAAATAAAATTATTTGTCGAAGCGTTGTGTTGGTTATTTTATTAAATGTCGTTTATTCCGATTGCTTCCCAAACTCTTTACACATTAGTTTTTATTACTCCTTTATCTTTTACTAACACTTATTTTATAAGAAAACAACTGACGATGTGATATTTTTATGCAGGTTACAAGTGAAAGTTTCAAGTCGACCAGCATATTAAAACTTCATCTCATGCTGCAAAACTATCAAAGATGAAATTGGCGAAGAAGGTTCAGCAAACATTACCGCAATGTTTGCCATCAACCTCCAAAAATCGGAACAAGAACAATTTAATGAAGATTTGTGCCTAATGTTTGTGTCGGCAGATATTCCACTACATAAAATAAACAATTTAAATGTCAAGTTATTTTTGCAAAAGTACATCAGCAAATATAATTATTCCCGACGAGAGCACCTTAAGAAAAAATTATATTCACCGTATCTATGCGGAAACATTGAGTAGCATTAAGAAGGCTGTGTCAAACAATTACCTTCACATATGCGTAGATGAAACTACTGATAGTGTGGGCGGATACATAGTTCATTTAATGATAGGTATCCTTAACGTATCGGTTCCAGCAAAATCTTATTTAATTTCATCCAAACAGTTGGAAAAGGCAAATGATTTGACAATAACAAGGTTTATACAGGAGCAACTGGCAACCTGTTTCTTACCGGAATCGATTCCAACAGAAAAAATTCTATTGTTTTTAACGGATGCCGCACCATACATGGTAAAGGCAGCTTGCAATTTGAAAATCTTTTACCCAAATTTAATTCACACAACTTGCTTGGCGCACGGACTAAATCGTGTTGCAGAAGAAATAAGAAACCATTTTCCCTTGGTAAATACTTTAATTAGTAGTGTTAAGAAAGTGTTTTTAAAGGCTCCATTAAGAGTTCGGTTTTACAAACAACATCTACCCGGTATTCCGCTTCCTCCTCAACCAGTAATCACACGATGGGGAACGTGGTTGGAAGCTGCTATTTTTCATGCAAATCATTATGAAGAAATAAAGACAATTAATATGGATCTTGATAGCAATACACAATCTGTGTTAGACCCCCAAAAGGTGTATTCGAGTAAAGAAATACCTCAACACTTTTATTAAAGCCAACTACAGTTTTATTTCCACTTCTATATTGCAATTGGAAAAACAATTTATGTCGCTAATTGAGAACGTTGAAATAATAAACAAATTTGAAAAATTATGTTTTGATGTTAAAGGAAGGGTGGGAAAATCCGTGTATAAATTTTTTTAAGTGTAATAGAAAAAAATGAGGGTTTTAAAAAGCTAAAGGATATTGCTAAAATCTTGTGTGGTGAGTCAGTAGAAAATATTGAGTTGACAATAGAGGATATTTCTAATTTGAAATATGCTCCTATAACAAACGTGGACATAGAACGAACCTTTTCAGTATACAAATACATGGTATTAGACAAACGCCACAATTTTTCTATTGAAAACTTTGAGAAATATGTAATTGTAAATTGTATTCATAGTTAATTATGTTGTAAAATGTTATAAATAAACTTGTAGTAAACATAACAGAATATTTTTTTCTATAGTATTATATTTTCTAGCATTACTCCTATTTTTTTATCTGCATATTTTTCATAAGTGCATATTTAGGCCAAAACATCTGCATATTTAGGCGCATATTTCCACTTTTTTTGCATATAATCCGGCCTCTAGTAATAAGAATAAAGAATCTCACGCCCAGAAAAAGAAAATACATGCAGACATGTTACATTTAAAGAAGTCTGAGAAAAGCCCAAAAAGGAAGACTTAGACATAAAACTAGATTGCAATTTGCTGAAAGAACAGCTTAGTTAACGTTTTTTAAAGATAACGTGAAATAAATTCAATTGTTATGCATTTCTTTTAAAGCCAATTACAAAATTTGACGAGAAAGCTCAGTGGATGACGATATGGTTTTGAAGATTTGTTAGCACTTGCACTAAATAGAAAAAGTGGTAAAGGATACAATTTGGTCTCAAAAATATGTCTATGAACTAGAAGAACCTTAATGACTTTACTGAATGGAGTGGACCTACATCAAAATATAAACAACTCTGTTTAAACAGAAGGATATTTTACTAATGATGTTGTATTTGACGAAACCGTTTTTAAAACGGTCTCCAATATATTCTGTTAACTATATTGAATTTTTTATTGGTCCATGAGTAGTAGAGTAAACTCTGAAAAATAGCACCTACAATGAATACCAAGAACTATAGGTTGAAGAACAAGTCCTCCACTTTTAGTTACTCAAATAATACAACAAAATGTACACTAAATTAAAAGGGGTATTAGTATTAGATATATGTATACATAGTAAATAATACGCATTTTTCTTTCTTCTCTGTTCTTTTTTACACTGGTGGTCAAAAAACATATTTTAAAATTTTCACAATCGGTGTGGTAAGATTAATGTTTTAACTAGAAGCACTACTACTTCCATCTTATCATCATTTATTCAACAATTGTATAACTTATCCTAAATAGCATTATTATGCTTCATGTTATGTGAAACTGATTTGTTTACAACTAAAATGGTTTAAATGAATATATTGAGAATAAATTTAAAATAGATATAAGTAAATTATAAATAATTTAATGGCCGGGCTTTTTCATTTAAACCTTATTATCACAAGGAGCGCAAATAATTCTCTCACCCCTAATATTAGTTTCCATTACCGACCGTTCCCTCTGGGTACCTATTCTAATTTTGGATCCATTTATAAATTAATTGAGTAAAAAACTCTATCAACAGGATGGAGAAACTGCACATATTACAAATGAAACAGTTGCATATTTAAAATTAGTATACATTTAGGTATTTGGCCAGGATGTTCTCCAGACCTTTCATCTCCAGATTTTTATGTTTCCATATTTAAAAATGTTGAAAAAGTTTTCAATATCTTCTTCACAATTTAGACGAGTTACAAGAAGCAATCGAACGAGAGACTGAAAGAATTATGGTAAATACACTACAGAGACTATTTGAAAATATTGCAGATAAAATACAAGTGTGTACTACAAATGAGAGCACTTTGAGCAGTTTATTTAATTTTCCCGCAAATATTTTTTTTTTTATACAGTGCCGTATTAATATACAATAAACGTTTATTACTATGGTTGCGTTTAAGGCAATTATAATTCTATCTTTTTCCTACGATTACTAAAATTTTAAGTTAGTAAGTATTATTAATTTAATATTACTTTTTTCTATAACTTTTTGTACAGTAATAGTTTACTTCTATTAGACCAACATTTTAACTCGAGTTATACCTATTTGAATTTTTTGAGTGAACTATTTTATTTATTTCGTTCGGCATAGCCAACTTAAGTGAAATCCAGACTGGTGACAATCATTCATTTTGGCTCACCTGGAGATACATGCTAAATAATTGAGTGAAAATAAAAAACAAGTTTTCGTGTTTTAATTGATTTATGGAACCTGAAAGAATGAATTGTTTATGTTTATGAAAACTTAAGCGAATCAGTCATTCACTTTATTCATATGGCGAGCCCCCACCGATAGAAAATAAGAAATAAACATGTTACATAAGATGTACTTCTAGGCTTGTTCTTTTTCTTTCTTTTGCATGCATGATATAGTAGATGTATCATGTAAAAAGATAACATTTTGTTTTCAATATGCACGATCTAATACAACGAGGTAAAGTAACAAGGGAAGATCCCGATCCCGGAAATGCAAAAAATTATAAAACTTTGGGAACATGTATATCACATATAGGTATGTACTACGCAATTTTCTGGGGAAAAAACACTCTGAGCGGGTGAAAAAGTTTTGGAAATGGAAAATTTTGCATTGTGCCAATGCGCATAACTAGTATAACGGTAAGAGATAGAGAAAAAGTTTTAAGACAAAAATTGTATGTTTCAATGAGTTTTATTAAACAGACAAGAAAAGAAGGTATAAACATTTTTTTTGACAGGTAAAAATCTTTGGGATTAATAATAGGCAATAGAGATTGGTTGATTGTGTAACAGACCTGTAGTTGTAGTGATGCATTTAATTTGAAAAACTAACCAAAAATTAATAACTACATTGTAAATTATTTTGCATTAGAGTTTACAATAATATACCAGCATCGTCGTATCGATTTTATTATATGTTAAAATAGTTAACAATATAACTTTTGTTTATATTTAAACATAGAATTGGTTGAAGCAATTTCCTTCAGTTGTTCAGAGCCTGTGCCGTATGATCGCGTAATAAATTTATTTATTTTTCTTGAAACTATTTTGTAAGCTCTCTTAAAATTCCAAACCCAGTGCCGTGATGCTTTAAAATTCTCTTAATCAATGTCTGTGTTAACTTGTAATGCCCATCGCTGGACGTCCAGATCATGAATGGTACCTGAATCAATAGTATTTACAAATTTTAGGCAACTTTTCTCGTCGCGTACGACCTCTGTTTATTACTTTCCACCTAGAAAAAAATCTAATAATACTGTATAATAATACAAGTAGGAACAAATCGGTGCTATGTCACAATATTACTTCCCCATTTACCTGTACAATTGCTGTATAGATGAAACTTTGCGAAACTTTTGGTGGACGGTATTCAACGCAACTCTTTTCTTCCCACTTTTCCAATATATATATATAGAATATATAATTATATTCTAGTTACAATACCTCCATCTTCTGGTGTACACTCTTCTTCAGCTTCTATTGGTTCTAACTCTTCTTTCCTTGTGGGCGCATATACCTCATCTACAAATTCTAGAGAATGTGTGGTTGCAAAAATTCTAGAGTTGTATCAGCTTCCAGTGAAAACGATGTTTCTCTTTGAACATCGAGAAGGATATTTTTACTATGTCGTGAAATTCCATTTGGTTGGTACTTACAAGGGGCCCATTATTGTTATTGGCAATTTCGAACGTTACCATCAGCAAACGAATGACATTTATAATACTTATGGCGACTATTTTCAACACTACAGGTCTGCTATATAACTAACCAATAACTACTATTTATATTAACTATATTAATTTCAAGTTTAATGAGCTATATATACTTATCTCATTCAGCCTATTTTCTTTACAAAAACATGTTTACTATTTACTTCGATAACATACAACTTTTAGATAAGACACAATCTAATCTAATAACAGTAATTTTTTTCCTGTCTGCTTGATAAACCTTATCCAAATGAACAATTTTTGTCCAAAAACTTTTTCTCTATCTCTTATCGTTAGTAACTTATGCGGAGCGGTAGAATGCAAAATTTTCAATTTCCAAAAAGCTTTTTACCCACTCAGTGTGTTTTTCCGCAGAAAAAAATTAAATAGTACAGACCTCTATGTGATGTACATGTTCCCAGTTTCATAATTTTTTAAGTTCCGAGTTCAGGAACTTTGTTTGTAAGTCGATTCGGAATTTAGCGGGTACTTGAGGGATCAGCTCTGCATATCTAGCAGGTTGAATCACAATCAGCGGCAAAATACCGCACTTTTAAATTACATTCAAATAAAAATATAAAGCAGCTGAAATGATGTTTTATTTATCCCTAGTCTTAATAAGTTACACTGGCTGTAGATCAAAATGTATGAAATACAAAATTCGGTCAATCCAAAAATATATCTATCATATATCGTTGAAGGGTCGAATTTTGTGTACACAAAAAATACAACAAAAGGGGAAAATAAATGACTAGAGCACAAAAAGAAATTGGGAATGTGTCGTTTTAGGAATTCAAAGAACTCGATTATAAAAAAGTTAAAGTATATATACAGAATTATATACAAATATCCTTCATAAGAATAAATAAACTAAATTCAAAATTAATTATGTATACAATAGTAATCTAAACAAATTATTTTACGCGTGCAGCTATAAAAAATGTAATAATACTAGGTGAATTTATTTTTGAAAACCGCACTACAAAAATAATTTAATAAGTCTTACAGTTGGTAACATACTTATCAATTATTTTTAAAATATAGGAAAAGTACTTCTGAAATGTGATCACAAACGGATTACATTTAAAATGATAAGAAAAAAATCACCCATATTGCTTGTATTTCATTATAATGTAAATATGCAATACGTTACGTATCACGGAATAAAATGCGTCTAAAATTTTGATTAAAATTATGACAAAAATCGCAAATTGAATCATCGAGTAGTTGAATAAAATATTTTTGATTAAACATTTGAATATAAATACCTTTCAACTAACTAGTCAATTTTCTATTAGAACAGCATGATAGTTAGTCATTATCAATCAAGAATACAATATTGATTCATATTTACCGTAATTTATATTAAATTAAATTCAATTGTTCATTTCTAATTAACTTTGTGTTCTTAGTTTTTGGAAATATCAACCACTGATAACAATAACATTTATGCCTAATCTAAAATAACCTTTTTAAGACAGAGATCAAACAGAAAAGAATTACAATTTAGTACTTTCGCATGGTAGTAAAGTTGGCACTGCGAATGTTCGGTTAGTAACACGTGCTCCGAAGCATTGCAAAGGGTTTAATAGATAATAAATATAAACAAAGACTTGCCCTTTTAAGCCGCGTTTTCAGTATGGAGACGCACGAATTGTAGATCGGTTAAATATTTGTAGCATCAGATATGTTTCAACAGATTCTTCATGTAACCGTGAGGAATAAATGTTCTTATATACAGAAAACGATCATTTGACATCTACTGACATAATATTTGCATAAATAAAGTAAACACTTTTTAATACCTCACTGTAGACCCACTATCAGAAAAATTATTTTAATCTGGTAAAATTTGAATATTTCGTTAACACAGTTATTTACTTTAGCAATAACACAAATATTTCTTGAGTCGCTTACTGCATGTGCGTCCAGTATCTATATTGACTCCCTAAGGAAGCATTTTGTAATTTTTCAATTGCGTCAACTAGTCTATCGTAATTATTATGAATAATTTCTAAATCTATGGCACCTTGAGCAAATTTGTTTCCACTTTTCTTGATGGCAATTGCTTTGTTGGGATTAAATTGTGAAATCACAGACTTAACTTGGAAATGGTGGAAGTAATAAAATGCTGCCTTTAACCATGTTCTCCAATTAAATATAAATGGACTATCCAACTCAACGCCATTTCTTGTGCTCTACACTATCCATGTATTTCTTACATTCAAATGTATTCCTGAACATGGAAGCGTTGTCACAAACTTTCGAAATTAATTAACTTCCATCATGTATTTAATTTCCGAATTGAGCTATAAAATTCTTTACTTAGTAGCTTTTTCGAAGTTAGGAATTGTGACATTATTAAATTAAACCGAACAAAACTCCTAACACGTTAAATATAATCATACGAACCAGGTATATGCTTAATCGGAAGAACGATAACTGATTGACGGTCCGCTAACTACATTGTGCTACACCTCTTACATTTCTTCGCAGCACGCGCTACTGCCCAAACGCTCGCAGTGCCAACTTAACATAGGATTTTTATATATCTTGTTTGATAATGTTAATTTTTATCCATATTCACTAATTTACTGCTCTAAATTGAAATGAAATTGAAACGTAAGATCATATTAAAGCCAATCATTTAAACAACCATTGGAACAATTTATACTGTATCTTCTTACTTTTAAGTTTCATGGATTTCTCATTCTTACATAGGAAAATGGTACTATTGCATACGTTCCATTACAATAATAAGAATGATATCAGACTTACTTTTGAAATGACTAAGAAAAACTATAATTAACAAAAGAATTCACTACTGAGTGATTCAATTTCCTTTTAACATAGTCTGGAGAATACATTCAACAGTGTAAGGAAAATATCTCCTAATAGAAGTAATATTAACTGATAGCGGTAGAATAATAGTCTTAAAACACCGATTCAGCAGATCTGGAAAGATGTATTGGATGAGATGGACTTCTGGCTAATCTTTTCTTGGGCAACTTATCAAGAATATTGAGTAAACGTATAAAATCGGGCCTATCTTTTTGCATGGTATGACCAACATAACATTAGAATATCCTAGAATTGTAAATTATTCGCATTACATATCATAAATATTCCTACCTGGTATTACCTTGACGTCTCTGGATGCTTGAAGGTTGGCCAAGGGTTGCTTCATACCTTTACCAACTTGCCAAATTATAGCTTCAGGTGGCTGACCTTTAAAAGGCCATTCGCCGCAGAGCAACTCATACCACACGGTTCTATAAGTAAACTGCTGTTAAACTTCTATTTTCTATCATTGCATAGAAAAGCACTAAAGGCAACAACAAAACAATGAAAGCTTTAATATTACTACAATACTAAGGCGTATAAAATATTCTGGTATTCTTATTTGCACTATGTACACTACCGCTCAAAAGTATTTGCATAACCATATATATTTTGTTGGATCTTACGTATTTATAAGCAGATTTATTCTGTATGACTTTAATATTCCTTTAATTGATACTCCACGTGTGTCTAAGAATTTTTTTAGTTGTGGTCATAACATTTACGGAATTTCTCTGAATAAGGATGCATAAGTACCTAATGCAAAAATCATGTACCGCTTTCAGGTGAGATTTATCGAAGTAGGTAACCTAATTTCTTATTTTCTTTTGTTATCAGAAAACGGTATTGCACTTTAGTTAGGAATGCGTCGATTTTTTAGTTTATCCTTAGCTTTTGCAGAGAAAATATTATATAAAATTTACGCTCTCTGCTACATGACCTTGTTTAAGAATTTTGTTGTGTGAATCGGAAATATTCCGAAAACGAAACAATTAAAATGCGCTGTACAAGTGGCTATTATAAAAGTGGAAAAAGTAATCGCCAGATTTCGAGGGAACTGGAAGTACCAAGAAAAAGAGTTGACTATGACGAAGAAATTTAAGACCGATGAAAGTAGTGGAAGACCCAGAATCACGATTTCGGCTGAAGATAAAAAGATCGTAAATTCTAGCAATTGTATTAGACGCCTTACTGCACCAGAAATAGCAGCGCAAGTGACTGGAAAGATTTGATCATCTTAGTTTGTCAACCGGCAAACCTTCATGGCCGAGTAGCAAGAAACAACTGTTGTTACGCACTGTCAATGAGAAGAAGCGATTGCAATGGGTACAAACAAAAAAACTGGAATAATGAGGAAAAGAGTGATACCGGGATATCCTTGAAAATGAAATGTTGCCATCTAGACTGTATTTTTCGACACGGATTCACATTTCAGTACCACAATCATCCGAAGCACTCTTCAAAGCTATGAGAAGAATAATTGGACAAATTATCAGCTGAAGGAACGTTTAATGTTATGGTAATCACAGCTCCCTGATCTCAATCGCATTGATGTGGGATGTGCAGCATAGAAACGTCAGAAAAATTTGGCCTAATTCAACTGAATACTTGTTGAATATTTTGCAGGCAGAATAAAACAGACTTTCACCAGAAACTTTAATAAAATGACTTAATGGGATGTCGAAACTTTGTAGAGCGGTTATTAAATAAGCGTTGACACATTGATGAGTCAAAAATTTAATAATAATATTATTTGTAATCTTTTTTTTTTACTAATCTTTTATTTACTTTAAATATGCTATAAATACTACTGTGTGTTCACAAACACAGCAAATAGAAATTTTGAATTATTTAAATTTTCAAATGCTGAAAAAACAAAGAAATATTGGATTCAATTATGACGGTGAGATGTCCTGAACTTCAGTATATTTTTTCTGCTATAATTTCTTAAATATAACTGTTTCGATAAAAAAATTAAAATACAGAATATACCATTCCTTTTACCCATTTGACACACGCGTACGTATCTAGTTTCTAAAAAATATGTCATAGATGCCTTGCTTTAAAACTAATTGTCTCCCTAATAGTAATTTTATATATTCGTTAAATTGAGTAAATAATTAGCAAGAAACAAACTCATAGGAATGTGAAAAACGCACTGGAAAGTCTAAAAGCTAACCTTTTGCAAAAGTCCTAAGCCTTAAATTTTAAGTAGAACGAGAGTATTTAATCATACAAAAAAATATCAAATGTGCATTTTCTCAAAGACTATTGCACCATGTACATTTTCTCGTTTAAACATGCAACAAAAACTAATAGTTGTTAAAAACAAAATAAAATCGTTAAACCGACAAGTAAATAAAATTCACACCCAAAGGCATAAACATCTGAAGCTTTCGCAAAGGGTAAATCTTCATTATGAGCTTGGTGTGCACGAAGGCTACGCACTAATTCAGGGGCAAGGTAGCACAGCCAACCTGGAGGAATTCCAAGACTATCACCTTTTCTACAATATGAACGAGTTAGTAGTTCATATCGAAAAAAACATTAATACATACCTATTTCCATGACACAATTTTGTTACACTAAACAATCCGAAGTCAGTAATTACAACTTTACCATTTTCCAAAAAATATTTTTGGTTTTCAGGTCTTTATGTAAAATACCTTTTGCGTGCAAATAACCCATTCCCTTTGCAAAAATACAATTATATTTTAACACTCTAGACTATATTTCCAAATTACCTGTGCAATTTGTTGTGCCACAATTGTAGTTTTATTCATGTTGAATTTATCTTTACGCAAGTGTATTAGTGTATAAAGAGTGTTGCCTTTACTGAGACTAGTAACTATAGCTAATCTGGGCGGTTTCATACATGCACCCATGAACAAAATTAAATTCTCGTGTCTGGTCTTGCGAAAAGTTGAAACCTATAATTGTTAAATTAACGAAATACTTCTGTTGATTTTCTAATGGTCACCTCAATTTTAAATTGTTCCAATGTTTTCTCATCATTGACATATTCCATATTCAGTACCTTAACGGCAACGTCTCCATGCCAGCGGCCTCTATACACTTTTCCAAATCGACCTGCGCCTATTTCATCATCAACTTGGAGTTCATCATAAGGTATATCCCATTCCCTCATTGAAAGCTGAATAATGACCGGATATTAAGATTAATATAATAAACTAGTGATAAAGTAGAATTTCAATACTTACGCTATTTTGTCGTGGCCATCGATGCCCATCGATAATTGTCTCTGTGTCTGACACTTGACTATCTTGAGAATCGACACGAATAGGTGTTCTATCAGCATCTGTATTGGTACTACCCAATATCGACGCTGTTCTTTCGTTAGCGAGTATCGTTACTTCCTCGTGTACAGTTGTGATTATAGGCAAAGGATGAGTTTCCAACGTTACATCTTTACATTCGGAGACCTCTGTATAAAATAATAATTTACTCGGGGCCGATTTCATAATCGGGTACTTAAACCTCTGTTAACTAATGGAGGTTTAACTTTAATGGTATATTTAAAGGTACATTAAATTGTGGCAGTTTCATAATCGTCTGACATGCGCACGTTAAGTAACGACGGTTTAAGTAAGCATTGGAACCAATTAGGACAAATGTGCAAAGAAGAACAAGAAGTACGCTATCATCAGGTGTTATTTCATTCAAAATATAACCTAAGTTAGAAAGCAGCAACGGCAAGAAACAAAGGATGAACATTTTAGAAACAAATAGTTCTTTATCTGATAATGATATTGTATTTATACGGAGGAAAAAAAGGTTTATGAAAGATCTATCAATTCCGTTGAAGAAATATGATGAAGTGAAGTGAAGTTTGATTCGCCGGTTGCGTTTCTTAAAATTCTTTATTACTAAATTTACGAAAAACTACCGCAAGTTAATAGAAATTCACCGTGCGAAAAATACAAATATCATTCAAACGTTTCTCAATAAATATTTATAGGTTAACTTGCTTACATAAAGAAGTACCGGTACGCATGCGTGGGCCAGTTAATGCCGCCATTAACGTTATAATGGACCAAATATTAGCTTAAACGTCCATTAACGCCACCCGTTACCTTAAATGATGATTATCAAATTCATTTTTATTTTAATGCCGGCATTAACATTTAATGGAGGATTAATTTTGATTATGAAATCGGCCCTCAATAAAAAGGATAGAGTATATTTGTACTTTGTGGTCACAACTTATATTATTTATATTTATTATAACCAATATTTCAAAGTGGTACAAAGTAATAAAAATTTCTTAATTTCGAAATTAATATGATTCATATGGCGTTATCAATGTTTTTGTTTTAAGAATGATATAAACCATATATGTACATAAACAGCGTTTTCGAGCAAGGAATTAAAAGTATTATATTGCCAATTTTTAATTCGAAAAAAGTCTCTTTATCTTCTCTGATTATGTTTACATGCTTATAGTAATACATCGATTAGACTAGGTTTTTCTATTTCGGATAATCTCGTAATGTTTCCCGTGAAGTATCCAATGAGAAGTAAAATTCTCTCGCCATGTACCGTCTATACTTTTGTTACGCTATTTGAAGTTGCATTATTATTATTATTGGGGTTATACACCCTCGAAGGGGTTGAGCCTCCTATTCGGATCTCTAGATCATTACAATTTGGGAGATCAGCCCCTTCTTCTGACTATATGCTTTCACATAATTTCGTCCATAATTTTCTGTTTTTCGTTTTCCGTCTCCGATCCTTCGTATATCCTGCTCCACTTCCTTCAGACATGTACTCTTCGGTCTTCCTCTCCTTCTGCATCCCGGCTTCCACTCTGTCACATCATAGATTACTGTTCCTGGACCCGCTCTCCATACATATCCGAGCCACCTTGCTCTTGATTGCTTAATTTTTCTCACTACATCCATTTCTATTTCTTGTTCCAATTCCTCGTTCGTCCTTCTTCTGTATTCATTCTCGTTTAGAATAATTGGTCCCAGGATAGTTCTCATTACTTTTCTCTTCACTATTCTTAGGTCCTCCTCATCCTTCTTTGTCATGGGCAGCGTTTCTGTGGCATACAGCAGTGTTGGTCTAATTATTGTTTTATAAATCTTCAGTGTGCTGTTTTTGCTTAATGTCTTACTTTTTAATAGCTTTTTATTTGCGTAGAAAATTCTGTTTGTTGTGATTATCTTCTCTTTGATTTTGGCTTCACGTTCGCACTTATTGCTGATTGTCACTCGCAGGTATTTGAATCTTTCCTCAAAAGAATACTTTCCTATTTTGATTTTCTTCTTTTCGCATTCTTTATCTAGTCTCATTATTTTGGTTTTTTCTTGATTGATTTTCAATCCCATTTTTGCTCCCTCTGTGACAATTTCTTCCAGCACCTGTTTCATTTTACTCCTGTTTCTTTGTTATTAATGCAATGTCATCAACGCATGCAACTATCTGTTCTCCTCTTGTCCTTAATGTTCCCTTCTTTATCCTTCGGAGTACATATTGTAGAGTTAAACAGGATTGCTGACAGTGCGTCTCCTTGCCTTACTCCTTTATTGAAATCAAACTCCAAGTCTTGCTCTTGCTCATTTTCTACTGGAGTCTGTATTTCATGTTCCGTTAAGAGGTGCTTGAAATGTTCTTTCCATATTTGCTTGTATTCGTTTTCAAGCTCTGCGACTCTTCCTTCTAATGTTTTTTATTCCCTTTACTTTTCCCTTGTACACTTTATTGTTCTCCCCTATTTTCTTGTAAAATAACTTCATATTATTTTTTCTATTTTCTACTTCAATTTCCTTTATTCTGTCATCCATCCAGTTCCTTTTTGTTTTTCTTACTAACTTTTTGCATTCCCTTCTGATTTTTTCATATTCTTTTCTGTCCTCTTCTCTCCCGCTATTTAACCAGGTCAATTTCTTTTTGTTTCTTCTTTGCGTACGGTTTTTACATTCATCATTATACCACTCATTTGACGCTCTCCTCTTTTCTTCTCCCAGGATTTCTTTTGCTGCTTCGCTGACACAATGTTTTATTCCGCTCCATTCCGCCTCTATGTCATCACCATCTTCCAGATTTACTTTGTTTTGCACACTTTTTCATAGTTACGTCTCGATTTTTCTATATTCAGTTTAGACGTATCCCATCTACACCGTGGGCGTCCGCTTGTCCTATATCTCTTTATTTTCAGTCTGACTGTTGCTATTACTATGAAGACTCCACATCGGGTCCTCTGTATGATCTTATATCTGTTGTTGAGGATTGCATTCTTCTATTTACTAGAACGTGGTCGATTTGCGTGTATGTGTCTTTTGTGCTTGAACTTTGTACTACTGATCACTAAATCCATACTTGCTGCTAAGTTGTATAGTTATAGTATAGTATTTGACCATTGTCATTTGTCTTCTCATATAAAGTGAATTGACCCGCTATTTTCTATATAGACGCTTTTCTTCCTATCTGCACATCAAAATCTCTCATTCTTAGCCACGTGTCTTCTTTTGGCATCTTCTCTATTTCGTCTTCTAACCATTCATAAAACTTTTCTTTCTCTTCCTTTTCTGATACTTCCGTTGGCGCATATATATTTAGGATTGATATGTTTAAAGGTTTGGCTTGAATTCTCAAGTATGCCAATCTTTCATTAATTTCGTTAAATTCCATTCTGTTTTCTTTTAGTTTCCCCATTATTATGAAACCTACGCATTGTTTACCCTGCTTTTATGCTGCTATTATGTCTGTAGCCTTCTCTTCGTCCCCTTTTAGTTTTTTGAATTGTAAGTAGTTCTTATGACTGCACGTATTTTCCCTCTACTTTTATAATTTTCTTCTTCGTCTGGCGATCTTTGGCTGAATGTCCTAATCTTTATTGTGTTCGGTTCCGATGTATTGTGTTGCTTCGGCTGTTTAATCTCTCTTCTCATCTCTTCCAGTGTGTATATTTTTCCGTTTATTTGAATTTTATTGTATTTCAGGTATGCTTGATTACCATCTTCTCCCTCTTTTTTCTCAATTTTTATCAATTGTTTTCTCTGCTTCATCACTTCCTTGGAATAACACTCATCTATCCATATTCGCCTGTGCGCATCTTTTAAGTTTTTCTTTATACTCAGTATTTGGTTACGAAATTTTTTGTTCTTGTTTCTGTTTGCACCGGTCTTACTCCCTCATCCAATCTCCCGCCCAATCTCTCTACCTCCACCAAATCCACCCTCGTATCCATCTCACTTATTATCTTTGCTATTTTCTTCTTTAAGTTCTCTTCTATCTCGTTATCCTCTTCCAGCACTCCGAAAATAATCAACTTTTTATCTCTCACATCTCTTTCCAATATGTTAATTCGCTCGTCCTGCTCCTTAATCTTATTCTTAAGTACTTGGTTTTCCGCCTTCAACTTCAGCATTGAATTCAATGTTTTGTCTAGTTTTTGTTCTACGCTGTTCAACTTGCTTAGTCTGTCATTGATCTCTCCCAACTTCTTCAATATTTCTTCCATTTTGTTGTGTGTGGTCTATAAATCCTCTTTAGTCAGTCTCTGTTGTGTTTATTTCTGCAGCGTGAATATCGTGCGCTAAGGCGCACGCTGTGATCGACCCGTCGTTACCGTGATACCTTCTCCCTTTACTGCGCTGTTTTCTTGAGGTTATGTTCCGTTCATACTATTATAAAGTATAGCCAAGTATTACCTCAAATTCTACTGATTTACACTTTGTTACACTTAACCACCTTTATACATTCACTGATTCTACTTTGCTGATATATCTGTTCATAATTATTCAATAATTTAGAGTTTATATCGGAACGAAAAACATTCCAACCTTACTGTCTCTTGCCAGGACCGGCTCTCGAAGTTGAATTAGTATTATTTATTTTTGACTAATCACGTACTCATTTGTGTGTGTGGTTAATAATTGAGTAACTAGAGTATATGAAATATGTAAATAACCTATAAATAGAGTTTGTAAAAAAGGTGGTACCAGATGGCAGAAGCGTTGCGGGGCGTTGGTAGGGGTAATTTTTAACTGTTAGTCGATCTCGACAGTACCGCCAGAGAGTTCAAAGTGACAGTACGTTGCACGCCACACGCTAAAAGGGTGTAACGTTCCCTTCGAATGTGAATAAATATTCATTTCCCTGGATTAGAGAATAGAATTCCACATATTTATTGCACAATATGCAATAGCGGATTGCAAAGTCGCCATTTGAAGGTAGAAAACATTGTAAAAGTAAACGTCACGTATTGAATTTGAGTAACAGTATTCCATACTGGCAATTTATATATGATTTTATTTTTATGTGTGTGCAACTTCTAGTATCCAATCAACACTTTCGCCTATTTTGGGCTAAGTACGATCCCTCATGGAAGTTGCCAACATCTATGCAATTACGATACAATTTGCCACGTGTTCAAGGAATAGTATAGGAATGTATAAAATAGAAATGAGATAATCTGCCTATGTGTGAATGAAACAACTGATGCTCAGAAACACAGCGTTATTCATGTCGTAGCGCGTCCTTTAAAACGTAATGGTTCACCAGCTTCATTGTTGTTATCCAGTAAAAGGATTCAGAAAAGTGATGTACAAACATTTGTCACGATAATGAAAGATTCGTTAAAAGAATTTTCTATCACAGCAACCCAAGTCACAATGTTCGTTATTGACGGTGCCACAATGCTGAATATTGGTGGGATGTTGAAAATATGCTTTCCGACTCTTTCTCACATAACGTCCCTCATACACGCATATCACCTCGTAGCAGAAACCATTTGAAATACGTATCTGATGGTGGGTAAGTTAATAGCATCTACCAAAAAGTCTCCATCAAATCTCCCAAACACATTCGTGTATTCAAACAATTGTGTCCGAAAGTGCCAGTACCACCTCAGCTTGTAATAACGCGATGAGAACATGGCTCCAGGCAGTATCTACTATCTAAATCTACTATCAAAAATATTTTCACAAGTGAAAAATGTCATTTCGAACATTGATTCAAATGATTCTGCAGCAGCTCGAGATAGTCAGCAACTTTTTCCAATTCGGACGTTTAACAACAAATAGATGAAGTATCCATAAACTATTCTGAATTTGCACAAGCTATTGAGCAATTATAAAACAGTCACTTATCTACACGAGACGCATTAAATTGCAAAGAATTTACAAAGCGCTCTAAAAAAGTTGACGAACAATATAGGAGTCGATGTTGCTCTGAAATTTTGTGCAATTTTAACGAAAAATGGCGATTTACAAACGGTTCGGTCTATAACTGAAAATCAAGAGTGCACATATGAAGAAAAGGAATATCTGATATTTGCAAACCTTACTTCACTGGATGTCGAACAATCATTTTCGAAGTATACAACAAGGTATTCACAACACCGTCGACGGCTGAATGAATCGACAATGGAAGCGTTGCTGATGTTGCAATTCTACGCAGCTTACTAGGGCGGTTGTCTATTGCCACAGTAGACATCAAGACGACAGTAAAAGGTAACAATATTATTTTTGACTAATGTTGTATATTACGTACCTACATTTATGCGGTGCATCACTGCCGATACCACCTTTTCAACAAACTCTACCTATAAGGCACAGTAATGAAATAAAAGAAAAACTTTCAAAATCTAATAGCGACTATCAGTTCAATGTCAGTGCTCTGCCTTATAAAAGTATTTTAGTCAGTAGTATACATAATTTCATACTTCCCCGCACGTTTTATTGATTAACCCCTTAAGTGGTTAGGTCGTATATACTCATCAACAGCAAAATAGTACCGCAGCCGTTATGACGGATATATTCGTAAATAGAAAAATCTTCTCGAATACAATGGGATCTTCGAATATATACGATTGTGTGGTACCATAATGTACATATTGAAATGACTTCATACAACCAGCAACTTGTTTCAACTTGAATGCATACGTATGTGTGAATTTTATAGTTATTTGGTGCGTCATCTTCTGGGTCTCAACTACGTTTTTACTGAAGTACTTAACGTTTTGAAGTAATAAGTTAAAAGGTATGTATATGTATCTATTTTTATTATTTTTAGTTTGTACTAGCAGTTTATATATCATATATGTAAGTATTGTATATCTCCCTATAATCAAATTATATATATATATATCAATAATTGAAAGGAAAAGACAGCGGCAATAAGTAATAATATATAATTTATTTGATCGAGTTTATTCTTTGTAGCAAGTGTTACATAACTTTTTCTAGTTTTTATAATATTTATTATAGAAATGGCAAAACGCAAAGCTGTTGCGGAAAATATTGTTTTTGGGGACAGCAGCGACAATGAAGAAAATGAATTTGGGTGGAGTTGTTCGCAAAAATTGGGCAGTAGTTTCGACGATACTGAAGAAACTGAAGACAACGATGCGCAAGAAATGCAACTTCACGGAAATTGTATAAAATTCAACCATTATTACTTACGAAATAAATTCATTATATTGTATATGTATTCGAACAAAATATTGCTGTCAACGAGTCACTCACTGACTGCAAAGAAAGACTTTCTTGTAAACAATACATTCCATCCAAATGAAGAAGATTTGGAATGGAGATGTATGCACTTTGTGAAAACGAAACAGGCTATGTGTACAATTTTATACTATGTGCAGGAGGGATAACAATATATGGCAATAACCTCTATCCCGGCAAATCAATACCATCTCAAACGGTATTAGATTTAATCCATCCACTTTAGAAAAAAGGTATTGTTTATATATTGACAACTACTATACCAACATTAATTTAATAGATAAATTAGTGCAACACAGAACAGTCCTAGGGACAATGAGAAAAATAAAAGTAAATATTCCCAAAGAAATTAAAAATACAAAGTTAAAAAAAATGAGAGCATATCGCCATGTTTCGACAAAAACAAATGGTCCTCAAATAGCAGGATAAAAGATAAAGCCTTATAACAAGTAGTATACACGATGGCTCTACACAAGCAATAAGAGATAAAGGAGTTACATTATAGAAAAACCTACAATTGTATTATTATTGTTTTCAATAATCGAAGCATAATGTTTCGTGCGTGAAAAAGAAAGCATCATCAATGTTGGTCTAAAACGTATCGTAACAGATATCAAACAGATCGTAAAAAACATCCTGTGCTTAATGTAAGGGTACGTACAATCAAACTACATCAATCGTCACCTGCAATCGTATTAGCTTCCAGATGAGTACAACAATGTACTGTCGAAGTACTTTCAAAGTTACTGTTCAATACATTGAAAAAGTTCGAACTTTCAACAATCCAACTGTTAATCTTTAAGAGTGATGGTGCCGCAAACATAGTTTCTGTAAGTCGGTCTCTTAAAACACATTTTGCTAACTTGTTACATGTTACGTGTAAGGCTCATGCTTTCAGTCTTGTGGTAGATAGTATTAGAAAATGTTATCCTGAGGTAGACGCTTTAATAGCACATACAAAAGCAGTGTTTGTCCAATTGCCAAAACGTATTCGAAAATTTCAGACTGTGTCCCGATATATCTGCGCCACCAGAGCTGATTCTTACACGTTGGGGAACATGATTACAGGTCGAGTTTTACTATCATAAATATTTTGAGAATATTAAGAACATGGTTTTAAAACTCCATTCAAAGGAAGCTGCCGCTTTCAAGGAAAGACAGTCGAAATTTTAACATAGTCTGGTTAAAACGGATGTAATAACTATTTAGAGTAATTACTTCTAACTAGTGATGGCAATAGAAAAATTACAAAATCCTTCGGTGTCGTTAGTGGAATCTCTGCAAATAGTGCAACATATTCACGCACAGCTATGCGCGGTAGAGGACGCAAAAACTGTTTGTATTCTGGAAAGGTTTGAAAGTGTTTTATAGAAAGATTCTGATTTTGGCACCTTAAGACAAATTTGTGAAGGTGCAACAGAACCGTTAGGTTGTTCCAATTTTTTTTTAATTACGCTAGTATAAGGTCACAAGAATGTTCATTTTCGACATATAAAAACATTTTTTCCTCGCGCCGCACTCGGTTTGCTGAAATGACTGTCGAAACATATCTAATGTTGCAGATATTTGTAGCAGATGTGATTTGAAGAATGACTCTAATTATAATCAAGTTTTCACTCGCGAGAACGTGAAACCGACTAAAATTCATCATCGGTTCGGAAACGATAACCAGACATAATCGTGTGTAAGCTTGGCGCAGACAACTTTATCACACTCCACCATTACAGAGAAATGTAAATGTCCGTAATCTTTTCCATCCTTAGAATCAGATGAGTCGTCTTCATAGTCCTGATTTAGAATAGTTAAATTCATTCCGTCTTCTCTAAAAGTCTTTACAAAGTTGCTTCCATTATCCGTAATATTACGTTACCCCTAAGAAGCTTCGCCTTTTAGCCGATCAAATACCTGGTGTGGCTTTGCAAAAAACTGGACGATTAAAACATTTTGTTTTTGTTACAAATTTAACTGTATTGCAGCAACTTTCTTTGAGATTACGTCTATATATAATAATCGAATTCGCATTCAGCTCGAGTTTGACTAACAATAATTTTTCTGACGCTAAATTTGACCTGATCAACTTTTTCACTCGTTTTAGACCAACATTGATGATATATTCCTTTTTCAATGCACAAAATATTACGCTCCAATCATTGAAATACAGTTCCGGCAAGTGACCACGCGGGGAAGTACCAAAATATGTATCCACTTCGAAACAAATGTTGACCTGTCTTTGAATTTTATAATAATTTTCTTAGTTTCCGATGTAAGCCGCCTGAGAAGTTTTCCAATAAACACATTGTGTCAAGCATACGAAAACACCACTGTTCTTCAGTAAAATATTACACGCAGTTGTGTGGTTACAATTTAATACAAATAGTTAACTGCTCGTTCACTCGTTCAAATAAGCTGTTTGATTATTATTACCTGGAAAATAGAAAGTTTGTGGTTTTAGAGTGATGTGTGGTGTATGAGTGGTTTGTAACGCCGGACTGGATGGCGTTGAACTATTACAGCTCGACGTATTGGAACTTGAATCTGGTGCCTATAACATAATTATAACAATCACAACTATAATATAATCGTAGGTGCTATTGTAACTATAATCAAAATCATAATATAAAAATTGGGTCCCATAGGTTAATACAATTACTAACCGGAAACGGAGGAATGTTAATTGATGGCTGTGGATGCGAGTGTTTTCTATGTTTTTGGATAGCATTTTTTACCTTCACATTTCTCGGTCTTCCTGTATTTGGTGATTGAAAAATTTGATCTAGAAGTAATTACTGTATGGTAAAATTGTTTTAATGGCAACGTAAGGGTTAACGTACTATTTAAAGGGCATTTTCTTATGAATTCATCCAAATATTCTATAGGTAATCCACAAGATGGCGTAACTCTATCTTCACATTCTCTATGGCACTTGTATTTACATTCTTTACATTTGAGACCACTACCAAAATATATTTGTTTGGAACAATAATCACATGTCGTTACCATTTTGTATGTTTTTGTGAACCTATGTGCAATTTGATGTCCATAGCTTCTCGTCACAGTAGGTGTTCTTGGTGACTTTGGTACTTGCAAATTTGTTGCTAAAATTAAACAATAGCCAAGATATCTTTTGTGTAACACAATCTACGTAAAAATAACTATAAAAGGTCAAAAGTAAATAACAGAAACTCCCAAAGCAAACGACCAATATTACTAGCGTTTTTTCCCCAAAAATTTGTATTACCTAGTATCGATGCTCCCCTAAATATCTAAAACCTACCTTGTGGCACAGCAAGATACCAACTTCCGATAACAATTACGAAATGGTACTAATGCACCAAACTAGTTTCAGTGAAAGTGGGGCCCGTTTAAAAAAGTAAGAAGCGAGTGACAGATACTAAAACTAATTACATGCCGTGCAAAATCCGTGATATCGTCGGAATAACAAAACATAATAATATACACCGTGTCCAATATAATGATGAACAGCATGGGGATCTTGGAGACGATAAGAGTTACGAATCAGTTAAATGGGACAAAAGTTAGGGCATGAAGTGACTACACAAATGACGCAAGCAAACCCCAAATATCTGTCTCGATTTCCGAGAATTAAAATAAAAGCTTGGTCATTTTCGATTTTATTTTTTCCCGACTTCATTATAACTGATATCCCAAAAATACCTTTGTTCTATAAAAATGTCTAGTATCTCTATTTTGAATACCACTCTAACTTAATTTGTAAGAAAACAAACAGACAGTTATGAGTAGAGACAAGCAGTTTTAGGCAGATAACCCCCACCAATTACTTTCTGCACCGATACGAGTGTTGGAGAATGCGTGCTAGTAGCACAATGCCCTTCGCTCCCGCTATGCAAGTAGAGAAACGGTAGCCCCCACAGTTTGCCGTGTTATTGAGTTATTTTCGAAAAAACAAAAAAGAACAAAATCCAGTAAACTTTCAGGGGTAATTTCGCCCTCTTAAAACGAGATTGGAGAGCTAAAGAAAACGGATTTAAACATTCTTGGGTGAGAAAAACTTATCCGGACAATTTATTTTGTTTTGTTTTAATTTGCAGCTGGAGACGTTCCTTTGTAACTGTAGCCCAACTGATCTAAAACTGTAGATGCGCGATAGTAAGTATAGAATCGGAATGCGTCAATGTAAAGCTACAACCCAAGCTTGATTCACATTGTATGGCTAGCCGGCGGCAAGCAACCAATTTTTACCATACTAGTAAATATCCCTCATATTCATACATTGTACAGCTAAACACCGCCCTATAATCTTTTCACAACTAATTTTCTAGGTGGCAATCATTACCTTACAACTGAAGATGATTTTATGGACAAATTTTTATTAGAACTACAATGTTTATATTTTTCCGACAATAGAAATCAAAAAGAATGCGTGTACATAGATTTTCACTACAAAGAAAGATTGAAGGTGAATTCTGGACGTTATATAAAAAATTGTTAGACAATGAAGTAAAATTTCACCAATATTGCAGAATGTCGAAATGAGTTTAATAATTACATAAAAAAATTTCTCTAGCTCTTGCTAAACTGAATTCTTCGCTTAGGGAAGCAACAATTAGCAGTTTGTTAGGATCAGTGATGTGAGTCGTTAAATTACCAAAATAATAACTGTAAATTACCCTATGAACGTTCCGTAAATTACCGGCTGGATATACATTCTAAGAAAAAGATTACACCGATAACCCAAGATTCCATGAACAGTGTTATTATTAGAGATAGACAAAAAAATTGTTAATAAACCCTGCAGGAAATATATATATGATATAAGTAGTAAATAAATTGTAAGCACCTACGAAAAAAGAAAAACAAAAATGGTAATACTAACAAAATAGATTAGATTAGACATATTAAATAGAAACTAGGAACCAAGATAAATAAGAACAAACTCTCTATGGACCAATAATCGGTTTTGATATGGTTTGGAAAGGGTGGCCTAGGAACATTGAGATTTAGACAACACAATAACCCCGCGTAGTCTTTAGAGTTATTGAGTATACCAAACAAAAACCTTACACTTGAAATAACACGTCTCTTATGCAATGACTTGACAACATAAAGTTATAGACATATCCTCTCTCCGGGTAAACGCCATTAATCTTGTACAGCAGGTATTTCAAGTAACGTCTCTGTATTGCTTCAATATTACTAATATGCACTTGATAAATTGGATACCAAACTAAAGACGCATAATCATTGATAGATTCGATCCGATGGTATATTTTCAGATCATCTGCGAATATTAAATGCTCACTGGTAATAATGGCACTGATGTCGTTTATGAAAATCAAGAATAATATCGGGCCAAGATTTGTACCCTGTGGCAAACCGGAAGAGGGATAAAAATTATCAGACCTAGCATGACGATACTCTACGTACTGCTTCCCCCTAAAGAGGTATGACTTCAATAAGGCTAATAATAATAATAATAATAATAATAATAATAATAATAATAATAATAATAATAATAATAATAATAATAATAGTTTATTGTCCAACAGTAATTACCAATAATAGGACAAAAAATATAATAATTAGATACATACATTAAAAGAAAAATACAAAATATTAAAGTAATTACAAATCATTAATAGCATTAATAAAAATGTCCGTGTAATGAAGGTCGGCATATCGGCACATTGTAGCAAGTGGCGAAGCACTAAGTAAATTAGTTCCAGAAAATGGTATAAAAATATAGTGTGAGAACGAGAGGATAACCTAGGAACATAAAAGTTTAACTGGAAAAGCAGAGCCGAACAGTCAATGATTCCATGTACCAATTTCCATATGAAACGGGCACCACTGCATTCACGTCGAAAGGCTAGAGAATTAAAGCCGTGCCTTCCCAGCAACGAATTATAATCAATTCCTGGATCGGAATAAATGCCATCCATCCTAAATGATAAATATTTATATATGCCAACACCGGACATGATAGATTCTCCAAGAGGTCATTAATGTACAGAATAAATAGCAAAGGCCCCAGATTTGATGCCTGCGGGACACCAGACGCCGAAATAAAATCCAAGGATTTATAGCCATTATAGTGTACATAATTACATCTATTACTTAAGTATGACTGAATTAACTTCAGAAATGCTGTACTAAGGCCAAACCCACATAGTTTATACATTAGTATATTGCGATCAATGATATCGAAGGCCTTGCTGAAATCCGTGTAGACCACATCCACCTGGGCACGGCTATCCAACTCACCACAGATAAATTGAGAAACACTGACAAGGTTGGTGACAGTTGATCGACCACGGACAAAGCCGTGCCGATTGGGCGATATGTAAGGTATAACGTTTTTATATAAATGTAAATACAGAACATTCTCAAAAACCTTGGCAAAATTCGACAAGATCGATACAGGTCTATAGTTAGTAATATCAGATTTATTCCCCTTTTTAAATATAGGACATATTGTTCTTTGCCACACAGAAGGTCCTGATAGACAAATTAAGCAAAACCGCCAGAGGCCTAGCAAAAGCTGAAGGCTACTAAAGATGGTGAGAATCCAATGATCTGAAGTTTCCATAAAAGTGATGGTTAACATGATCGAACGCCTTCTGGAAGCCTGTATATATTATATCAACTTGGCCTTGCTTGTCAAGTGTTTCGGATACATACTGAGTTAAACAGCTGAGATTGGTAACTGTCGATCGCCTCGCCTTGAAGCTATGCTGAGTTGGTGAGATGTAAAGCTTAACAAAGTTGTATATGTGGTGGCAAAGTTAGACTCGAACACTTTAGAAAAATTACATAAAATGTAGATAGGTCTATAGTTGCATACATTGTCTGGCTTACCAGATTTTAACACAGGACACACGCGAAATTTTCCATATGTGCGGAACCACCGATGTCTTCAAAATGTTGTTAAATATATAGTATAAGGGTTTCACAAACACTGTGACGCAATCACGAACAATAAAATTAGGAACCGCGTCAATACCACTCTGGAGGTTATCTTTGGCTTGTTTCAAATGTTGTAATATAATGTCTTCTGTTATAGATGATAAATGGATGTTGCTCGATACAGCTATCGACAGGTTCTGCAAGGCGCAGTAGCCCTAATCAGACTGAGCATAGACACCACCAAAATAACTTGCAAATGCATTCATTTCTTGTGGCGTATTGTGTTCTATATCATTATATGTCATAACACCGGGTATCCTGGTATGGTTACGCTTGTTGCTAACAAAACGCCACAACTGCTTTGGATCTCTAGAGACTTGATTCTCGGATACTCGAATAAACTCACTGTAAGCATTGTCAATTAGCCCTTTACACAACGCTCGTGACTGCCTGAAGCGATTGTAATAAATTATAGTGTCGTATCTTTTCTAGTTTCTATTAGCATTATGCTTGCGTCGAAGATGCTGAATTATATTCAAGTCGTATCATGAAGGATAGCTACGCCTGGAGCGATCGAAAATCGAAAATATTGTACAACGTGCAGTAAAATCCATCACTGCAAGTTTCAAACGAATCAGAACGCGGAAGAGATGACCAGCCCGCGTTAAACAACATATTGTGCATTAAGGGAAAATTAGTCTCCTTGAAGTTGTATGTTCTACACAGTTCGTGTTGCTGAAATCGAACATGGCGTATTAATGTACAATTAAAACTAATACCAGGGGTAATGCACGTCCTCCTGCACTAAGGGAGCAGCACAGTCCAAATTAGAAAGCTCTAAATTAAGCAAGCGGTCATTAGTATTTCGAATTTGATTATATTGATTTAAGGTCAAAACTTCCGGAAAATTATTCAGTACAAATGTCTTTCGATCATTCTGCTCACCATTATAGAAAGGAACATTAAAATCACCCAGTACAAGGATATTCCTACGGCAAATCAAATCTAGTGTTTTAAAGAGCGAGAAGAAATGCTGGAAGTCATCCGGGGATATGGATGGTGGTATGTAAACTACCAAGATTAAGACTTGAAAACTATTCGTACATAGTATCATACAAGCAACATCAACCTCCGATAAAGCCTCTTTGAAAATGTCTAAAGTCACACGCGCAGTTGATAAGGAACTATTAACAGCCAATAACACTCTACCACCCCTCGATAAGCCTGTGGCCTGTAAATTCCGATCACTACGAAAAAGGTGTAGTGGCTGGGAAAAAGTTCACTGGTAGACGTACCATCAAGTAGCCAGGTCTCCGAAAAGCAGATGATGTCGCAGTCACATAAAGATACATTGTTATAGAAGGTATTTATTTTGGTATTGAGGCCCCCGACATTCTCATATACACAGTCGATGGTGTTATTGTACTTTGATTGGCTGTCTAGTTTAAATGAATTATTTTGGGAACACCACGAATATTCTTGATCTTCAAATTAGTTTCTCCTGCCGCTATTCTTCTCTGTAGTTCAACCTTAAGAGTCCCATACATCTGCAGTTGTCGCGAAATAGATATCCCACTATATTTTGATATTTTTTCAAATTTGTGGAATTGCATACAACAGAGTGGGCACTAGATTCACTATCCATTGCTACTTTAATAGATCGCGAGTTTGTGACGTGAGAGTCATGGTAGCGACCCAATCTGACTGGCTTCAAATCACAAATATCGAGAGTAAGAAAAAGGAAAAACAGGGGAAAAAAAGAGGGTATCAAAAAGAAGGAAAAAGTTGTATATTTTGTACACATCAAAACACCGAACTATCCACATCGGGATGCAACTGTCGCTCACACGAATAATAATTTCGAAAGATATGCAATCAGGAACAAAACAGTGAAAGAAATCAAACAATGATATAAACCACTCACAAAACAACAAATTTAGCAATTTTGTAAAGAGCAAAGAAAACACGCCCGTATACTAATGTATTTGCTTACACACAATGTTGTATCGTGTATAAATTGATTTTACTTTTAGTATCGCGCATCATATCTATGCCAAGCTAATACAAATTTTCAAAATAAACTACAATTAGTCATTTTACTTCTTTACATATTTATTTGATTATTCTGTGGAGTTAAAACCTAAATGATTCAATAATCGAAATTAATGTTAGAAATGAAATTTACTCAAAAGAAAGAAATTTCGTTTTTACGTGTATTAAAGTAAAAATTGAAAAGGTAATTCGTGACTCGGAACTATCAGAAAATCATATTAAAACAAAGTACATCGAAACCAAAAGTAAATTATTAGACTATAAATATACCATAATAGAATTAAAAAATCATGTAAAGGTGTTAGAAGTACATACTGGAGAAAGCAAGCAGGTATGTGAAAATATTATTTAATATGGGGCGCCTAAAGTATGGAATAAGTTCAGTAAAAGCGAAATAAAATGTTGAAAGAAATCCTTGAACAGACCGATTTTACCTGATATAAATACACATTTTACATTACAAGGGATTTTGAACCACCAGTTGTTTTTGAATAATGATACCATATCTTTGTTTAAATAGCAATCCCCATTTTTTTCTTGATTTTGAGAGATCTTTTTATTGTCGAGTTGACAGTAAAAGAATGTTGGCATCTTGCATATAAGATTCTTCGAGTATTGTTATTTTCTATAACTGTTAAATGCTATACTGTGAGAATCAATCAGTCAGAGTAAATCGATAAAGTTGTAGGTTTCTTTAAAAACCAAATAAAATGAACGTTATTTACTATGTTATTTTCTTTATTCTCGATATTATTTCATTTGGTGAGTAAATTCTTCAGGCTTCAGTATTATGTTGAACTGTAGGACGCAGTGTATTAGTAATGTCTGTTTAGCCGAAATTAAGTATTTGCGAGCCACGTTTTATTCAGGAGCGTGTAAGTTATAACAACTTTAGAAATATGAAGATTTCTATAAATTACTATTGGTTCAATTAAATATGGTATTAGAAAAGAAAAAAATGCATATAAACACACGATCCCCAGTAACTTACATTTATAGCTGTTGTCGTCACTATCAGTTCCAGCATTATTATAAGGTGGTGATTTAATGGGACTCGTCAACAAAGGACTATTGTAACCTTGCATAGTATCAGGCCCAGGTTCAGTTGGTAATCTGCCTCTTCGCTTAACGGTTTCATTACTGCAAACAAAACCAAGTGATTAGAATCACATCTTCCTGCATTCTCATATTTACCTAGTGATATTAGTTTCATTGTTATCATTTCTTGACGCCGCTAATTGTGATTCATGAGACTTACTTTTAGTTAAGGGATAGGAATCGGGTAGTAAAATCGTTGACTGCATGCATGTTTGATTTTTTCTTTGTGGGGGAGGCGTTGTTGGAAATTTGCAACCTGTAAGTATAAATTTTGCGTATAAATAAATCGAGTTAAATATGTACTGAAATAGGTTTATAAAATGTAAATATCAATTTTATAAATAAACATAAGGAAACGACAGGTTCATAATTACAGTTCATGCAAAACATAGCTACGACTAAACACAAAAAGTATCTGTTACACATTGAATACGGGTATCCATCTCAATAATTCCAAATAAAAATAATGATTACATATTCACAATTGGTTCTAACAAAGTATAAATTAGATTGTTATGGTTTTTTATCGGATAATAATCCCTAGATTTAGATACAGGCAATTAGAAATTTGACGGCGGAGAATGCTCAGAACTATTGTAGATAAACCTAATGAAGGAAGTAGAAAAACTCATCGATAGCAACCATCAATTGTCTTGCACACGGTATACAAGTGCATGTAACCGAACTGCTTCATTTTAAAAATTATTTAGAAGAAATTGAGGGTATTAATGAGGAACCTGTTGTGTTAGCTGATGCAGATTATTCTGATGACTAGGGCAACGAAAATAGGGCCGAAATTTTCTAAGTAGTACAAAACGTATCTACTTACTCCTAGTTGCATGATAAACAAAATATATAATTAAATCCTAGATCTGCGGCAGTCTAGCGTAAATGTGAAACAAAAAGCTTCTTGAAAACTGAAGTCTTAAGGCATGTTTTGAATGGTTTGTAGGAGCCAGAAATCAAACATGTCCATATCAGAAAAGCCAGTGAAAGCTAAGGCAATAGAAATTGCAAAAAGTGCGGCTAGAAAAATGTTAGTGCGTCTGAGGGTTGGCTCCAAAAATGGCGTTGAAGACACGGCATTAGTTTAAAATGCATGTCAGGTGAAGTAGCTGACGTAACGCAACATACGGTTGATGCATTTATGCCGAAACTTCCAATACAACACTTGAATTGACATCCGACAAATGCACAGGACGAGAACTAGCCAAAGAAAGACTAACCGTTTTATTTTGTCCAAGCATGATAAGACGAATTGTTAGTGATTGGAAAAGTAGCTCGTCCTAGAGCATTAAAAAATATAAACATTGAGGAATTAATTACCTGTCATGCAGAAGTCAAATAAAAAAGCGTGGATGACTGGTAGAGCTGAATCGAAAAATAGACATGGAAAAAAGAAACTTTTTAGTGTCTTTACATAATGCAGAATCACATACTCGAGAGTTGAACCTAAAAATGGGAAAATTATTCGGTTGCCTCCCAACTTGTGTTTGGGAACCTTCGGATCAGAGCATCATTCAAAAATTTCAGTACCGAAATCAGATTTTGAAGCACATCTAACGTGAACAGCATCAAATCAGCATCTAAGCATTCAAAGGAAATTAATGCTTTAGGAGTATTCTATTTCATAAAAAAGAGTGGTAAAACGTCAATCCCACAACAAGACAAAACCGTTTCGGAAAAGCGAAAACAGAGCTTTTCGACATTAACCTCGAGGACGATTTACCGTTGTGTACGCTTGTCGAAATGTTTGAATCTGTTAGAGAGTTGGCTGTTACAAATGATCAAAATTTAGGCGAATTCATAAACATTGATCACAACACCCCAATTGGAATCTAAAGAAAATGAGTAGATAAATTAAAACGGTGCTACTAATACAATGTAAGATTACAACCAATAATAACAAAGTTATCGTAAAAACACTATGTTGTGAAAATGTAAATTTATATGTTGCTGATGTTTCGTTAAAATTTATGCTTGATGAGCCAACGATTCAAAACACATTTCTAAGTAATGTATATAATAACGAAATTAATCGTAGAATTAATTGAGCGCCTTTAAGATAAAAACGAAACAGACACTAATACTGAATACCCCCTCCCTCCTTCTATTCATCAGAAACTAACGATAGTGATTCCGAAGATTTTAAAAGTTTGTCCGTTGAGTCAGTATCTTCGATGTCAGCTATCTATGATTCTAACGTAAAGTAAAAAACTAACACGAATTATTAAAAAGGAGTGAATTATTTTGAATAAAAAAAAATAAAGAGAAATACATACAAACGGTGTACGATTTTGTACAGTTTGTACAGACATATCGGCCAACAAGTGTGGGAATCAGAAAATCTTTTCCGAAGCTGGCGCTTAATTTGCACCAATAAGCCGAAATTACGGGATTCTAGTCTCAATAAGTTATGTTCTTTACGCCCATATTAAAAAAATATTTATACCATGTGACAAAAAAACGAATCACCCAGTAAAAGCATATATTTTTAGACCAAATCTTGTATAAAGATTTATTGTTTAGAATAAATTAAGTATAGGGCATCATGTAGCTGTTGTAAGTTCATTAATGAGTCAGCAAGTATACCAACCCTTCGACCCATCATATCCCAGATGTTCTCCTCTTGCAAGAAGTGTAATGTCGCTGCGACAACATGAAAAACAGACATTTTCTTGTAGGAATATGGCATTATTTGATGTTTGGATATATGGTAAAGAGGATGGTTCTAAAATGTTGTGAATGTACATTTGAGCATTTAAATGGCCTCGAAGGAATACTAAAGACATCCTACTTCCCATTCTAATTCCACCCCAAATCATCAATCCTATTGTAAGTGCAGTCTCATGTCCTAACGAAAAATCAAAAACTGCCTTTCCCCTCATCGACGACGAATTCGTCTACGACTATCATGGTCCCACGAACAGAAGCGAGATTCGTTTGAAAAATAAACCATGTTGTTCTTCTCATCAACCCAAACTGCCCGTACCTTTCATTATCTTAATCGTAGGGCAGGCTGACAATAGGAAATCAACCCAAAGGAACGAACACATCCAGATATGGAACGTATTGTTATTCTATGACCTATCTCCGCCAAAACACATTTCCCACAGACCTTGAGGTACTATACCGATCCCAAAGGGTAGGCAATTTTTGTCCTGTGTTCCCGTTCAATTGTTCTTTTACGGCGCCCAGAGCCTATTCTACAATATGGTCTACCTTCTTGAGACCAATCTCTCCAACAACGAATAACTTGCAATTATGTATTTGCATCACCCTAACGACTTCACGATATGCAATACCCGCCTCACGACTCCGTTCAAAATCAACTAGGTAGGATTAGACTTTTACAGTCGAATAACCGAAATAAACTGATCCAAAACAAAGAAAAGAAAAACGAATATTTTCGTTGGAGTTAGGCAAAAAAGGACAAAGATTTATTGTTTTCTTGTTAATTGTTTTATCATTGCGTATTTCTAACACCATAACCGTCTGTACAAAATGTGGTTTAAAAATATAAACTTTCACTGGGTGTTCGTTTTTTTTTGTCACATATAGTATGTATTGACCGTACCGCTCCTGGCCCGCCTAGTGGCATTTCCTTACTTTCCGCAGCATATTGGAGGTAGCAGATTCATTTTAGGATTTTAAACTGCTACGCTCCGCCGCAACTGGGTTTCGAACACCGGAGCTTTTCATTGTGAAGCGTGATTTTTACCGCTCAACTACTAGGGGGTTGATTGTTTTATATAGCAGAATGTTATGTTCCAGTGAGAGTTTAGATTTTCGTCCTATTCACCACTGTATTTATTTTAACTTCATGTCTAATTGTTTTTGTTTTTGCGACGATATGTTGCTTTCATCTGATTATGTTATTCCAATGCATACCTATGTAAGTACTTTGTGTTCGAGCGGTATTTGTAGGTTATTCAGATGCGCTGCGGGATACTGCTCTTTTCTTAACCCATTTGAACACGCTGTACTCATTTGGGTACAGTTTACCGTACTAAAATGAGGACCGCGGGTACAAATGGGTTAAGGTAAAATTTACTTGTATGGATTTTGTCTCGTTCATTTTGATATTCCATTTTTGTGTCTAAGTTTGTACTTAATCCAAATGGTTTTGTAATGAGATGGATCCTGCTACTGATTTTACATCAAATGAGAGCATTACTGTGCCATCTGTAAAGGTGCAGATCGTTGTATTTTCACTAGTTGGTAGATCTGCTGTGTGCAGAACATAGGTACTTCAGATTTCCACGACGCTCTTGGCAGTTAATATGCTGATAAATTCTCATAGTAACATTTAATGAGAAACAAATTCAAAATTATAGGCCTACAGAACTAAGAATGCCGGTTGCGCACCAGTATAAAATGTAGTCATCTTTTAAATTCTTACGTGGAAAATGTTCATCTGTATCACAGATTTTACTCCTTCTCTATCTAATTCGCTCGTCACTGGCATTCGCACATCTCTACAACTGTACGAGAGTCGTTTATGGCCAAGGTCGTCAACTCAAAAAACCTATAGATGAAATTAAATAATAAAAATTGGAATTCAATAGCGTGATATGATAGATCTACCCCTAGCTCTTATCACTGCTTTCATTCCTCCGAGGAAGATATTGATCAAGTTGTGAATGGCTTCTTGAAGATTATTCTCCCATTTGACAAGATAATCTTGGTGGTCAATTCATAGTTGTAATATTCACGAATTGAAGGTAGTCTAGTACCCTTCTAGCAACGTGTGGCTGAACATTATCCCGCACAAGAATGAAATTGTCTTCATAATTGTCCTGTACAAAAAACTTCGTTAAACGTTCGTATTTCAACTTGGCTACAACGTCCAACAAATGTTCGCGTATATGTTAAAAAATCGAGTTGGTTAAATAATTTAAATGGTTAAATGTGGTATAAAAGTAAAGATAATAAAGTGACGGTTATGAAACGGTAATTATATGTTTACAAATTTAAGTGTATGATACAAATTGCGATTCCTTCTTATAAAGGTGTTCTGTTTCTGAAAAAGTGTTTTCTATGGATTTATTATACCATTGATTTTTTCTGAAAAAGAATCGTCCCTTTTATCCGCAAACATTTAAGATTTGTATAAAAATACATTTCACAGTAATCGATATAATTTATTTATGAATATGAATGCTAACGGTGGCAACATTAAGACACGCTCACAGAAAGTAAATATCTCGTGGAAAATGTGCCAGTAAAAAGTTCTTCTGGCTCTAATACGAGTTATATATCAATTACATCCGTCTGAGATAAAGAAGGAAAATACGGAAAACAACAATTAGCTACCGTGACCTATCAATTACAAGAACTGCAGGATAACAATGCCGAACAAGAAAAAAGATTGAGTTTTATAAGATCAAATGGGAGACTCAGGCATGTTCAGGAAACCTAAATAAACTTTGTTGAAGTAAATAGTTTGTTAGATACTTTTAGTAAGAGCAATGATGGTTTTCATTCCAATAGGGTGGGCAAGGGGAAAATATTTCGATTCCTTATTAAACATCTTTCTTTATAATTAAAAAGCTTATCAATGGTTTTTGAAAACATTTTGGCGGTTGGCGCTGTTGCCATATCACTTTGGGGCGGAGTAGGTATGTTGTCATCTGTGTCTACAGATCACCATCTGGAGATTTTGATACTTTCTAGGGGTGTATATTTCGCTTGCCGGATGAAGTGTGCAGTAGGGTCGGTGAAGTTATCGTTTGTGTCGACGTCAATGTTGATTTTAAGGAAGACGCAACTAATACACGCAGTGTTTTATGTTTCGGTTTGATCCCTTATGTTGCCGAATACACCCGTGTAACTGTGGCATCTAGTATTTTAATAGATAATGTGTTTGTGAATAACAATGCATATAGCTATTATTGTCACATTAGGGAATCACTGCTGTCGGATCATAAGTTTCTGCTGCTAAGCTCAACTCATTGGATTGTTACGGGATCCAGATTTGAATACCAACGACGTTTTACCAAAGGGTCAACCTCTAAATTTCAAACACTTATGAATGGGGCGGACTGACATGGTGTTTACTCTAATAACTTGATACGTTTCAAATATTTTATAACACCTTTCTCTATAATTTTTCCATAAGTTTTTCCTTTGAAAAATATTTATGTAAACCGAACCACAACAATCCATAGTACAATGATGATTTGAAATGTTATGCTGAACACGTTTATAGTGTTTATTTATATCTATATACACTCCCAGTCACGGTAGTTGGGACACCTCGTTAAATTTAGGATATTGTGCAATAAAAATTCAAAATCTTACACAATACTAAGAATTCTACTGCGTACTAATTATTACTGGTTAGTGGATCATACAGCATTATTAGGAATGATGTACTAATGGAATTTACAATAGAACTTAATCTTAATTACAATAATCCCTAATAATCGCAATATAATGATTTCATAGTATTACCGAAAGAAATATTCAAGTAGTATTACAATGCTTTATGTGTCATAAACATTTACAAGGGTGCTTAATTAGAAAACTACTTTCACTATTCGCAGACGCGCGTTTCGCGATCATACCGCTCATCAATGCGACTGTGTGAAGTAGTTTTCATTTCTATAGAAGCTAGCTGCAAAAAATGGGTAATTAGTACATTATAGCCGAATTTCGTAATTGAACTCTCATATGTACGAACATCTAACATTTACAACAGTATTTCCAAGAACGATTTTATGGTCATCAAGGTATTATCCTATCCCTCTAGTACCTCGGCCCATTCAGTTTACTTCTAAACGTCTCCGTGTACGCGCGAAGTGCAAGTGGGCGAATTTTGAAAGTATTAACAGTGAAAATGCCGCGTGGAAAACCGATCAGTGTTGAAAAGCGATCGTCCGTGATCACACTCGATAAAGAAGGGTATTCTGTTCGACAAATTGGCGAAAAAGTGCATCTGGCAAAATCTAGTGTAGCCAATATTATAAAACTGTACCGTACAACGGAAAGTTTAAATGACCGTGATCGACCAGGTCCGTCTCGTATTACGACGAACGTTGATGATCAGCGAATCGTTTTAATTAGTAAACGAAATAGAAGACTGACAGCACCACAAATATCAGCAGAATTCAATCGCGATCGTCAAAACGCGGTATCAGTGAGCACTATTCAACGTCGCTTGCGAGAGGCAAACCTATTCGGATGAATTGCTGTACGGAAACCGCTACTAAGGCGAACCAATCGTTTAAAACGATTACAGTGGGCCCAACGACATCGAGATTGGACGGTGGAGGAGTGGAAAAATGTGCTTTGGACCGACGAATCCAAGTTTGAAGTGTTTGGACAAAATAGAAGAGTTTATGTTCGGAGATCAAAGACAGAAAAAATGCTTCGCGAATGTCTAGCACCCACTGTAAAACATGGTGGTGGCTCAGTTATGGTGTGGAGTTGTTTTTCGTACGTAGGAGAAGAAGATCTCGTTCGGATAGAAGGTATTATGAGAAAAGAACAGTACAGAAATATTCTAGAGCATAATGCTGTACCTTCTGGCCAGCGATTGATAGGGGAGAATTTGACCTTCATGCAAGATAATGATCCTAAACATAACGCCGTATGTTTAGGATCATGTATGTATGTAGGGATTATTTGAATACACAACAAACACAAAATACCTTGCAAATAATGTCATGGTCTCCACAGAGTTCCGATCTTAACCCGATCGAACTCTTGTGGGATGAGCTGGATAGACAGGTAGGAAAAGTGACTCCATCTTCGAAACAACACCTTTGGGAAGTTTTACAAGAACAGTGGAACAGTTTACCACCCAACACACTTACAAAACTTATCGAAAGAATGCCCAGAGTTGTTCGGGCCGTATTGAATGCAAAAGGAGGATTCTTCGACGGGAAGAAAGTTTAATGATTGTATTTGATGAATATTATTATTTGCTATCATTTTGTCATAATAAACCAATATTTTGTTATATATAACTGATTTTGTATTTTATTTTTATTTTTGTGCAAGTTAAATACTTATATTGAAAAATATTAACTGTCCCAACTTCCGTGACTGGGAGTGTATATATATATATATATATATATATATATATATATATATATGTATATATGTATATACATATATATAACACAAAAATTGTATCTACCTATGTCCGTTACAGATTTTGAAACCATCCAAGCGATGTGCCCCAAACCGGTTTCATTAGAAAGGCAATAATGCGAAGATGGTTTTAGACCACTAAAACAATGCATTAGGCACAATCGGTCCAGTCATGAAGTCGATTTTCGACTTTTTCTAGTCTAAAGACGAAGAAAGCGATTCCAATTTACAAACAGGGTGATCTACATGATGTAATTAATTACAGATCTATATCTTTACCAACAGTCTTTGCGAAATTTTCCGAGAAATTTATTAATACCCAATTGCCGAATTACTTACGAAGTACAATTTCCTGTCCCCAACAGGTTTTTTTAAGTCTACGTGCGATGCCTTAGGTCATATTATTAATAAGATTTATAAAGACCTAGATAAAGAGACCAATATTGCTGGAGTATTTTTCGATCTATCAAAAGCTTTTGACACTATTTATTATTCGATACTGTTATTAAAATTAGGTGCACTTGGAATTCATGGTGCAGCTAAGGATTTGTTTGCTTCCTACATGAGCAAGAGGAAAAGTATTATTACTTTGACGCTGAATGTAAACTGTGTTACACAGAAATATAAATCTGAACCTTTTGGAATGAACTGTGGTGTACCGCAAGGGTCAATTTTGGGGCTAACCCTTTTTCTAATTTAGGTGAACGATCTCCATTCTTTATTAACACTCTGTACTCTCACAATATGATGATACAAATTGTATCGTTGTAACTCCAAGTTTCCTGACGAACAATGACGCAATAACTGGTTCTCTAGTATCAAATCCTTAATTTTGAGCTACTACTAGGACTCTACTTAGCTGGACGACTCATTTCATATATTCTCTTGTTTCATTCAGTTTATCATGTGAATTTAAAACCGAACACTAGCAAAATTGATTTAACTGCCTTTTACAAACTGCTTTAAACATCGTTAACCATCTTGTTAAGCAGCAATTGGAAAATGTAACGTTACATCTGTCAAACAATTGTAATTGTTTATCAGTAGTGGCAGAAGATATCCTAGGCCACCCACAAAATGTTGAATAATTCAAAACTTCCAAACATTACAAGTAATATGAGAAGTTATGATGCATTAATCTTATCCGAGAGTTTATGTAAATTAGACAGAACGCGTAATCGTCAAATCTTAACCATTCCGATAAGAAGGATTCTTTAAGTGTGATACAGCACATGAATAATGCAAGGCACAAATTCGGAAATTAAAATTAATGAAACATTGTAATTCAATTTATTTCCTCTTTTAACCTTCCTATACTCACGTCAAAATGAAAGACGTATACTATACTATATAAGTCGGTCTCACAGACCGTATGCGTGAGTATAGGAAGGTTAAGAAAAACATATAGTATCTAGGGTCAGTCAACGTCAATGCATATATTAGAGTACAAATGGGAATATTACTACTGTCCTTGTCCACAGTAATATTGCATACCTTCTAAAGTGAGGCAGTTTCTTTCTAAACCCTTGATGGGGGAGGAGAAATTAGGTCTGCATGCAAAGACTATGTAATTCATTCCATAAAATATGGTTGAGCATCCTGGCCTCATTGCCTGTGAAATATGCGTCGCAACAATAATTGTGCAAAATTCAGAGCTGCACTATCCGGAAGCAGCAGAATTCACGCATCAGTTGTTAAATGATATAGCTCAGAGGAGCAATATTCAAAAGGCGGCATGACCCTTCCCCTCACGTTGCTGGCGAAAATGCCGTGGTAGTGGAGAAGAACAGCCGAGCAAAGCCAAGCGTTGCGGAACCGCGTTCGGCTGCCGTCCGCTCCCCGTTCCCTCCTCTTGGCAATGATGAGATATTGATTGAGAGGATATTGTTCTAGAAAAGTTACTATTTAAAATATAATGGTTGGTTGTATTTGGTTTATGTCTCCAACAGATAGATTTCTAAGTATTCTTTTAGATTTAAGGGGACATATACAATTAGACGGAGGAAAATGAGTCACCTTTTGAGGAATTTTTTAAACTAATAAATATCCAATGAAGGTGATTGCAAGGACTGTGGTGTAATTTACTAACACAATATCACATCGGTATACAATCGTTGAAAATGCTTGCCTCGAACTAGCGAAACACGTGTCACCGATTTTATTATAAACAATTGTGTGGTGAGGAGTTTACCGATGTGATATTGTGTCAGTAAATAAATATCCATTCTACATTTATCGCATAATTTTCCTTTGTAATTTCTTATATGATAGAGATCTACCACTAATAGGTCAATAAAACAAGGCTGGTTTGAGCGATAGTTATATTTTTGAAAATATAACTATCGCTCAAACCAGCCTTGTTTTATTGACCTATTAGTGGTAGATCTCTATCATATAAGATAAGTATAAAAGGTCACGAAATATATATATATATACATTTAATTTGTAATTTCTGTAAACAATATTGATTGAGTGACTTGCCCCGATAAACTAGCTTTTAAATATTATAATTTTTCTAAATTTCTAATGTTGGTATTGCATTCACAATTCCCTGAAAACTGTGATAGTTTTATTGGACATTTGGATTGTTTTCCGAACTCACCTAAATCTGACAATGGCTTTTTATTTTGAACAAATATTTGGAAATAATTTTTTGCAGTCGCTATAAATTTATGATAGTCAACAAAGAAATTGTTGCGTTCGTTGTATTTCTCGCCAATGTGTTCGTCTTCGTACAATTGCTCAATTTGATATTAAATTTCTTCAAATTGAGCCAACGTAAGACTGAAATTTGTTAGTCTATCAACTAATTCGATTATTTCGACATTAGAGAATTCATAATTATCGTTAAATTGTTGGAAATGTTTTCAACATACTTAATGATGTTATCTTAAGGCGCAAAGTTGTTAGTGATTTTAACAATTGGGGCGCTGTGACATTGTAATTAGTAATTAACTAATAATAAGAAAGAAAACAGGAAATGAAAGGACAAGGCGAACGAGGCTCACTAACCTGTCGAATGTATTGATGACTGCTAGGATAATAGCTGGTTTTCACCTTTATGTTCTTTTTACAACTTCATTGACTTCTCGGTGCGAATATGTTTCAATTCGGTTTTTCCATCACTCGTCGTGCTGTTTGAAGGACCAAAAGTAATGTGTTAAAAAATCATATAAACAAGTATGATTATTACATATCGTATACTGTTTTTTTAATATTATAAACAAACTATATTGTTTTTTTACATTTGTGTTTTATGTCTATGGTTAATAGCACTACTACCAATAGTAAATAACAAATCTCAATAGTCGCCATGCAAATTTAAGCATTTATCATATGCTGTGACAAGTTTTTGTAAAAAGAGCATAAAGGTGAAGATCAGCCATTATCCTTGTAGCTATTAATACATTCGACAGGTTAGTGGGCATCGATTGTCTTATCCTTTCATTTCCTGTTCTTATTTATTATTTGTTAATTACTAATTACAATGTCTCAGCCACAATTGTCAAAATCACTAACGATTTTGCGCCGTAAAAGGCGTAGCAAAAAATCATTAACTATGTTCCAACAATTTAACGATAATTATGAATTCTGTAATGTCGAAATAATCGACTTAGTTGATAGAATAACAAATTTCAGTCTTACGTTAGCTCATTTTGAAAAATTCAATATCAAATTGAGCAATTGTACGAAGACGAACACATTGACCAGGAATGCAACGAACACAACTATTTCGTTGTTGACTATCATAAATTAATAGCGACTGGAAAAAATTATTTGGAAATAAATAGACAAACATTCATTCAAAATAAAAAGTCATTGTCAGATTTAGTTGTGAGTTCGGAAAACAATGCAAAATGTGCAATAAAACTGTCAAAGCTTTCAGGGAATTGTGAATGCAAATACCAACATTAACCATTTAGAAAAATTACAATATTTAATAGCTAGTTTATCGGGGCAAACAACTCAATCAATTTTGTTTGTAGAAATTAGAGGGAAATTACGCGATAAATGTAGAATGGATATTTATTAGTTTAAAAAATTCCTCAAAATTGACTCACTTTCCTCCGTCTAATTGTATATGTCCCCTTAATCTAAAAAGAATACCTATAAATCTATCTGTTCTAAGCATAAACCAAATGTAATCAAGCATTATATTCGAGCAGACCTTCATTTAATATCTTCAAATAGTAACTTTTCTAGAACAATATCATGCCTCATGATTCCTAAGAGGAGGAAATGGAGAGCGCTCGGCAGCCGAATGCGGTTCGGCAACGCTTGGCCCTGCTCGGTATAGCCCAGTTGTTGACAATGGTAAAATGAACTCAGATTGAGTTTCTAGAAATTCCCTTTTAAATTATAGGAGCAAGATCGACGGGAAAAGTGTTATAACAATCACGATTTTCATAAACAAAAATTGATTTCGGTTCCACCCCAAAAGAAATCTGTTACGGATTCGCCCTCATTATCATTTCTTCGATCGAGCAACCTTTCTTGTATAATTCTAGCTGGGCTTCAGAAGGCCGATTCCAAACCAATGTTTGATTTGTTTTCGGCCGAGTACTTTCCTCGTTAACGTAGACACAAACAGCAGCAGCATGTTTACAAAAGCACCAACCAAAATATTATCCAAAAATACTGTATGTACACTTTAAACACATTGAAAAAAAACCTCATTGACAGCGTAAAACTTTTCCTTGAGTGTAAATAGAACTTTCTCGTCGTTCCTCGAACACGTTGCTGACATGACCACCATTCAACAATTTTTCCCTTTGTTTTAACGATTTGCGACGAAAACGACCTACTTTTAAGGCTTGGAAATGACTTTTTATTATCACAATCACGCTCAAACTTTTTTCAATAAGAAACTTTTAAATTATTGCAAAAGGAAAATAGTGCATTTTTCACGTCAATAATGCGGTTCGGACTGACTCCTGCATTCCACTACTGTGCAAGAATCTCGCGGCATGTCGCTACAGTCGCCTCCAAGGGATATTTGCTTAGCGTATATTGCATCTCACGTTTATTGCTTCTCAAAACACATTTCATTATCAACGAGGTTAGTCTCTTCAAACTGTGCCTTACTAGCAATGAAATCGAAAAATCAGATGAGCTTTTTTAAATATTTTGGTAAATCATAGTGACTCTATATATTAACACGTTTCCCCATCCAAAACAAATATACATACAGCTATCATAAAGAATATCACACTGATAATTTGAAACAAAATTAAAACATAAATGTTATGTTCCACACAAATGGTACTTCAAAATTATCAGAAAGAATACTTACTAAATACCCTCACTTCAAAAAATATTAAGCCTAAAATAGCAATAATATTTTTAGATTTGACTATTAGTAACAATTTCTTTTTGGGTGCTGTCCTGAGTATTGGGATTCATGCCCATGCATACCTTTCATTTTGCCCTGGGGAGGAGGGGTTAAGGGAGGCCATAACACAGGCTGATAATTCAATGAGCTGATACTAGACACAGAAGAAGAAGGAGGTATCGCACCTCCTCTATTGTTGTTGTTGTAGCTCAAACAGTCTTCTGAAGGAACTGACGCTCTGGATGCTCTAGCCCTTGTTATTCTAGGAGATTGTCCAACTTTTAAAGTAGTATGTTGACGATCCCAAGAATCCCAATACAATTGCATATCAGAATCATTATCACCTCTCTTTACGACATCTATGCATCAGAAATCTATTAGTTCTACAGTATATACTTTTGTGTTTCATTTATACCTGTATATTTCTTTAATATTCGAAGTGCCCGGCATAACCTATTTAACTCCTCAGATCTTGTACCTTTATCTGTCAATATACTTTTTAGTTCAAATTCTGTTTTCTCTTGCAGCTCTTCGACAGAGGAAATCTTCTGACACAAACCTTTAATGGAATTTGATCCTAAACCTACAACTTGTAGCCACTGTGTTAATGAGGGTATATGTTTAACATCGTCATAACGTAGGTTGGCCTTCATAACAAGCTGATTTGAAAACATTTTGATCAACTTCCCCTGTAAAACAATGTTTAAGGTTTATGACAGTTTAGGTTATGCTTGTATTTCTTTAATATTACTTATTGATGGTTTCATGAATATGTCTCTTGTTAATATAAACGTACCTCTAAAGTTCGTATTTCTTGTTGTGTTAATTCTGCACTTGTTGCACATTGTGTACGAAGACCGTCTAATCTTTCTGCAGAAGCATCTATCATTGATTGAATTACTTGTAGATTCTTTCTTAGTTCTTGTTCTATCGTCTCATCGGCCATTACAAATATCACAGTACTGAATACAAATACTTATTTGAACATAAATTTTAAGAATACTTATATTTACACATCACTCTAAAGTATTTGCCGACACTTAAAGAGACTGTATTTGTCGTATATACACTATCGGCCATATCAAAACTTTAGTAGTTTCTCATTATGTACTAGAGAGCGCTTAAAGTAGAAATCTGCAAATTGAAAAAGATGAACAACTAACAGCCGTTTGCACCGCTTATAGTTAACTTCTGGCTTAATTAAGCCTTAATTACATTTAACTATGAGTTAAATATACATAGCGTTGCACAGTGCAGTCTGACGGTTGTAGTTAACTAACTAATAATTAACAGATGTTGGTCATACTGGATTAGTAGAAATTGTATTTTCTGTGGCTTTTATATTACCATGCTGAGAAATTGCAACTTTTCCGCAGGTAAATCACAGATGGCGCAATTTTGTTAGTTGCATGTTTCCTAATTCGCGAATCAAGTAAACAAAAAAAAAAGAATATATTTAATCATTAAATAATTATAAATTTATCATAAAGTAAGTATATAAAATAATAGATACATATGTAAATTTAAATCGAATGTAAGAACAACCGTTGCAAGTTATTTTTGCAGGTATGACTGATAAAGAGTACGTTCCACAAATTTCTCCTGTGAAGAAAAAATATATTGTATAAATTTAATTAAAAAATATAAACATATACTTGAATTTAAACAAACAGGTGTAATGTCGTGGATGCAGAAGGAAAATGTGTGGAAAATAATACAAAAGGAATTTAATGCACAATTTTCCGTGTTTCGAAGTGTAGATGTATTAAAAAGATTCTATAACAATAATTCTTCGATCACAAATATATTATTCATTTTCATAATTTATAAGTAAACTAAGAACTGTAAATTGCGATTTCTTCGATAAAAGGCGTAATCTAACCTACCTATTATTTCGTACTTACATCTGTACAAATTTTAACTATTAGAACAGCGCATGTCTGAGAACCTTAATCCATACCTCTACTGGGGAGTAACTTTAACTATTGGTTAAGATTTTAACCTTTAGTTAACGTGTCGGTGCAACGAAATTTCTTACTAAACCAAGATTAAATTTTAATTATAACTTAACTATGACTGGTGCAAACGGCTATAAAAGAATCTAAAGTATGCATACTTCAAAATTAATCGCTAACTAGAAATAAATATACACCAATGTGTCAGAAATGTTATGTACTAAAAATCTACCAGGGACATTCTTTTTCGTTACGCCTCTCTAGGAGGCGATAATATTGTTCAACAAATTTTGTTTAATCCTCCGTTTGACACATGTTCAGATTGTCACATTCGTACCTCATAGGTCTGACCAGAATCCTATGTATTTTCACGTATTCGTATTTATTATTAGAATTATTAGAATTGCATCATATTTAAATCCATAGGTATAGGTATATTTGCGGGCTCTTTTTGACTCTCAGAGATTTTTATAAACGTTGAACTACTTGTTCAGGTGAGCTCTTCTTCAGTTCTTCTACGTTCTATGTCTTTGGCTAAACCCGCTGCGAATCGTATATGAAAATTAATATCCGCACTGTTTTCGTGATCGCGTATTATAAACGATTTCCACTTCATCACTCATTTTGAAGAGAACGAACAATTAGAAAAATTCGCCTGGAATGTATCTCATTAGCACCAATGTTATGCGTTCAATAGAATATGCAAAGAACAATGCGATAAAATGCGAATTCAATAGAAAACATATATGAGTCTGACCCAAAGTTCAGAACAAAACACATATTGAATAAAAATCTCGTACATAAATGTAAACAAACACAGCTCAAGTCAACCAACATATATTCTTATTTTCATATCAATTATGTGTGGCTTTAATTTTTGTACGGTGCCGAACACAATCATGAATGTGTTTTGTTTTAATATTTGGTTGCGTACACGAACATGAGTATTGTTCGATCGGAACACACTTGAACTACACATGTTCGAGTGTATCTATACTTTAAGTTCGTGTACGTGTACGGTAAAAAAGTACATGAACGATAGACAGGTTCAAGTGCAGCTGTACTTTAAGTTCGTGTACGCGTACGTGTACAGCAAGAAAAGTACATGCTGTGGTCTATGCATTAGTTGCAAATATTACTTTGACGAGTGCAAATATTGAAAACAATAAAAGAAATAAGTTTTGTTTTAAAAAATTTGCAACTTTTAATGACGAAACAAAAAAATATATGTCTCGTTGAAGTATGTGCAGCAAATAATGCAAATCTTAAACGACATTATAAACTGGTGCATAACATTGTAATTAATGGAGTGGAGACACTTCCAAAGGTGTTTAAAAAATCCAATAACCAAATTAAACAGTACATTAAACAGAGAAGAGTTCTTAAAATGTTGTATTGTACTAGTGTCCAAAAAAATTTGTCGTTTCGAATTTTTGACGACAAAATCTTTTCTTTTAAATTATAGAACCCTACAAAGAAAAGTTTGAAATTAGTTTAAACTCCAAAAACATTTCAAATACCACCAGTCAAGAAATAAAAGGAGCCATAGCAAAGATAGAAAACAAAATAATTTGTTTAAAAATTGATGTCGCCAGTCGGCAAGACAAACGCATTTTGGGAGTAAACATACAATATATACGTGATTTTAAAATTTTTATAAACACCATAGGTAAGTTTCATCTTATTAATGTTGTTTCAACCATAAATAAATTTTGCACACAGGTATGATTCAACTAAATAAGAAACACACAGCCCAATATTTGAAAGAGGAAATAATGAAATGTCTTGAAGAATACAAAATTGACATAAAGCAAATTTATTCCAACACTACCGACAATGGCGCCAACGTAGTCAAAGTTTCAAAGCTACTGCAAGAATTGCAGGATAATAATTTAACGACGGTGGAAGATGGCGAATATGACAATACAAAAACATATGACGCAATTGAGACTCAACTTTCCTCAGTATTTTCAGTAGTTCGTTGTGCAGCACATACGATACAACTAGCGGCATATGATGTTATTAGAACTTTGGAAACGGAAATGAATTCTGTGCGAGATATTGCAAAAAAGATTCGAACTATCTTAAGGACGGGAAATGAGAATATAAGCCTACCATGTCTAGATAATGCGACTAGATGGAATTCTACATGCGATATGATTATTTCCATATTAGGTCTCAAAGAGTATAATAATGAACTCGATGACTCCACAAATATATCCGTGAATTGGATATTTGTGGAAAATTTTGCTACTGCATTTAAACCATTGGCTGAATGCACAATACATATGCAAAAAGAGCAATATATTCTTGGAGATTTTTATCGCGACTGGGTGGAATGTGAGTTAGATTTACAAGATATGATCCAGACAAACTAGAATGCGGAGGCTTTACATAAAGCAATGGTAACAAGAAAACATAAGCTTCTTGAAAACGACGCCTTCGTCGCAGCATTGTATTTAGATCCTCGCTTTAATTTTCGAGGAACTCCCCTACTTACCAACGACCAAAAACAAACTGTAATGGTAGCTTTAAGTTTCCATTTTTAAGTTCCAAAAAAATTGAATATAATTTTTTTTTTTCAGGATCGCTTAATAAAGACTTATGAAATTATTAATCATATATCGCATTCGACATCTTCGTAAGACGGAAATGACAATATTTCACTTTCCAAATGTTCAAGCTCATTAGATATTACTCCAAGTACGTCAAATACGGCACACTCCAAACTAGCACAACATATCAACCTACTCGTAAATACATCTCATTTAACAGCAACAAATCAAAAGTATCACATAAAAACAGAACTTCTTGCTATATGTGAAAAACAAATGGAACCGTTAGAAATTAACGTATTGGAATATTGGGAAAAAATTTCTCAACATGTTAAGTCAGCTTGCCGAAGTGGAACTTGCTGTACCTGCAACATACCTTTCTGTAGAACGTGCATTTAGTGCACTTGCTACAGTCTTAACCAAGTTTAGATCTAAGCTCCCAAAGAAGTCTCTTTCTAATATTTTAATTACAAAATTAAACTTTCACTTGCTCGACTGCTCAGCCCTTAAAATAGAAAACAGTGAATAACAACAGTTTAACTGTAACCACACAGAGAAGTTTATATATTTTGTTTGTGAACTATTTCCGTTTTGTTTTTTCATTCTTTAAAATAAATTTGGTTGAAACAATTGTTGTCGTTTTTATTTGCGTGTATCAGATTGGTATGAAATTATATTTTGCTACGGGTTGGGACGTTACAGCAACGTTACATTGCATAGAACGAATGGTATGGATTTTCAGCTGTAGAATGTAGATATAGTACACTCGAATCTTTATATCGTTCATGTACTTTTTTGCCGTACACGTACACGAACTTAAAGTATAGATACACTCGAACATGTTGGGAGCGTATTTTAAATCAAACGTAAATAACGTAAATTTTAATAGTAATTTAATCTTAAGACACTACATACATAGCACGTATCTCACATAACATAAAACATAACCATAACATAACTCTCTGCATAAAACTAAACTGCATACCCCTCTCTCTTTCTTACCATGCCCCTTTCCGTTCCATACAGGGCGGGAAACTTGATCTTTGGCGCGTAATTTAAATTTAAATAACTATTCCTAACAGTTCAGCCAATCTGACATCGTTATAGATGCATAACCACTAAAACATGTCGATGGTATTGTTTTGATTTTTCCAACGGTCCTAAATTATCTATATGTATTGTGTCAAATGGGGTACTACCTTTATCAATGTTGTGTAGAAAGCCTTCCTTTACGCCATATTTAGGGGAGTAAATAATGCATTTCAAGCAGTTTTCTATGTAACTCTTAATTCTTCCTTTAATATTCGGGAACCAATATACTTGCTTGATATAATTCATAACCTTTTCTGTACCTAAATGGTCAATTTCTTCGTGACTAGTCCTAATCACATTTACAACCATTTCTTCTGGAACATAAAAATATAATTTCCCATTTTCTTTTCTATACACTAATCCATCTCGAAGCTCGTATAGAGGTAACTGTCTAGTCATTAACTGTTCTTTAATCTGTTCAATTTTTGGATTGCTTGTTTGCTTTATCCCAAGTATCTGCTCGAAAGTTATTTTCAATTACTATAAGGTGAACACGGCTAAGTGCATCAATATGTACCATTTTGTTGTTTGGACGATATTCTAGTTTGTAATTAAAGTTTTCTAAGTATAATACCCATCTCATAATACGCGGTACAACATCTTTCTTGTTAAGAGTCATACGTAAGCTGTCACAATCAGACAAAATTTTGAACGGGATTCCGTGTAAGTAAATGTAAAATCGTTTTAAAGAATTGATAATAGAAAGGCATTCTAATTCATAGGAGCTATACCTGCATTCCGCATCTGTGGTCCTCTTGGTGTAAAAAATAGGATGCATTTTACCATCACCTTGACGTTGCAGAAGCATCGAACCAAATCCTTGGGCGCTAGCATCACAATGCAGTTCTGTTTCGGCCTTAGGGAATATATGCATAATACAGGCTGTTCAGACAATTTGGTTTTCAGAGTTTCAAATGCTAACATTTCGTCCCTTCCAAATTTCAATTCGGCGGACTTCCTTGTCAGATAATACAAAGGAGAAGCTATAACTGAGAAGTTTTGAATAAATTTTCTGAAGTAGGATGTTAAACGTAAAAACCTGTGAACTTCATGTACATTCTTGGGAATAGGATAATCTCGAATAGCTGTAACATGTTCGTTACTTGGTCTAACACCTTCACTGTCAACTAAATATCCCAGATAGTTTATTTGAGTTTGTAGAAAATAACATTTATCAAGTCTAAGTTCTAGTTTATTTTGAGCTAAGAGAGTAAAAACCTTTTCTAAGATATCTAAACTTTCGCCAATAGTTTAAGTTGAAATAAGGATATCATCTAGATACACCAAAATTTTATTCTGCTCTAAAGGTCTCTAAATACTAAGTAAATATACCTCATAAATGCTGCTGGACTGTTCTTTAGACCAAAAGGTAGTTTTAGGTATTCATATTGACCCATAGGGGTCACAAAGGAAGTATACTTTACCGACGATGGTTCTATAGGGATATGATGAAAGGCGCTCTTCAGGTCTAATAATGTGAAATGTTTTGTCCTTCAATTGATCTAATTGATTCTCTATCAACGGGAGTGGGAAATTGTCACGTAACGTTACTTTGTTTAAATTCCTATAATCAATGCACATTTTTAATGTATCCTGATTCTTGTTAGGTACTAATACTAGGACTACTGTATTCCGAATTACTTTTACGTATTATACCTTGCTCTAGCAAATTATCTATAATTTTACCGACTTCCATTTTCTCATATTGGGATAATCGTCTTGGTCTAGAAAAGGATGGGGTGTGATTAGGAAGAAGTGAAATTTTAAATTCATAATTTGCTCATAATGCTCAATATTCTCATCAAAATTGTTTTTCACAATTGTTACCCCTTCATCAAGAGACACTTTAATCTCTTTCGAAGATATAAAATCTCTACCTAATATAATTGGAAATGTCATTGTGCTATCAGGAACAACATAAAACTTTACATTAACTATAATATTATCATTTAACTCCATCTTATTCTCAAAATTCCCCAAAATCTGTAATTTTGAACCATTAATTCTAGTAAAACTAATATTATCATTACAAGGTAAATAATTCTTGACATATTTGTTTTTTATTATGCTTATTGGTGACTCTGAATCTAAAAGTGCAACTAGATTGTATACTGAAGTACAATTGTCATCATTAACTACAGAAAACTTTAAATTTACTGTATATGGGCTATAATATGAAGGTTGAACAACATTCATTGTAGACGTATTATTTGTTCTTCTCTGTGGACAGTCTTTATGCCTATGTGATAAATCACCACAAGTAAAGCAGGTTCCCCTTTCTCTCTTCGGTTTGGTACACTGTTTGACAAGATGACCTTCCTCCTGGCAGTTAAAACATAGTGAAATCTTCACAGTACCATTTCCACTAGGTCGTTGGTTTCTTGATTGTAAATTTGGGCTATAGTCCTTGGGAAAAGAGGCTGTTGCACCATGGGTATCTGGCTTTTGAGAATTTTGTCGGGTGTGCCTCTTTCTTCTCTCTGAAGCTATTCGTTCATATGAAATAAGATCTTTGTACAGGTCGTTCACACCTAGGTGGTCCTTTGCTATGATCATTGATGCCAATTCTCTTGATTCCAGACCAATCACAACTTGTTCTTTCTGTTCATCAAAGTCGAGTCCTAATTGCACGCACATCTTGATTTTCTCGTGAAAATATAAACTTAGTGCCTCTTTTGGTCCCTGTATTCTTGAAGTCATCTGCTTCCATAAGGTGGTTAAGTTATCCTCGTGGACGAATGTTTTCTTGAATTCATCTCGAAAAATGGTCCATGTATCAATCTCACCCTTTCTTGCCTCGTACCAGTGGTAAGCTGCACCGGTTAAATGATTTTTTGCAGTCTCTAGCTTAAATGCTGGTGGCCAATCATGCAGTCTTGCTGTAGTTTCTATTTCGTTCAGCCAAGGTTTGGCTTTACCTACATCTTCTCCAGTAAAAGTATTTATTGTTTTTGAGAAGTCTGGCATAACGTTGTAACTCTTTACATTGTTCTGGTTGTTTCATAACTGCAACATAAGCTGATTCTGTTGTAAAACAGAGTTCAAAGTGGAAAGCATAGTGTTCATATCAAAATGGCTGTCTGGCACATCTTTAGTATTTATAGTATCATCTACCTCATTTTGTTGTCTATCCGCCGTATTTTGGACTTCAGCTGTCTTCTGCGAAGCACAAAATCCTTCGAACGCTTCTAAAGCTATCAATTTTCTAGTAGCGTCTTGCTTTTCCGCCATATTAAAAAATGATGAAACCACGTGTACTTGTAACCTTTACCACTACGTTAATTCACCAACTTGTTTATTACTTTTTCTTTTTACGGCCACCCCACACTTGAATTTGTTGGGAGCGTATTTTAAATCAAACGTAAATAACGTAAATTTTAATAGCAATTTAATCTTAAGGCACTACATACATAGCACGTATCTCACATAACATAAAACATAACCATAACATAACTGTCTGCATAAAACTAAACTGCATCCCCCTTTCCGTTCCATACAGGGCGGGAAACTTGATCTTTGGCGCGTAATTTAAATTTAAATAACTATTCCTAACAAACATGTGTGGTTCAAATGTGTCCGATCGAACAATACGTGAACTACTCATGTTCGTGTACGCAACCAAATATTAAAACAAAACACATTCATGATTGTGTTCGGCACCGTACAAAAATTAAAGCCACACATAATTGATATGAAAATAAAAATATGTGTTGGTTGTATTTGAACAGTACATTGTGTGTATGATGTATTTTCTGAACACTGGTCTGACCACACCACATGTTACATATGTGATGTGTGTAGTAAAATATTCAAAGAAGTTTCTTTCTGTATCCTTTCTAGGATTTCTTTTTTAAATGTATATAGCCAACTCAATTGTAGGAAGGTACCTGGAAATTCAAGTCTCTAACTCTAACTAAGTTTTAAATAGATTAAAATAACATTTCAAATTGAAAAAGGTCTGGCCAGACTCATGAGTAAGACGGAGGATTTAGGGCGCGACATATGCGGTGAGGATTGGATTTCTCGAAGGGAAATGTGTAGAAAGTTTTGCGATTTAAGTGAAACAAAACACAAGTGTCATCTCACTCTTGGAGACTGCTAAAAAATGCGCATGAGCAATGTTGTATTTGTTGTAATTTGTGTAGTGCCCGCAATAAAACTCTGAATAGTTTTATATGTTTAATTTCTATTAATCCACAATATAGTAACATTCACAACATTTTAATATGTACCACACGACTATTCCACTACTCTGCAACGCGCATGGACACTAATCCTCAATGCTGCCACTCACTAGCCTTATAAAGTAACTAGATATAACACCCCCTTACGTTGTAAGACAAAACATGCATACATTTAATAATATACAAATATTTTTATAAATTTAGTTTCTCTGGTTTCCTGATCGTTCTACCTGATTTCCTAATATTTTGAGTGATCGGTGTTGGAGGTGGTGGTGTTTGAGAAAAACACTGCACTGGTTGAAGAGGTGTAGATTTCTCATTCCGTAAAGGGTTACTGTCGATTTCGGGTAGTTCCGCAATTGCTGGTTTTGCATTGGTAGCGCTAGCGGACGAAAAAATAATTGGTTCTAGTTCCCTCTCAGTATTATCTTCTGACGTATTTTCTCCTATTTCCTTTAGTTGATTTACATGTTTTCTTACAATGCAGTCATCGTCTAATCTTACCAAACAATGTAATTTTCCTAAAACTTCTAAAATTCTGCCAAAGTTCCATTTATGATTTATATAGTTCGATCTGATTTCTCTATTCATTAACAACATAGAAGGACTTTGACCCGTTTCCATGCGCGGCATTTTCCTGTACTGTAATAATAAATTACATCGTTTGCGGTTTAATGACAAGTTCTTGTGGTCATGCCACACTGCTCTTAAAGTATTTTTAAGAATTTGGACGTATCTCTCGACTTGGCCATTTGTCGCAGGGTGGTATGGAGCAGATAATTTATGTTTAATGTTATTTGAACTTAAAAACATTTGAAATTTTCTAAATTGTGTTTCGTTATGGGTTACGAAATACAACGATAAACCATGAACAGCAAATATGGAACGGCAAATCTCTATTGGAGATTTAGTTGTAATATTAGGCATTACATGTATCTCTGGCCATTTCGAGAATGGATCTACTAGAATAAAAAAATAATTATTTTGAAAAGGTCCGGCAAAATCAGCATGTATTCGTTGAAATGGCGCAGTTGATTTTTCCCACATATTCCCCATATGTGCTATTTTCGGAGGTTCCTTCTTGACTTTATTGCAGCTATAACAGTTTTTAACAAAGGACTCAATCTGTGCATCTATACCAGGCCACCAACAGTAACTACGGGCTAACATTTCCATTTTTGTTACCCCAAAGTGACCCACATGTAATTCATCCAGTATGTCTATCCTAAGAACTTGTGGTATAACTACCCTCATACCTCTCATAATGCATCCATCCATTAATCCAAACTCGCGTTGATCGACATTAAATCTACTAGTCGATGATATTTGCTCGCCAGTTTTTAGTGCCATAAGCAATGGTAGCAATTGCTTATCTTTGCTAGTAAAATTTGCTAATTTCTTTAAAGTAATTGGTAATGTTTCTATTTGTTGAATATTAAAAACATCACATTCTTCCAGTATTGACGGTGGAATTTCTCTATTTTGCAATAGTCTAGACATTGCATCAGCATTGGAATGTGTTCTCGTATTTCGGTATTTTATTGTATAGTTAAACGCTTGCAAGTATATAGCATTATGTTGCATTCTAGATGCTGAATATATTTGAAGGCCCTTATGTGACCCAAAAATTTGCGTTAACGGTTGATGATCTCTCACCAATTAAAAATGGTTACCGTACAGATATTGATAAAATTTCATAACACCAAATATTATTGCATATTCTTCACGATCAATATTGGAATATTTGCGCTGTGTCTCAATAAGTGTTTGCGAGGCAAACTGTATTGGTCTTTCCGTTCCATCCGGCAGTAAATGCGATAGTACAGCTCCACGGCGAATTGGCTGCTATATATCGCTAAAATAAGTGGTAATTTCCTTTTCCGAATTCATTTCTCGTTTCACTTGGAAATATGCTTTGTCGCACTCAGAGCTCCAAGCCCATTCAGCATTATTCATAATTAGGCGGTTTAATGGATAAATAATGTCATTTAAATTTTTAATGAAGCGACCATAGTAATTGATTAGACCCAAAAATACCCATAGTTCATTTTTATTTTTAGGCCTTGCAATATTTTTAATTTCTTTTACTTTCAATGGGGATTTACAAACACCGTTCATAGTAATTTTGTATCCACAATATGTTATTTCATCAGCTACAAATGTACTCTTTTCAAAATTTATTCTAACATTAAATCTCTGAAATCTTTCAAATATTTCTAGTAGTCGTTGAATATGGGTATGATCATCTGGTGCAGTTACAGTAATGTCATCAAAAAATGTGGCTAATCCCTCTAATTCCTTGCAATATTTATTCCAACGTCTTCTGCCAGATAGCAGGTGCTGACGCTACTCCATACATACATAAGTCTAGGTTGTAATAGACCAACACTAGTATTAAATGTTAAAAATTCCCTATCATCTGGGTGAACTTCTAGATGTAAGTAAGCCTGCTGTACATCTATTTTGGAGAATTTTTGCCCTCCTGACATATTTGCAAAAAGTTTATTTATTGTTGGTAATGGGTGATCGTCAACAATTATATTCGGATTTAAAGTAGGTTTCTAATCACTACATATTCTAATACGACCATTAGCTTTAACTGCAGGTGGAATAGCAGTAGCCCATGTGCTAGTATTAACAGGTACCAACACTCCTTCTTTAATCAACTCATTCAATTCGTTCTTCACTCTGTCTAGCAATGCAAATGGAACACGTCTGTTACAAATACTGGCTGAGTAGTAGGTTTAAGTCGAAGTCTAGCTTGAATACCTTCAATTTTCCCAACTCGTTTTTCAAATGAAGGTTTGTACTTTGCAAGAACTGAATTTATGTCTGTAATATTTGAGCTAATGATTGTATTAATATTGCTCACATTAGTTTTAATCACATAGCAACATCTAGCTCCAACTGTATAGTTCACTCTCGACCAAGTAATGGATCTCTATTTGAATTTATGACATAAAGACACAACTTATGCAATTCATTCTTGTACTGAACATGTACATTTGCATTACCTAATACTTGTAGTGATGTTTTACAATACGTAATGAAGTTCATCGAATTTGCTTCTAATTTTAAATTTGGAAAATATTTATCGAAATGCTGCTTACCCACAATTGTAACAGACGCTTCTGTATCAATTTCCAATTTAATCCTCTTACCTTCAACCAATGCCGTGCACCAGAATTTCCTTCTCAACACCGAAGACTCATCGTCTCCATTTGTTTTATATAAATCTAAAACTTCATGGTTAACTGATTCTGAAATAACAGAAATTTGATTAGAACTATTATTACGTTTTTTCTTTAACCGGTTAATTAGCAAAAATTTAAACGTTCGAATTGTTTTTTCGAAATTTTCAGGAACGTCTTAGAATACCATTTTTAACATTTCCTGAAAAAAAAATTTTTCGTTGAGTAGTTTCCGGAAAATTGCCGTGTGTTTGACCATACGCTGGTTCTGATAAGTGTTTTGAAATCTTTTGTTCAGTGCAATTTGTTTACTTATTTATGTTGTTTATGGTGCATGTTTAGGTAAATATAGTATAACATAAATAACTAAATAAATTGTACTGAACAAAAGATTTCAAAACACTTATTACGCGTTATTTGCATCCCCCACCATCGCACGTACCTATATTTAACAGAAGGGCAGATAAATGGCCTTAGGTTCATTTTTGGAGATTTGACAACACACCGCAATACATACATAATAATTCTGACTTTTTATATATGTTATATAATTAATTTAAAAAGAGTCTTTTTTGAACACTTTTTAAACGCCCCCTTTTAAAAAGGGGCGAGGCTTGAGAACATTTTCTAAAAAAAATTTTTATTGGCAAGAGACCAAATGTTAATATAACCGCCCCAAACATCTTATTATCTATACTTATCTGTATTTTATATTTACTCAAAGTTGAGGTACGAGGTTCAAACACACGCCGGTAAGAAACCGGTTAAGCATGCAACAGCAATGTGTCCCTTTTTCTTGCAAAAATTACATATACTATTTACGTGTTTACATTTGTTCGTAAGATGATATACACTATTACAGCACACCGGTAGCACTTCCTTGATTTACTTCCTTCAGGACTCTTTGCCTCATCGTTCTTTCTGTTCTCCACTCTTGTTACTGGGTTAGTTCTTTTCCTATCTTTATATGTAATAGCATCAACTACCTCCATATTTCTCGCAGTATTTCCCATTTTTGTAATTTGAGATTCAGTAGCTTCAAATGCTTTAGCAATTTCACTTACTTCTTGCAGCTTAATATCTCCCTTTTCCAGTAATTTTTTTCTTAATGTTGATAACAAACTTTTCTCTATCACCTGATCCCTTATTTGATCTTCAAACTTAGCAAAATGTCATATTTTTCCTTGCTCTTTTAATTTTGTAATAAATTGATCTACAGTTTCACCTTGGTTTTTGTTCAAACTTCGTAAAATGTAACGTTCGTATGCTGTATTAATTTTTTTTTAACGTCACAGCATATAAATCCGCAGAAGTAATATCTTCTGATGCTGGCAGAGTAAAGTAAATGTCTTCAACCTGTGCACCTGTGTAGTAACAAATTCTTCTTACGAACGCGGTAACGGTAATTCCCTTCGCTTCGACGAATATCTCGAATGACCGCCTCCATTTTGTTCATTTTGTACCCACGCTTGATGCTCGATTAATAACTGATGGCACTTGCGCTAAAGACGATATTAGGGTTTTGAATAAGTAGACAGCATTAAATGAGACAGATAGAGATAGGGTTGGTCATATAGTGTCAGACCTACAAATATTAGTCCACATTCCAGTCAGTTATTCATCAGCTGTTGTATTGTGTGTTGGTGTGGCTCTCCGCGTATGTTCCTGGTATTTACTGCTTCTATGATAAGGTCAGGTTTTTTAAAGCTTATAGATCTGTGATACTACTGACTAGTGTGTAAGTAATTATAGAATTACTTTGAAATAAGTTTAATAATAAAAATAAAAGTTGTTTAATTTAAAGTTAATAAAATGTCTGACATTGTCGTCAACGTAGCGACGAGCACTCCCAAGAAGAGGAAAATTAGACATGAAAAACCACGAGTTATTTCATTAAACCTTATTAAATCAAATAAACAAGTCTGCTGTTTTATTTTTTCTGGAATACAATGTTAACACTTATTAGTGGAAGATGATACGATAAAATCGGTTCTACATTGTCATATTCATTATCCTTAGACGCTATTTATGCTGCTTATATTAATATTTAAAATGCCCGCGCTTTGGTCATTTCGACTGATATTTTTAGTGCGTATAGTATAGTAGTTAGACCACGCCTTCGCGCATCTCAAGTGTCATCAGTTATTAATCGAGCTCTACTTCATGATTGGAATTAAAAGGAGGTAAAGATGATTGCTCCATCCTCGTCGTCACTGCTGTATTTGTTGTAATTTGTGTAGTGCCCGCAATAAAACTCTGAATAGTTTCATATATTTAATTTCTATTAATGCACAATATAGTAACATTCACATTTTAATATGTACCACACGACTATTCCACTACTCGGCAACGCGCATGGACACTAATCCTCAATGCTGCCACTCACTAGCCTTATAAAGTAACTAGATATAACACCCCCTTACGTTGTAAGACAAAACATGCATACATTTAATAATATACAAATATTTTTATAAATTTAGTTTCTCTGGTTTCCTGATCGTTCTACCTGATTTCCTAATATTTTGAGTGATCGGTGTTGGAGGTGGTGGTGTTTGAGAAAAACTCTGCACTGGTTGAAGAGGTGTAGAATTCTCATTCCGTAAGGGGTTACTGTCGATTTCGGGTAGTTCCGCAATTGCTGGTTTTGCATTAGCAGCGCTAGCGGGCGAAAAAATAATTGGTAGAGTTTTGGACCCCAGTAATCTATATTTTGTTGGGTAGACTTTAGACGATGATGAGGAATGCTAAATTCCTCCCTGCGTCGAGTGTTGTACTGATGTTGCTCGCCATTAGTTGGAAACCTGTCTTTATGCGCATGAAAATACTTTCACAATTCGATGTAGACTGAAACCATAGTAAATATTCCCTCACTCTTGAAGTAACCTCTACAGGACTCTCCTGGCTTAAGGCTACATAGCGACCTCAGTGCTTGTTTCTGGAGGATAAATACTCTAGTTGCATCCGCTGACCTTCCCCAGAAAAGGATACCATGGCTATGTACATGAAAAGCCGAATAGTATGTCAATCTGGCAGCGTGATGAGTTGCAATCACTTTTATCCTTTTAACTGCAAATATTCCAGATGTTAATTTTTTTGTTAATTTGTCAATGTGGTCTGTCCATTTTAGACCATCATCCAATGTGAGTCCAAGGAACTTTCCAGTGCAGGTTTCGCTGCGTTGTTTCGTTGAAAATACTAGTATCTGTGTTTTTTGTGAGTTAAGCTGAAGTTTATTGGCGGCAAACCATTCCTCTGATGCTGCTATTGCAGAAGTTGACTTTCGCTGGATTTCGCTTTTTTCTGTTCCGTCTATCAAAATGGAGGTGTCATCTGCATAAAGACATATTTCGATGTTAACATATTCGGGAATGTCATTAATGTAAACAACAACGGACCCAAGATTGAGCCTTGTGGGACTCCGTAATTTATAGGTTGCATATCGGACCTTCCATCATTCCAAACAACCAGCTGCACTCTTCCTGATAGGTAAGAGTCAATAAGTTTCAGCGGCCTTTCCCTAACCCCATAGCGTTCTAATTTATGTAGTAGTATATCATGATCCACCGAATCAAAAGCTTTACTCAGGTCGAGCATATTCATTTGTACACATCTCTTTTGATCATACGATGCATGTATATAATTCACTAGTTGCATTATTCCACTCACCACTGATCTACCCTTCCTAAAACCATGTTGGTTCTCAGAGAGCAAACCACGAGATTCAAAATAATGCGACAGTCTGGTTGCTATTACTTCTTCATATACCTTCGACAGGGCTGGCAGTATACTAATTGGTCTATAGTTGTTGCATACATTCACATCACCGGTTTTATGTATGGGTAATACTTTTGCCACTTTCAGTTGATCCGGAAACACACCCTCGTTGATTGTTTTATTTACACATTCATTTAAGTTGCTGCTAATGTCGTTGGCAAATTCTTTTAACAGGTAGGTAGAAACATCATATATGTATGTATATCCTTAGTTTTCTTGCTTTTCAGATTCCTAATTATATAAAGTATTTCATTTTCTGTTGTTGGAAAAAGTTTTTCATTAAGCTTATAGGGCACACATCGGTGTTTATATTGTCAGCAGTGTTTCCACCTGTAAAAGTTAGATATACCTCACCATATTACATTTAGATGTCGCCACTCAGTAGCAGTAATAGTAAGAATATAATGAAGTAGGCATGTAATTTTTAGTGTTTAAGTGTTTCTTTTCTAAGATCAACGATTGCATTAAATCTTTCATTTTAGTACTAAGTTTTTGGTTTATTCTACACCTCTACCACAGCAGGTTATGGGCTCAGTTCGTTTTTAAAACCAAAAATACTTACAAATCGGTCAATAAAAGTTAGAAATGTCGCGACGTAGCAATAATTCGGTAACTCGACAATCGTTTGATGAAAGTGATCGTTCAACGTTAAACATACGCAAGTTAGCAAACGAAGATCAGTGGGAAACATGGAAGTGGCAAATAGAACTTTGTTTAAAAGAGCAGTGCTTAGATACAATTGTTAATGGTACATGTGAATGTCAGCCGCCGCCGCTAGATAATACGGAACCATCAACGGAATACGTTCAATGGCAACGCGACAATGCGCGCGCAGCTCGCTTAATCACTATAGCGTTAGATGATGAACCGGCTACGTATGTACGTAAGAAAGTAGACGCGAAAGACATCTGGGAAACGCTCATCTCCGTATTTGAGCAATCTTCTCTACAAAGACTTTACACATTACTTGATACCTTTTTTGAACTGTCAAAGGATGACGCAACATCGGTTACGAAACACACGTCTCAATTAGCAAATTTGTTCCATGATATTCTAGCAGAACTTCGAAAAGAAAATTCAAATGCGACACTTCCTTTATCGCTTTTACATCATCGAATTTTTAGAACTCTTGGTTCCGAATACCAGTATTACCGTTCGACATGGTACCGCGTTCCGGAATCTGAAAGAACAACAAAGCTACTTATCGAAAACTTGCGTTCTATAGAGCGCTCACAAGCAACGCATGGACCAATAAAAACAATCAATGCTTTCTACACAAAATCGCAAAAGCAAACACAGAAGGGAAATTCCAGAAAATCCACAAGTACGACTTCGAAAGGAGACGAATCCAAGAAAAAGGAAACTCGTTCGTGCCTTTACTGCAAGAAAATGGGACACATCATTGCAGACTGCCGAAAACGTGTCGCTGCAGAGCAGCATAAGTTAACAAATGCCGAGAAGAGTAACAATTCCGATTTCAGCTCGAAAAGCAAGCCGACTACTTTCCTTGCTACTGGTTTGTCAGTTAGCACTGATTCAGTGACAACTGACGCCTGGATTTCGGATTCTGGAACATCTCATCACATATCTGCTAATAAACAACATTCTTCCACGTTCGAAAATTTTCCAGTTCCGTACGCGTTCAAACTGCAGGAAATGAATTTATTCTAGCTTGCGGATCTGGGCGTGTCAATGTAGAAGTTTATATAAACGGCAAATGGTCATCAGCATCTCTGGACAACGTATGGTACGTTCCTGATGCTCACCATCAACTTTTCTCCGTTCGTCAAGCAGCTCAACATGGCAACGACATCACATTCAATAGTGACAACGTTACTATCCGACGTGATGGTGAAGTCGTTGTTACCGGTCAGCTCGTCGGCACTACGTATATAATGAATATGCATGTTCGCAAGCCAGGCGCACCAGCCGAAAGTAATTAACTTCGCAACGACAGAAGAACTGCAAGGATGGCATGAACGTCTCGGGCATCAAGACAAACGTCATGTGCGGGAAGTGCTTTCTCGTTTCGATATAAAGGTAAAATGTACCGATACCGCCTCTTTCTGTAATGGATGCATTCTCGGTAAGTCGCACCGCAAATCTTTTCGTGCACGAGCGGATCGTCCACAATCTGTGGGTGAATTAATCAATGCGGATGTAAACGGACCAATGTCGGAAAATTCGATTAACGGTTTTCGCTATTATGTTATCTTGAAAGATGATTATTCTCGTTTTGTTCGCATATATTTTATGAAATATAAATCAGAAGTCGCTTCAAACTTCAAAATATTTTTGAATGAGTGTGACTCTGCAGGTCACAAAGTAAAAGTTTTGCGTTCAGACGGAGGGGGTGAATTTGATTGTGACGCGATGTTAACAATACTACGCAATCGTGGTATTGAATTTCGACCAACATGCCCGTCTACGCCAGAGCAGAAAGGCGTAGCGGAACAATCAAACAGACATGTAGTTGAACTTGCTCGGACAATGCTTTCTGTCAGCAAACTGCCTAAATCGTTTTGGTCTCACGCATGCGAAACCTCCGCGTTTTTAATCAACCGTACAGGAAAGTCTAACGTTTCAGGTAAAACTCCTATGGAACTTTGGAGCGGAAAAATATTCAATTCTCTTGATTATTTACGCATTTTCGGTACAGAATGTTACGTAAACGTGCCAAAGGCATTTCGTTCAAAATTCGACGATAAGGCAATTGTTACGGTCTCCTCTTTTGGAGAAAGCACCCGCTTGCGTGTGGATATAGAAATTAAAACAGGCTTTTCTGTTTTATGCCGGTTTATTTGATAGATATGATTAGTAATACATTTCATACACAATAAAAGAACATTTCATCAGATAACTATAATTGACACAGTTACTATATAACATTTCTACACACAGATATGATCGACACTCACAATAAAAGAAACGATCGTAAATCATCATTTCAAGGTTACATTTTTTAGATAGAAAAATGTATCGCAACTTATGCTTATAATGTGTATCATGTCTAGCGTGTACTGTGTTTTCGCCCATTTGACTTAACGCTTATATCTTGCATTTAAGTCGGGCGGTAAACGACGGTCTGTTACTCCGAAGAATCGTATGGTTCTCGCTTCGGAGAAAATTTCAAATGTATTTGTGGCTAAACGTTTTAGAATACGTTTCGTTCAAAACAGTTCAAGTATTTCGTCTTTGCGTTTGTCCTAAACGTTCTAAAGACGCCAGCCACAAACGTTTGCGCCCAAGCGCGGTAAAACGGCGAAGCCGTACCATATATGTCTCTTAGGACGGAGACGTTAACATACGTTTGTCTTAAACGTTTAAATTTACTGAAGACCGAAGTCTACACAAAATTTTATGCGGCCGGGCGGTCGCCGAGGTCTGTTAGACGCTAAAATGAAGGAACGTAAGTTCGTATGGTTTCAAAATACGTTTGCCCCTAAACGTGTATGCAGTCGCAAGTCGGATGGCGGTCGCCGATGCGTATGCTTTCGTTCATCGTACGACGGAAGACGGACGGATCTTCTACGGTCTCGCTAGGAGATTTGTACGTATCTGGTCTTAACGTACTTAAGCACTATGAGATGTAGATCGAACGTCTGGGAAGGCGGTTCAGTTGGTCTTATACCCAGCTCGCATGTCCCTGCTTTGCTATATCTACATCCATATCTGAGTGCTTCGCCTTCCCTATAGTACCGACGAAGCCACAGAATGTTTATTTGGATGATTCGTCGATTCCTTTGAAAAGAGGCCTAATGCAATGGGTTAACATGATTCACTCGGCGCTCGATCTTTTCAGACAGGGACTGCAGACGACTGACTTGTATTCACCGATGGTGACATCCGATACTTTCCATCTTCGCGCGGTTAACAGACCGACGTATGCTCGTTAAAATACACGCGCGCACTGTCGCTAGCGTTTGATACAATATAAGCACTTACAAGAGTCAAAACATGAGATAAATTTAAATGTGGTACATATACGATACCTATAACACATATAACACAAAAATTGAATATAGTTTTTTTGAAATATAATAGTAAAAAATAAAAGGAACAGTTAATGAAGTTCCAAAAATTACAAATCTTGATATATAACAAATATTGAAACAATATTACATATAAGAAAAAAAATATATATATATCTTAATTCTAAAACAAATGTCTAAGTCTTTAACAGCAATATTCGGTCATTTTGTTGGTTACGTAAACGACAAAGATGGTTATCAAATATGGGTACCGTCAAAACAGCGCGTAATAAAATCGCGTAACGTCGATTTTCGTCCGGAGAAATTATGCACCACCAATAATTTCGTAGAATTGCATTACAACTCTGTCCCCGATGAAAATGAATTAGATTTTCAAACAACTGATCAAACTTCAGTGATTGCCAATGATGATCAATCTAATGACAAATCATCTGAAACAGAAGTTGAGAATATTCGTCCCATTCGTAATATTCGCCCGCCCGCGAGATTTACCAATTTCGAAGTAGGCTATCAAACTCATAAGTCTCAAACGAAGAGCACACTGGCATGTTTAGCTGAAGCTATTCACGAAGAACTTGCACCGACAACTTTCGATGACGCTATAAAATGTCGCGATTCGGACAAATGGTTGAAAGCAATGCAGGAAGAAACAAACGCTTTCAAAGAAAACGAAACATGGGACTTAGTAACATTACCAAAAGACAAACATGTTATCGACAACCGCTGGGTTCTCCGCGTCAAATATAAACCCGATGGATCTGTTGATCGGTATCGCGCTCAGTTAGTTGTTAGATGTGTATTTCAGCGTGCTGGATTTGATTACGACGAAACCTTTAGCCCTGTTGCTCGGTACGACGCAATTCGAGCACTAATTGCAATCGCAGCTGAAGAAAATTTAGTGCTTAGCCAATTCGACGTAAAAACCGCATTTCTTTACGGCGATATTGATACGGAAATATACATGACTCAACCGCAAGGTTTTAATGTCGGCTCGGGTCGCGTTTGTCGCCTCAAGAAATCACTATACGGTGTCAAACAATCCCCTCGATGTTGGAACAATAAATTCGATTCGTTTATGAAGAAAAGCGGATTTATTCGTTCTACAGCAGATCCGTGTACAACGTGAATCAGAAAAATTATTGATTGCCATTTATGTTGATGGCGGCCTAATAGCTGGCTCTAATCAAAAGGTAGTCGATTCGTTTTCAGAATCATTAAATTCTGAATTTAAAACCGGTCTATTCGTTTCACAACGTGTTTATGTTCAGAAAGTTTTAAAACATTTTGATATGTCTGATTCAAAACCAGTAAAAACACCTGCTAGTAACGATCAACCAAATGAAAATTCTAAAGTTGCTCTTGATCATTCTATTCCCTATCGCGAAGCCGTAGGATCATTAATGTATTTAGCATGTGCAACTCGCCCGGATATCGCGGACGCTGTTTCAAAAAAGCACCAAGCAAATTTGATTGGGTATCTGTTAAACGCATATTTATGTAGACTTAGGTTTGTTGTACACATCAACAGGAGGTGACTTATGTGAATACCCCGATGCAGATTTCGCAGGTGATGTTAAAAACAAACGCTCAACAAACGGTTTCGTATCCTTAATTGGTGACACTGCTGTATCTTGGACCTTACAGTTACAAAAATCGGTTGCGCTCTCTACCACTGAGGCAGAATTTGTTGCCGCTAGTGAAGGATCTAGAGCAGGCATGGGCAACCCTTTTTTGTAGAAGTTTTATGCTGCGAGTAATCTTGAAAAATATACATTTTTGTAGTATCCTTATGATTCATTATGAATTAAGTTTAGACGGGCCATGCAACGAAAGAATTCAGTAGCGGGCCGGACAAATCTTACTCGAGGGCCGCATGTGGCCCGCGGGCCGGAAGTTGCCCATACCTGATCTAGAGAATTGTTATGGCTCACCCGATTGTTAAATGAAATACGCGAAAAGAAAAGCACTGTGCCTGTATTATTTGTAGACAATGTAAGCGCTATCAAACTTGTAAAGAATCACGAATTTCACAAACGATCTAAACACATTGAAATTCGCTACCATTTCGTTCGCGAATTATATCAAAAAGGAGATATTTGTGTGGAATTCGTGCCGTCTGAAAACCAGCTTGGTGACATGTTCACCAAACCTTTAAATTCAAACATTTTCGCAAATATGTGTATGAAAATAGGGCTATGTGTGTAAGCTACGAAGCAATTTTTTTTTGTTTTAATATCCTATGTAATATGGTTCGGTTTACGGGGGAGTGTAAAGTTAAATATACCTCATCATATTACATTTAGATGTCGCCACTCGCTGTGCACCCTGTGCACATGCGCAGTATCAGTAAGAATATAATGAAGTAGGCATGTAGTTTTTAGTGTTTAAGTGTTTCTTTTGTAAGATCAACGATTGCATTAAATCTTTCATTTTAGTACTAAGTTTTTGGTTTATTCTACCCCTCTACCACATCAAAACTTACACTCTTTTGTACCGAAACATTTAACAGAGATACGAGGGGTGATTAGATACGTAGATACTACAATAGTTGAAGATGGACTGCTTCACTCAATCGAAAGTGAAGGAGCATTTAAAGAGGTTATAAGAATAGTCAGGAGAGTTGTTAAAGAGGATAAAATAATACAATTTATACCTTGGCAGACTGTTATTGTAACATCTTATGGTAACAGATTGCCACCCTACATATTCATTAATAGTTGCCGCAGATCAGTCGACATTTATATTAGTTATGTTACTCAATGTTACAAATGCCTTATATGGGCGTATAGCAAAAATGTGTAAGAGTAAAGACAAGCGCTGTAAAAACTGTGGGGAATCACCTGAGGGAGAATGCACATCAGGTACTAATTCAGAAAATTGGTTTGGAACCTTTGGTGTAACAAAGCAAACACACTGACAAAGTCAATGCACAAATTTCCACTATCACCAAACAAATATTGCATGTCTCTCGACGCGCGGAAATTTGTGCATTGACTTTGTCAGTGTGTTTGATCAGGTACTAAGTGTGTCCATTGTAAATTATTCACACATGATAGTTTATCAAAGCTATGTGAAAAATATATTACTGAAAAGGATATCAAACAAATAATGGCGGAAAAAATATTACCTACAAGGAAGCAAAAAACGTGGCCAATAATCCTGATTCATTTTCGAATAGACTGAAGAGAAGTGATTTTTGACTCACTACTCAATTTGTATAACGTAGAGGATTTCCCAACTCTACAATCTAGTTAGACGCACAAAGCGAATTTTATCAATTATAGAACAATTTTATAGAATTATAGAAAAATTAGGGAACAGCAATATAAATTATAAAAGACGAAAAACTATTTCCCCCACTATTAATATCGCTCAGCCCTTCTTTTCAAAAGAAGGTGAACAAACTGAGAAACCTACATTTTTAATAAAGAAATTAATCGAGAATCACCATTTACACACAAAACCACTAGTTTAGTAAAGAACATTGCTAAATTTATCGGGTCCATTGTTACGAATACGGAGTACATATTTGATAACAATGTTATAAAAAATGGTTTAGAGAAAATAGTTGGTGTAGAAGTTAATAGAAAGGTCAATAGTAACCACACTAATGAGAAATAAGTATTACCGATCCTAATATTAATAAGTCAACTTGAAGAACCTGTTTTAATTATTTTAAAGACTAAACAACAATATTTCAGTAGAATAGGAGATCAATCAACGCAAATAAATATAGTTAAGACAATTATTTAAATACACATGATGTTGACGTAATTTTATTGGCAGAAACGTGGTTAAAGGAAAATCAAACTTTCTTCATAAAAGGATTTCAGCGCTGCGGTTAACCGCGCGTCTGGCCGCCTGGCCAACCGCTAGTGCGTATGTACACTAGATGTGGATTAACAGATGTTAACTAGTGCTGAAATCTACCCCACCTCTTCAGAAGTAACACCGTACAAGAAGAGAAGAAAATCTAGAGAAGGCACTGGACGCTCTTAAAAGAGATAAGAGGAAAATAAGAGAGGTTGGAAGACACTTTAACATCCTTGAATCTACTTCGCGTAAGAGGCTCCTGGAAAATCGTGATGTACCTACTCTTCCCCGCCTTGGAAGAAGTTTTGTGCACCATAATTGTTATGTAATATATTATATTAATAGATCCCTTGGTAAATTTTCTTCTCATTTCAACTTATTGTTAACTGCGCACCATTACGCGTTGGGGAATCGTGCGCAAAGGTATTGTAGTGATATGCAAACATTGCGTCGCTGGATTTGCCACTTCTTCGAACCGCGGATTGTAAATCTGCGGGAACTAAATAATTGGTTTAACCAAACTTGACCGGTTTAAGAATCGCGAACTGTCAGTCTGCGAGAACTAAATTTTTAGGAAATAAAACTCCGACGTTTTATTTAATACACGTGCGTACTGTTCGACCCCAAACGTTACATTCGAAGTGTAGTTGACTTCTCAATTTTAAAAAGAAATAAGAAATGTATTACAATATGCCCCCTTCTCCCGCTACTAAGCGTTATGACGGAAAGGGGCAGGTTGTGCATAGATACCTTAAGCCAAAGATTATAGATAATCTTTGCCTTAAACTATTATACTCAGGTAGAACTTACAAACTAAACTATGTAATATTTTGGAACAGGTATGTTTTTGTTTAAACTTATGTTACCCCTATGTGCTAGGTTTCATTTCCAATTTAGTATTTTTATGCGAAAAAGAACTGAACAAAAAGTAGGTCTGAAGTGTTTCGTCATTTTCGAAGCACATAGTTTCAGAGCTTTAATCCAAGTTGTTTACATGTACACAATTCCCCCACTTTCCCCTACATGTAGAGCTAAGTTCATAGCAGTTGAGTACTAGAGAAGACGTAGAGAATCTCGAAAACTCGTAAGAGCGAAATATACTATCGTTATTATCGAAGCCGAAGCGTTATATTTGGTAACATAAGGTGCAAAATGTATAGGTGTGTAGAGAGTTTAGAGGTGTGTACATGAATTCGATCTCATTCTCTTAAGGGTCAATAACCAAAACATATATGTTAGTCAATAACCGGGTACCCCGGTATGTAGTTTTTTGCACTTTTATATTAAAAAGTATGGTTTCAAGTTCAATAATATGAAGATTGTGTTTCCGTTCATATATTAAGGTATATATCAACAATTTTGTTGAATAAATTCACGAAAGTTATTTTGCTTTACGTCGCTACGTTTAACTTAGTCTTCTGTCGCTAAGCCAAATGTAACTGTAAAGAGATGTTTCTTCTGCATACACAGAGTATCTTTTTGTTCTACTTTGATAACGGTATTTCTTTTTAAATTGTTTACTATAAGCCTTTGCCTGTTGCTCTTATAATTTAAAAGAGAATGTAAGAGTGGTAAGTTATGTAGAAAAACAAATGAAACTTGTACAGGTACCGCGGTACTCGGTCATTGACTCGCGTAGGTGTCGAATGTAAAACTATTTTAAATAAAATTTGAACTAATTAATATATTTTTTTCTTTTTTATTGTCTTCAAAACCCCAATAGCGACGATTTCAAGTTTCATAACCATATTTTCATTATTAAAAAATTCCGAGCACTTTTAATTTGAAAAAGTTACCCGGGTACCCGGTTATTGACAATCGGATTAAACGATGGAAGAGGTACTTATCTTAAACCGAATGGCGATGCTACGGCAATAGACTTGCTTCTTCAAATTTAGCAACAAATTATGAGTGGGAAGTTTTAGATGACACTCTAGGTGCGAATCATTACCCAATAGTCATTAGGTCCTTACAAGTAGGTACTTTAAACACACAAATTCTTCCTTCGAACAGATGCAATGTTAAAGATGTTAATTGGGAAGAATATTTTATAGTTAGAAACCCATGTAGACAATGTAGATGAAACTATGAAAGGAGAGAAAATGTATTGATATCTCCTAAACAACATTAATTTAGTCGCAGATTCAGTAGTAAAAGTCAAAAAACCTTTTTCCCAGAAACGTAGAAGAGTATGTTGGTGGGACAATACTTGTACCGAAGTCATTGACGAACGAAAGGAAGTACTACATAGATACAATATATCCATCGATTGAAAATTTCATCATATACAAGAAAACTAGTGCTGAAATCAAAAAATTATTAAAATCTAAAGCACAACAGAGTTGGAGAAAGTTCTGTGAACAACTTAATAAAGATGCGCCTCCTAGTAGCATCTGGAAATCTATCAGATCAATTAGAGACGATAAAAAATAACAAACAATTGATTTTTGATACTATTCTTCTAGAAGTTCTGCATAAACTTTGCCCCGATTCGGGGAAATTTTGTAATGTGAAAGTAGTACAGGAGAGATAAGAAAACATCTCCAGGCCACGATAATATTCTATATCCCATACAACGCCAAAGTGTTTCTATTAAATCTGTTTAATAAGATCTAGATCCAAGCTCAAGAGGTGGAAGAACTCAAAATAAGTAAAACTTTGGAGCGCCTGATTAAATATCGTCTGGAATGGTGATTAGAGGGGAGTGGTTGCCTGCCATCACATCAGCATGGATTCCGGAAAGGACTGAGTACCCAGCATGAGTTGTGCCAATTAATTACTGACATTAGTAAACTAGATGTGCTTAATAATGCCTTACGAATATGCATAGGAGCTCTGAGAACTACAGCTCTCGCAATATAAGTTGGCGAGCGGTGGGGATGCGCCATAAACGTATTTAGGACACGTACCTCCCACCTGTCTGATTCAGATAGTGCATAGGAATTACCATTGTCGTATCAATATAGGTTCCGTAGGTGAAGGAAAAGTGATAAATAGTCAAGCGCGGGAAATAGTTTTTAATATGTATAATTATTTTTTGGTTTAAAAACGACACAACAGTCCTTATCAAATATAAAAGAATGTGTTTCGAATGCAACCGGTATATCTATATGAAGTATCGAGTGAATTGTTTAGGAAGGCACAAAGCCGAAAGTACTCCCGGAGAAAATAAATTTCACAATCCAGGAAAAAAGCGACAGCGGCGTTGCTCTGTTACACCGTTGCCGGAATACAAAATTAGAGAACGAATAGATATTAGGTCACGAAGAATAGATTATTTACAGAAAATAAATTTTTTGGACAAAACAAAAATCCCATAGTGTATATTGACGAAACATATATTCACAGTGGTCATACTTCATCGAAAAATTGGAGCGATAGAAGTGCAAAAGGTCTTACTAATATTTAAATCTGGCTCAAAAAGTGGTGATTACCACGACGATATGAACGCCAAAAATTACGGAAAGTGGGTAAATGAGAAACTAATTCCAAATCTGCCAGACAAATCTGTGGTTGTCATAGATAATGCTTCCTACCATAATGTTCAAGCAAACAAAGCACCTAAATCTGTCAGTAGGAAAATAGAAATGGTTCAATGGTTGACAACTAAGAGGATTCCCTTTGACACCAATATGTTGAAACCATAATTATATCATATAATCAAGTCACATGAAGAGCGCTATGTTACTTATAAATTTGATGAATATTTTGAACAGAAGGAGCATATTGTTTTAAGGTTGCCTCCATATCACCCAGACCTCAATCCTATTGAGATGGTATGGGCACAGATTAAGAATAATGTGGGAGCAAGAAACGTCACATTCAAATTAGAAGATGTAAAGAAATTAACAGAGGAAGAATTTTCAAAAATATCAAAGGAGGACTGGCAGAAACGCTGTGAAAATGTCATGAAAGCAGAAGAAGAATATTTACAGAATGAGATCCTGGTTGACGAACGCTGTGAACAGCTTATTATTAATTTAGATGAAGATAGTGATGATGAACTATACTTCGATGACAGTGATTAGTTTAACTCTCTTTTGAGTCATTCATTTCGTAATTCCATTAAACTTTCATTAATATTAACTAATAATTATTGTACTTTCAGATAACTCTCTTAACGACATATAAGTTCATAAATCAAATTACAGGTATATTATAATTACGGATTAGGACACAAATTGTATTAAAAAATAAACACATTACGATCACTACTAAATTAAAAAGCAATTATGTTTAAAAAGAAATTGTTTGTATTTTTAAATATAAATTGAATTAACAATTAGGAACCTTCAGGTACGCCACTGCTACGGAAACGTTGCAGGACGAATGATAGGCAATCTATCCCTCCTCTATCTGCGCGAACTCACTCCCATCCTTCGCCAACTTATATTGCGAGAGCTGTACACACGTACACATGTACTGTATGCAGTAGGACATGAACCTCCATTGCAACTTCGACGTGAATACTTTTCCGAAAAATTTATACTGCAAAGTAAAGCAAGAGAAAACAAGGCATTTTTGGATAGAATCTCTACGCTAAATCGACAAAATTTAATGACAAAGTATTGGAACAATAAAGTATCTCCACCGTTTACAGCAGCTTTTACTAGTACAGCAACATATGGTGACGATTTATTAAGGTTGCGTTTGGAAACGTGTTGACAGCACATGCTAAGGTGGGCTACTCATTTCCAATTGATTTCCAAAGGGAGTAAGTTTTTGCTGATGAATTATACATGTACGTAAAGAGGAAACATGTATATGTTTCCCCTCCTAGTTTATATTGATGAATAATTACTTAGGTTCTCATAAATAATTCCCAAAGATGACCTATATTTTGGACATAGAAAAGTGGCAAATAATCAAACATGTAAATGTATTTCTAGCTACTAATGGGCATTTGCACTCGGTAATAGAAATATAAAACGATTTTTAACAAGAAAGTAATTATTTAAAGTAGCGTTTTCGTAAACAATTGGAAATACGAAACTCCCATATGCTTAACGTAACTACTACAGTTACCTAATTTTTATGCGGTGCTAGCAGTTCACCTATTATTGAGAAGGGGGCGCTATTGTTTATATTAATTTTTGAACATGTTCAACATAAGATTTTGGGATGTAATTCGAATTAAATTTACTAAAATAATAATTTTTCTTAAAAAGCAAATAAAAAATATATATAAAAACTATTTTTTCGTTTGGTACTTATGCAGTAGTATTTATAGTAGTGGCTCCAGCCTTGGAGAATAATCGTTCATACGGAATTGACGTGGCAACAATGCCCTAATGCCTTTATACGTTGATGAGCTAGGTTTTCACTTCTTGTAGTTGGTTGAAGGAAACACATTCGTAGTTCGTTACGTTTTTTATTTACAACTAATTATTACATACAAAAAAGAAAGAAACCGAACACGTACGAGACTTTGATGACTTTGAACGGTTTGAAAACTTAAACTTTACATTACAATTTAAAATAACAAGTAAAATAACGCGCACGAATACGTTGAATCCCTTTTAACGCTATGGCATGGTAAAACTGCACTCCCTCTCAATTTAAATGTACAAGCTTTTATATTCTTAATGTTTCTAACAGTCTCATTCATAATGCTTGTGAATCCGAGTTTATCGGATGGTAACAACTCGAAAGATAAGAGAAAAAGTTACAACATTGAAAATAAATTAAAATTCTAAGTACAGCTCTCGCAGTATAAGTTGGCGAATGGTGGGAGCGAGTTCGCGCAGATAGAGGAGGGACAGATTGCCTATCATTCGTCCTGTAATTCCTATGCACTATCTGAGTCAGACAGGTGGGAGGTACCTAAATACGCTTACAGCGCATCCCCACCGCTCGCCAAGTTATATTGCGAGAGCTGTACTTAGGATGTGACGAATAATAGATAATTGTTCGGAGAAGTCCTAACAGCTTTTATGCTTTTAACTCATTATATGTTATAAGACGGGCTTGAAGTAAAATATGCACTGATGCTTATATTATAGCTGTAGAATAACCATGTTACCTTGTGAGGAAACAAAACATTAATACCATCTAATATAAAATAATTAATATGATTTTTGAGGAAGTTTAAAGTAACCTCGCCCGATATATTTTCAAATATATCGATATTTTTTGATATATCGTAACAAATGTATCGATATTTATGATTATGATATATAAACATCGATATCTTTGAATGAATCTGTCGATGCCAGTAAACATTTTTAAATTTCGCGGACAGTTTAAGTTGGCAGTTCCGCCAAAAGTGGACATACTCACCAATTTCTAAGCACAAACTATCGGAACTACCAACTTAAACTATCCGCAAAGTTTAAATAATGTTTACGGGGATTCATCGTTACCTTTCCATCGGATGATGACATACACTCCCAGTCACGGAAGTTGGGACAGTTAATATTTTTTCAATATAAGTATTTAACTTGCGCAAAAATAAAAATAAAACCCAAAATCAGTTATATATAACAAAATATTGGTTTATTATGACAAAATGATAGCAAATAATAATATTTATCAAATACAATCATTAAACTTTCTTCTCGTCGAAGAATCCTCCTTTTGCATTCAATATGGCTCGAACAACTCTGGGCATTCTTTCGATAAGTTTTGTAAGTGTGTTGGGTGGTAAACTGTTCCTTTGTTCTTGTAAAACTTCCCAAAGGTGTTGTTTCGAAGTTGGAGCCACTTTTCGTACCTGTCTATCCAGGTCATCCCACAAGAGTTCGATCGGGTTAAGATCGGGACTCTGTGGAGGCCATGACATTATTTGCAAGGTATTTTGTGTTTGTTGTGTATTCAAATAATCCCTACATACTAACGCCGTATGTTTAGGATCATTATCTTGCATGAAGGTGAAATTCTCCCCTATCAATCGCTGGACAGAAGGTACAGCATTATGCTCTAGAATATTTCTGTACTGTTCTTTTCTCATAATACCTTCTATCCAAACGAGATCGCCTACTCCTGCGTACGAAAAGCAACCCCACACCATAACTGAGCTACCACCATGTTTTACAGTGGGTGCTAGACATTCGCGAAGCATTTTTCTGTCTTTGATCTCCGAACATAAACTCTTCTAATTTGTCCAAACACTTCAAACTTGGATTCGTCGATCCAAAGCACATTTTGCCACTCCTCCACCGTCCAATCTCGATGTCGTTGGGCCCACTGTAATCGTTTTAAACGATTGGTTCGCCTAAGTAGCGGTTTCCGTACAGCAATTCGTCCGAATAGGTTTGCCTCTCACAAGCGACGTTGAATAGTGCTCACTGACACCGCGTTTTGACGATCGCGATTGATTTCTGCTGCTATTTGTCGTGCTGTCAGTCTTCTATTTCGTTTACTAATTAAAACGATTCGCTGATTATCAACGTTGGTCGTAATACGAGACGGACCTGGTCGATCACGGTCATTTAAACTTTCCGTTGTACGGTACAGTTTTATAATATTGGCTACACTAGATTTTGCCAGATGCACTTTTTCGCCAATTTGTCGAACAGAATACCCTTCTTTATCGAGTGTGATCACGGACGATCGCTTTTCAACACTGATCGGTTTTCCACGCGGCATTTTCACTGTTAATACTTTCAAAATTCGCCCACTTGCACTTCGCGCGTACACGGAGATATTTAGAAGTAAATTGAATGGTCCGAGGTACTAGAGGGATAGGATAATACCTTGATGACCATAAAATCGTTCTTAGAAACACCCTTGTAAATGTTTATGACACATAAAGCATTGCAATACTACCTGAATATTTCTTTCGGTAATACTGTGAAATCATTATATTGCGATTATTAGAGATTATTGTAATTAAGATTAAGTTCTATTGTAAATTCCATTAGTGCAGCATTCCTAATAATGCTGTATGATCCACTACCCGTAATAATTACTACGCAGTAGAATTCTCAGTATTGTGTAAGATTTTGAATTTTTATTGCATAATATCCTAAATTTAACGAGGTGTCCCAACTACCGTGACTGGGAGTGTACATCGCCTTACGAATAATATCTATTAAATTAAAGTAACTTTCACATACATTCTATATATTCTATTTG